>CANNZV010000011.1:0-600000 GCA_947561585.1 Caprella mutica
CTACCCCTGCCCCCCCTACCAGTCCCCCCGGATCCCATACCTGCCTACAACTCCTTACATGCCTAGCATAATTTGCCCGACTAACTACCCTCCTACACTTATGGCATTCCCTCCTATTCCCATCTACTGCTACCCCCCCACCACATGTTTCCATGTGGTTCTTCCTAGCCCCCTCAGTCTCTAAGCTTACCCCACACCTATCACAACTAAACCTAACCCTATCCTCAGCTAACCTATGCATCCTTTTCTCATGCACCACTAACCCCCCCCTAGACTTACATACCTTGTCACACCCTTCCCAGTGACACCTAAAACCCTCTACCTCTTCCCTTCTATCCTGAGCTACTACCCTATCTACCTTTTCTTCCCGTCTCCCCCATTCGTACTTATGCCCCTGCTGCCTCTCCCATAGCTCCAAATGCTCCCTCCTCTCCTTCACAATCTTCTTCCACCCATCCCTATCTCCCACTAACCTCTCAACATCCGTATAGTCCACACCTGCCTCCCTAAGTAACCTCTTCCAATACAGCCCCGTCTTCCTCTTCCTACCTTTCTTTTTCCCTAATCCTTCTAGTCCCTCATACCACCCTAACACAGCTGCCTTAACCTGCCTATCGTTCCCCATCCTCATCACATGCCCTAACCTTTCTAGTACCCTCACTTCTATCTTAGTCCTAATCGATCTAATCCCTAACCTGGCCCTAACATCCCACATATTCTCCCCCCTACTTTCCATTTGCCTTAGTGGCTCCCCATTCCTATTACTCCAAACATACCTATACTTCCTATCTATCCAACTCTGTAACTTCTTTATATCCTTCCCCCACCAAACCCTAACACTACAATCAAACAATAACCCACTCTCTACACAACCCTCTAGAATCTTACCCTGCCACCTCTTGCTTAGCCTAGATCCCTTTAATTGCCCCTTAACCTTAGCCCATAACCCATTTGCCCGTCTAATCCTATTCCTACTATCCTCTTCAGGTCCCATCCAAGATCCTAGCACCCTAATTCCCTCACTATCTCTATCCCCAAAAACTAAAACCTCTTCCTTATCTTCGTTATTCCTCTCCTCAAACTTACCCATAACCTCCTTAATCTTCCTAACTCCCTCTTCTAATTCTACCCCCTCACCTATAATGGTAGTGTCATCGGCAAAGAGTGACGATGTCAAGGTCAGACTCTTTGCCTCCGAGCACCCCTTTTCCTACCTACCTTCTCCCGCGAAAGACCCCCCCGTTATCCAGTGCCACTTTATTCCCACCCTTTCACCCCCTAGCTCCCTTCTAGCTTCCTCCGCCTGTCTGATCACCGCCTGGTGAAAAACGTTAAACAGAACAGGCGAAGATGCACACCCCTCCCTCAAACCCCTAGCTGGCACCCATTTCTCACTAACCCCCTCCTTTCCCCTAACCCTATATTCCGTCGTCTCATGCAAATCCTTAATTACCCTTAAACAATTCCCACCTAACCCATACCTATCTAAAATGCCCCACAAGCAAGGCTTATTTACTCGAGGATATGCCTTCCTCAAGTCCAGAAGCCTTGCCTGTGGTTCCCTATCCCCTTGACCCCCTGTCCTAAGCCTATAATCACTAACATCTTCCCATATCCTCACCATGACCTGGGTCGCGTCTGCGGTCGACCTTCCCCTTCTAAAACCTGCCTGATTTTCATCAACTAACCCTAACTCTTCTACCCACCATCTAAGCCTCTTAGAAATAACCCTAGCTAGAATCCTACTTCCCATAGCTAACAGACACACCCCCCTATAATTATCCCTATTATTCCTATCTCCCTTCTTGTGTAGAGGCACCACTAATCCCCCCTTTAAACCCTCTTCCCACCTACCTGCGCTTTCCCTAAACATAAACTGAACCATCCTAACTACCTTTTCCTTAACTTCCCTACACGCATTCCTGATATAACTTATCCCTAACCCCATCTTCCCCAGGCGCAGAATCTTTGATCTCCTTGATCACCTCCTCTATCTCCTCCTCTCCCGGCTCCTCATTCATTAGTTCGTTAGACTCTTCTGCTTGCCTGCTCCCTCTTAAATCCCTAACTCTACCTAATACCTCTTCTAAAGTTTCCCTATCTTCCTCATACCTATCCCTCGATACTGCCTCAAAATGTTCCTTAAATTCCCTATTTGTAATTGTAGTGCTAGCTGGTGCCTTCCATCCCCTAGTCCCTAAATTCCTTAAAATTCTATACAAATCCCCTACTTTACCCCTCCTACTAGCATCCTCGCACTCCCTAATCTTCTCCTCCCACCATTCCCTCTCCCATGCTCTAAGACTATTCTTTAAGTTACTACGTGCTAATCGTACCCCTTGTCTAACCTCTAATCGTACCCCTTGTCTAACCTCTTCTAATTCCCTATTTAACCTATCTTCTACATCTCCCCCTCTATTCCTTAACCTAGCTCTATACTCCTGCCTACCTACTACCTCATTCCTACTCTCTACCCACCTACCTATTTCCCTCCTCATTATTTCTATTTCCCCCTCTCTACCTATTGTCCATGGATTTATTACCTTCCCATCCCTCCTACCACATACCTCATCAGCTACTTCTATTAATAATTTCCTAATCTTATCCCATTCCATTTCCCCTAAGTCCCCGTCCTCCCAGTCTACCTCACTAAACTTTTCTCCCGTCCTTCTACTAAACTCCCTACTCTTCCCCTCATCTCCCAACACCTCCCATTTAATGTTAGGTGCCCTTTCTCTTCTTCCCCCTACCTCCCTCCATCTCTTACCCCTATACCTTATCACTAGTTTCTTTGGCCTATGGTCAGAGAAAGTATTTTCTCTGACCGTCCCTACACTCCTAACTAACCTATGCCTATCTACTCCCTTAACCATGAACCCATCTAACTCATACCACCTCCTATACACGTTACTAAACCAAGTCCCCCTATTCCTATGTGGCATGAAACTATTTACCCACGCTAACCCCTGTTCCTCACACCAATTTACCAGATCTTCCCCCGCAGTACTCCCTGGCCCTATCCCAAACTTCCCACTCACCCCCCTTCTCTGCCTATTTGACCCTACATTAGCATTAAAATCCCCTCCTATTACTAATACCTCCCCCCCGCTGGTCATACTTACCTGATTTTCTAAATCTATTCTATATCTATCCATTCCCTCTAAATCCCTACCCCAAATAGGCTGATAGGCAGCGACTAATCTAAGGCCCTGGAGGGTGACTGCTGTCACCCTCTCTCCTAACCATTTCCTCTGACCCTCCCTCTTCCAACTATCTAAAGCTTCCCCTCTAAGAATTATCCCTGACTTCCTACCGTGAACTAAAGCTATTTGGTCCCTATCATCTCCTAGCCAAATTACCCCCTCCTGGTCTGAGTTAAGCTCAGAAACCATCTCCCATCCCCGTCTAACTATGTAATCTAAAATTCTACCTAACCTTCTCCTATTGTGATCCCTTAATGAAACTCTTTGTAAATTCCATGTGACTATTGTGGCTTCCCTCCTATTCTCCCCCCCACCCACCCCTATTCTTCCCACCCTTCTATTTCTATACCTACGACTATTTCTAACCCTTCTTCCCTCCCCACGACTTCTCCTCCCCCTGGGCATAGGTCCAGGGTTTGGATGGATCGTCCTAAGACTTACCTCTACTAGCAGCCGACAGTGTCTGCCCGACACCAGAGGTACCCCAGTGGATCGGTCACCGAAAGTGCCCTCGCCGTACAAATGTTTAGGGAGGTTGGCAGGCTGGCTAGACCGGCCTCCCTCCGTAGTCCCCCCGGGGGTGTGAGGCCTCTCCCCTCTCGGGGAATCCGCCCCACTCCTTTCCGGGTGGCCCGGTGGTCTCTTGGCCGCATCCGGAGACAACCCCGGAGCGTTCCCCCTCGCTCCACGTGGAGGCTGCCCACCAAGCGAGGACCACCTTCTTCTTCTTCTTCTTCTTCTTCTTCTTCTTCTTCTTCTTCTTCTTCTTCTTCTTCTTCTTCTTCTTCTTCTTCTTCTTCTTCTTCTTCTTCTTCTTCTTCTTCTTCTTCTTCTTCTTCTTCTTCTTCTTCTTCTTCTTCTTCTTCTTCTTCTTCTTCTTCTTCTTCTTCTTCTTCTTCTTCTTCTTCTTCTTCTTCTTCTTCTTCTTCTTCTTCTTCTTCTTCTTCTTCTTCTTCTTCTTCTTCTTCTTCTTCTTCTTCTTCTTCTTCTTCTTCTTCTTCTTCTTCTTCTTCTTCTTCTTCTTCTTCTTCTTCTTCTTCTTCTTCTTCTTCTTCTTCTTCTTCTTCTTCTTCTTCTTCTTCTTCTTCTTCTTCTTCTTCTTCTTCTTCTTCTTCTTCTTCTTCTTCTTCTTCTTCGTTGTCGTCTTTCATCTTGCAATTCTCCCTCCTTAATCTCAAAATTCCGCCGGGAAAACTTCCCCTCACCATAAAAATACACTATTTAGCAAATATGGCTCTAACGGATGTGGTCAGAAAATTAGTAAAGCATCGTGACAGGGAAGGCCTAATCACATGTGAAAGTTGAGTCAGTTCTTCACAGCCACTAAAGTCTTAAGACAAGATACAACACAATGTTAGGCCTATATTCAAAAGGTTCAAAATTTCATGAATTAGCTAGGCCTATACATTGAATAACAAACGTATAGATACATAAATAAATGTTGTTCCCAGGTGGTATTTTTACTGACTTTGAGAGGTAGTGGTAAAATATGAGAGTATATACCATTATCAATATTCGACACCGTTGTAAAACTACCGTTACTTCAAAGGTTTGTACAATAAGACATAGTTATATTCATGTTGGTACGCTTTATAGTTCATAGAGGTACTCAATTGCTAATCAAGTGGCAAATCAAGTGATTGAAGTGTTTGAGTAATTGAGAGAGATATCAAGTGACTGAGGCACTCAATTGGTGATCAAGTGACTGAGACACTTAATTGGTGATCAAGTGACTGAGGCACTTAATTGGTGATCAAGTGACTGAGGCACTCAATTGGTGATCAAGTGAATGAGGCACTTAATTGGTGATCAAGTGACTGAGGTACTTAATTGGTGATCAAGTGACTGAGGTACTCAATTGGTGATCAAGTGACTGAGGTACTCAATTGGTGATCAAGTGACTGAGGCACTCAATTGGTGATCAAGTGACTGAGGTACTCAATTGGTGATCAAGTGACTGAGGTACTCAATTGGTGATCAAGTGACTGAGGTACTCAATTGGTGATCAAGTGACTGAGGTACTCAATTGGTGATCAAGTGACTGAGGTACTCAATTGGTGATCAATAAGTGACTGAGGTACTCAATTGGTGATCAAGTGACTGAGGTACTCAATTGGTGATCAAGTGACTGAGGTACTCAATTGGTGATCAAGTGACTGAGGTACTCAATTGGTGATCAAGTGACTGAGGTACTCAATTGGTGATCAAGTGACTGAGGTACTCAATTGGTGATCAAGTGACTGAGGTACTCAATTGGTGATCAAGTGACTGAGGTACTCAATTGGTGATCAAGTGACTGAGGTACTCAATTGGTGATCAAGTGACTGAGGTACTCAATTGGTGATCAAGTGACTGAGGTACTCAATTGGTGATCAATAAGTGACTGAGGTACTCAATTGGTGATCAAGTGACTGAGGTACTCAATTGGTGATCAAGTGACTGAGGTACTCAATTGGTGATCAAGTGACTGAGGTACTCAATTGGTGATCAAGTGACTGAGGTACTCAATTGGTGATCAAGTGACTGAGGCACTCAATTGGTGTTCAAGTGCTAGAACATTTTGCAAGTCAACATAAAATACTTTATTTGTTATTTTTAGTCTTTGATCTTTTTTAATTTTGAATATTATTCAGCTTCCACTTCATAGATTGAGTTCAGATACTGACTTAATATTCTAATATTTAATTTTTAATATTTAATAATAATTTTAATATTCAATATTTAATTTAATATTTCTCGAATTTAATGATTTTGATTTAATGATCACTTTTTCGAATATACCTACAAGTTGAATAGAAAAATCCTGTTGATTTTCATTTCCAATGCATTTGAAGCTAACTAGAGAGAAGGAGGATTTAATACACAAACTTTACGGGACCTTTTTAAACAATTTTTTAGGCTAACTCAATCAGGAGATCAAAGTGGTTAGCAGTGAAAGAAAAAAAATCCATTTTGCATCACGAATATTTGATGGCTGAATGCATCAGCTAAAATAGAAAACATAAACTTTACGATGAAATAAATTGAAACAGAGTAGGGTTCAATATTAATGGCAATAGTATCTATAGCTGATATGCCACAGTAGCCGTGAGGAAGTTGCAATATGATCTTTTTAAGAAGGATCTTTTCCCTGCGCCGTGTTATTCGATTTAAGTAATAAAAAAAATTCTGAACTACAACTCATTACGCAAAAAAAATTCCTAAGCAAATTTCGATCGAAGATTGAACTTATTTGTAACTTGTTATCAGCTATACTGTGTCATATCTGCTACTGTGTCATATTGGCTACTGTGTCATATCTGCTACTGTGTCATATTGGCTACTGTGTCATATCTGCTACTGTGTCATATTGGCTACTGTGTCATATTGGCTACTGTGTCATATCTGCTACTGTGTCATATCTGCTACTGTGTCATATCTGCTACTGTGTCATATCTGCTACTGTGTCATATTGGCTACTGTGTCATATCTGCTACTGTGTCATATTGGCTACTGTGTCATATTGGCTACTGTGTCATATCTGCTACTGTGTCATATCTGCTACTGTGTCATATCTGCTACTGTGTCATATCTGCTACTGTGTCATATCGGCTACTGTGTCATATCGGCTATTCAGCATTTTCCCTATACTGGTTATATAGTTTTCAAACAATGTTTCAACCTAATTTTTGAAAGTTTTTTTAATCCTAAAATATATTGAACGTTGAGTGTCAATCTAAAAACTGTAGTCATTCTGTTTAGTATAAATCTTTTCAATGAGGGTATGATATAGTCATTCTATCTGATGTTAATTCAAATTATTGAAATTTTATTTGTTTATATTAATAACAAACTTTATTATGTTAAATTTTAGTCAAAATTAAATACACCAGAAGGTGTACTTCTAACATATTGAATTTATAATCTAATTATTGTACTTTAAATAACTAAAATATCACCGTTAATACCATTTTCAGTAGCTTCATTTCGCCTTAATGATAATTAGAAAAGAAATTCAACACACAAAATATAGGTTCAATATGAACCAAACTATAGGTTCATAGGTTCAATGTATTTTGGAGGATTAAAAAGCACGGTTCTGAATTACTCATTTACCTGCAGATTTGTTTTCGAATTAGATAAAATAGTGATGTATACTTGGAATCTGTAGCTGCTTCATTTTTATAACGAGATGCTATAGTTTATCAAAGTAATAACCATTTCTATGTTTAATTACAAGAAAAAAATTCAAGTGTAATTCTAATGAAATTAGTATTACACTCAATTTGCTCAAATGCAAACAATTCACAGTTATAATTATACAAATCAAAGGCTTGTATAGTAGAGCAGTTTTACTGTAAAAGGAATAATAATCATACACCTTGATGACCCGAATTGTATTTAAAAGTAATTATTTGTAAATATCACATTTTTAATACTATCTTTTTCAATATTCAATATTAAAATTATTCCAATGAAAGACAAAATTTTCTAGTTTAATAATAATCAACTCAATTGTTTATTTTCGATATTGCAATAATTTCCATTATTAATCGCATGATTTGTTTATTGTTTTTATTATTAAAATACACGTTTACCAATGATTTATTTATACTTATGATTAGAGCCCGGATTTCTATGCCCTTTCAATCTAGGCGAAATAGCACTAAAAACTAGGCAAAATATGCTCTTAAAAATATGATCTATAGCCAACAAAATCTATGCTAAATATGCCGTTATAAATTGACTTATTATACCTTAAATAACGTTTTCTTTATTCAAAAAACATTGAAAACATGCCTTATAAGTCAAATGGTAGACTTAATTACGTATACTCTTCTTTAATTTTGAGGTTGTAAGGTATATGATGTTGAATAATGTTTCCTGTTTCAAATGGAAAATTATCGAAATACATTTTTTGTAATTATTAAAAATGGATTGGAAATCGAACCACATTTTGTGCATCGCATTTTTAAATATATTTAAAATTAAATTAAATAATATAGCAACAAATAACCATAAACGATAATTTCTCAGATTCTCAGTTCTACTGAAAGACAGCTAAAGCTTCATTAATATCTAACAAAATATTAGAACAAGAAATATAAGTCTCTATATAACGATATATGGTAAATAATGAGATTTAATTTTTCATTCATTTAGCTAGATAAAAATAATAGTAGCTATAAATAGAATATAAATAATTTAGCAATAAACAATTTTAAGTTTTGAAAAGCTTCTTTCTACTTCATTGCAACTGATACTTGAAATACATTGCATTTTGTATTATATTCCTTTCAATCTGCACCTCTTTCACTCCAGTGATAATGCTTCGTATTTATTCTATGAGTTACACAATCTAGGATTATTTGCTACAATACGGTTGGCATCATGTTGGCATCATCCTCATTTAAATATACAAAATTTACACTCTTTAAAGCCTATGTTTCGCTGTTTCAAACTGTGATACAACATTTGATTTCTTGTAGCTACTCAGCTTCACATTGCATGGCTTGCATTTCAAAACAACGTTTTCATTGCATAACACCCAAATTCATCAACTAAATTTCGAATCGTGACGTTATCAGACCGCTTAACTTTGGGTATTATTTTTTAATGAGTTGTTAAGACTACGAGGACTTGGAACTAAATGACTTGTTAAAATATTGCAACAACAAAAAACTGTAAATAGAAAATGGAGCAACTGTAGCATAAACTTTAATATGTTGTAGCATAGACAAAAATATCCTTAAATAGAATTTTATATGCTTTGTATGCAAAGTAGATTAATGCCTATAAAGCATAGATCATCTATGCTTTTATAGCTTTCTATGCTGTTTTTCTGTTAGAGCATAGAAATCCGGACTCTACTTATGATTTATCTCGATACTCAGTTGAATAAAAGGTTTTCTTTTAATATCAAATTCATCACATTGATAGAAAGTACAACCTGTCCCAAAACTGAAATATTAATTTCATTCTTTGTCTAACATTTCCTTCTCTTCCATCATTGAAAATCGGAACAAAACAACTGAATAAAAGATTGACTTCTGAGGGAATCCATTAAAATATTAAGGCGGAAGGAGAGAACAGGTATTGTATTGAATGTTGTATTGGGTATTGTATTGAATATTGTATTGGGTATTGTATTAAATTTTGTATTGGGCATTGTACTGAATGTTGTTTTGGGCATTGTACTGAATATTGTATTGGGTATTGTATTAAATTTTGTATTGGGCATTGTACTGAATGTTGTATTGGCATTGTACTGAATGTTGTATTGGGCATTGTACTGAATGTTGTATTGGGCATTGTACTGAATGTTGTATTGGGTATTGTACTGAATGTTGTCATGCATATCTGCTATTAAGATTACTAACCAGATAGTTCCACACAATTCAATACTGTTACCATAAATCTTTCATTATCCAATATTGACGCGCACTTATCAATAGTATCAAATAGAATCGTACACTGTCACACACTATCAAAATTGTATCAATTCGTACCCACTTTTCATGATGACAGGAGGGTACGAGTTGCCAAAGAATTTTATATCAATAGATGTGATACACATATATTATTCTATTTGGATTTTAAGTAAAAAAATTGTAATATACAATTCACGTCATGATTATTTTTAAATGTCTGTTCAGTAAATAATTAGTTGACATAATAAGTAGAAAATAAAGAAATTATACAATAATTTCTATAATTATTGGAGTTATCGAAAATTTATTAAAACCTGTCACAAAATTATAAAAAATTATCATTCATTTAACTTTTCATTAAATTTAATATCTGTCGAGTAATTACCTAGTTTGTTGTATGTTTTTCCTACTTATTATAGCTAATGTTTTTTTTTTTGCAATGTGGAATATCAAATTTTAAATCATGGTAACATATTAATTATTTAATAGTAATAGGAAATATGATAATTATAAAAATATTCCTTAATTATACGATTATTATAACGAATATTTCTTAATCTAAATATTAGTATATATGGATCTTTAGATTATATTGTTATTCATATCATCTTACATTAGGTTACAAGATAAAAAGCACTTGAATAATTATATATTACAATATATAAATAGGTTAAATGATAATATACTAAAGTCTAACATTAGGTTGCATTATTATCCATTTCAATCCTATATTGTGTTACATAATTATCTACTACAATCTTAAATCCGGTTGCACGATTATCCACTACTATTTGATATCAGGATGCATAATTATCTACTTGAATCTGACACGCAATCGGTAATTTCAATCCCTGTGAATTTTTACCCCCGTCATTAATTGATTCTTGGATGATACACATAATTAAATATTATTTCAATATCATGTAACAACGCTACTAGATTTTAGGATTAATTCATTATTAATCGCTTTCAAAATATATTCTTGTGGAATCTTCAAATCGCTCGCAAAAAGACAAATGCTGCTGCCGCTTCTATATCAGAAATGCCAAAAGTAATGAAGGATAATCGTGTATATTCGTGTTTTCGGAAAATTTGGCTTAACACTTTTTGAAACAAGATTGCAGATACAATATAAATGCCAACAAAAACATAGCCTTTTGCCCTTTGCGAAAGTAATTTACACTTGTACATTAGTATCAGTTAACGTTCTAAGTAGGGATATTAGATATGCTTTAATAATTTTCTTAAGGGTAAGCTTCATGTTATCGGACATTTCCACATTTTCGGTCATTTGATTACGTGTATTTTTCACACAATCGAACTTAGTTAGACACCTGATTGATTTAGTGTAGGTATTTCAATATACTATTTTAATATACTATTTCAATATACTATATTAGCTTTGTATACTATTTCATTCCAATGCGATTGGAGTCAAATTACAACAGTGGATCATATTACCATGAATTAGGTAGGTACATTACCTAGCACCGTCTAAAATTAGATTTTAGGATTATCTACATTCTACAACAATCTAACATTGGGTTATATGATTATATTGATTATCTTCTAAAATCTCACAATAGGTTACTGGATTATCTACTGCAGTCTAACATTGGGTTACATTATTATCTGGCTGCTACAATCTAACTTTAGTTTTTGTTTCACTTCAAACACTCTAATGACAATGGCTCTTCAGAGTAAAATAATCACACAAGGAAATGGAAGCCTCAGTAATTGGAGGCATGGACAAAATTATACTATATTGTCAGAAGTAATTAGAACAGTGTTGATTTTTGCTCTTCCTGCAGAATCAGAGTACATCATTTTGTATGTGAGTACATCATTTTGTATGTGAGTACATCATTTTGTATGTGAGTACATCATTTTGTTTGTGAGTACATCATTTTGTTTGTGAGTACATCATTTTGTATGTGAGTACATCATTTTGTATGTGAGTACATCATTTTGTTTGTGAGTACATCATTTTGTTTGTGAGTACATCATTTTGTATGTGAGTACATCATTTTGTATGTCAGTACATCGTTTTGTATGTGAGTACAACATAAAGAAATTTACAATTCTTTGAAATATTAATTTTTTACAGCAAATTTATTGTAACTATTTGTTAGTTATGTAATATTGATAAAATTCGATCATTGTAATTAGAAAAAATAGTATCAATAAATGGTAGGAAAAAATCTTTGTGAATTGTCATCTTATTCATGTGTCTGTTAAACTTGTTTCAGCTAAGTTTTTATACATTATTTCGAAGAATTAATTTTCAGAATCTTCTTTCGAAAATCTTCAAAAAAAATAAAAGATTACTTCTTATTTCATAAATTACTGTATTTATTTTCTACCTAAAATCTAAATTGAACAAAAATTGAGCAAAGGGTAATAGTAGCATTTCTTAATTCTATGTTTTATCAAAAATCATCAAATTAATCCCAAAAACAAGCCATATATATTTTAATTCCCCAACTAATAACCATTGTCCAATAATTGTTTGTCTCCATATACAACTTTATGGCAGTCATTCACAACTGGTGCCTGACATTCACAACTGGTGCCTGACATTCACAACTGGTGCCTAACATTCACAACTGGTGCCTATCATTCACAACTGGTGCCTGACATTCACAACTGGTGCCTGACATTCACAACTGGTGCCTAACATTCACAACTGGTGCCTGACATTCACAACTGGTGCCTGACATTCACAACTGGTGCCTGACATTCACAACTGGTGCCTGACATTCACAACTGGTGCCTAACATTCACAACTGGTGCCTGACATTCACAACTGGTGCCTGACATTCACAACTGGTGCCTGACATTCACAACTGGTGCCTGACATTCACAACTGGTGCCTGACATTCACAACTGGTGCCTAACTTTAACTCTTCACTTTATTCAGTTCTCTATTCTCTAAAGTTCTCTATCCATTGAAATTCGCAATTCTCTAAAATTCTCTAATTACTAAAATTTTCTAATTACTAAAAATCTCCATTCACTGAAGTTTTCTGTTCACTAATGTTCTCTAATCACTAAAGTTCTCTATTGATTAAAGTTATCTATTCACTAAAGTTATCTATTAACAGAAGTTTGCTATTCACTACAGTTCTCTACACACCAAAGTTGTCTAATCCCTAAAGTTCTCTATTCCCTAAATTTAATCTAATTCTTAATTCGAATCATTTGCTCCAAGATGTTCGAACTATTTGCTTACTTTGCAAACAATTATCAGATTGCTTCAACTTCGCTCTTATAAAATATAATTGAAAACAAAGTTAAGACAATACTAAGTTAGGTCAGTAAATAAATAACAAACAGAAGTAAATAATAGTGAATATACAACGGGAGAGTTATTCAGCAGTTATTAGCATTATTTTCCGGACTAAATTACCTCAATTGGTTGTAGATAAAAATAATAAATTTGTCTGTAGATCAATTACCCATAAAAATAAGGGAAGGAAATATAAAAGAGTTAAAAATTAATATAAAGGACATTGTAATAATTTTTTAAGATTAAACTTGTCATGGTAACAAGATATTAAACACTCGTATCAAGTTATTAAACTTTGGTGTCTTATATATATAATAAACAAGTATCTAGATACTATACTCCAGTATTGATATTAAAATAAAAAAAATAATATTAAAATAATACTATATACAGATATTAAAATATAATTCTAGATCACAATTTTTTAAATCTAGAAACTAACCAACTTCAACTTTATATTAAGATCGTGTATCCAAATAGTTTATCCAGAAAAAGTTCACGTCCAAAACTATCAAGATGTACCTACTGGTTTTCTATGTAAAAAGGGTATTGCATTGAAATACTGAAATAAATTATACAATGGTTTAAGTTTTCATTTCGAGCAGAGTCGTCTACAATGAGTAACTGATTTATAATTAGTACTCTTATCTAACTTTGCAAACTCTTATCTAACTTTGCAAACTCTTATCTAACTTTGCAAACTCTTATCTAACTTTGCAAACTCTTATCTAACTTTGCAAACTCTTATCTAACTTTGCAAACTCTTATCTAACTTTGCAAACTCTTATCTAACTTTGCAAACACTTATCTAACTTTGCAAACTTTTATCTAACTTTGCAAACTCTTATCTAACTTTGCAAACTCTTATCTAACTTTGCAAACTCTTATCTAACTTTGCAAACTCTTATCTAACTTTGCAAACTTTTATCTAACTTTGCAAACTCTTATCTAACTTTGCAAACTCTTATCTAACTTTCAAACTCTTATCTAACTTTGCAAACTCTTATCTAACTTTGCAAACTCTTATCTAACTTTGCAAACTCTTATCTAACTTTGCAAACTCTTATCTAACTTTGCAAACTCTTATCTAACTTTGCAAACTCTTAGGTAACTGACCACACTTTTGGTAACTTTTCAAACTTTCAGGTAGTTATATATCCAAACTTTTCTACAACTTTCAAAACTTTTAGGTAACTTTCCGATTGTTAAGGGAATTTTACAAAAATCTAGGTAGCTTTCGAAACTTTTAGGTAACTTTTTCAAACTTTTAGGTTACTAATTTCATGGAAATGAAGTGTAGTTTAATGATATCAAATAATTTGTTATTAATGTTAAAAAAATTGAAAAGTAAACAATTATCTGGTATATCTCTTCTCCAATAAATAGATATTAATAAGATATGTTGTGATCTATGAGTGTTAACTTATTTCTGAAAAAAATCTTTAAGATTACATTCAAATTGAGACAATATATTAATGAATCAGTATAGTAAAACACTTTGTTGCCGCAGTTGTAATCAATCAATTATTTCATAACTCCTCATTAATTATAAAAAGTATGATATTTACATTAACTATGTTATTTAAAATATTGGAACTGAACTATATGTTCCGATCTTTATTTATTCTAAATTGTTTTTGCTTTTCTGTCAGTCTGGTTGGTCATTGCCAATGGCTATATTTCCCTTCTAAGTGTACAGCTAATACAAGATATAGAACGAGTTTATTTTAATTTTATATCGTTCTGCGAAAATTCCTATAAATATCTTCCATTGACGCTTTGCATGCACGCATAAGGGATAAACTCTTGCAAGCATATATACATAGGCACGTAAATTATTTATGTTCAATTTAAAATTTACCAAGTTTAATTTTCAATTTGTCATCCTCTATGAGACTATGTATTCATTATTCAAATTAAGCTTAATACATCTTGTATATTTATTAAAACTTCTCCTATTATTGCTTAAACCTTTATTTGCGTATAGCTTAGGAGTAATATAACCTGTAGCTTCCCATTCAATTATTGCAATGTATTTGCCATTTTCAATTGCATTTACTTAAAACTTCTTTCTCCATTATAAATAATTGTGTGAAGAAATCTGTTTAGGTACTGAAGGAGTGAACCCATTAAAAATTCAATAATGTAGAGCTGAATATCAGTAACACAATTTTTTTTCTTGTATATTGAAATGTAAGCAACTAATATAATTATGTAACATTTTTCCAACGCAACATTATTATAACTTTAGTTTACATATATAATTTATCATAATATATTTATTCATTTAGTTTATATATTATATAATACCAAGTCACAAGAAAACTGAAGATACTAATCTATTCTTATCTCCTCCATATTTGTGCATCCCTCTGTTGCTAATGAAGGCGTCTAATCCCACAGAAAAAAGGTGTGAGAAATCCCCTCTCCTCGGAGACAGATTTCACCTCCAACCAACTCCATAAATATCCGCAATGGTGAGAGTTTCAAAGCCTCCTAATGTGGAGATAGGAACTCTGGACTCCCTGGAGACTCTCTGGAGTTATGCTTTCAGTTATGGAGTCCGTGGAATTGAAATACGCTCATAATTTCATGGTGAGTAGAATGCAATTGGGCAATTCATTGTTTTAAAGTGAAATGTATATTTGGCTTCTGTTGGTATATTCCACCAGGCTAATTTCCAATACTGTGACAATGTTTATGGGTGCAGAATAGCTAATCAGTGAATGCAGTCACAATAGGAAGAAAAGGGACACAAGCATCGGTAACTGCACTCATGAATGGAAGAGGGGAATGAAGAGATGATATTTATTGAAAACTACGAGCCTACCTAACATCAAAAATAATTTAAGAATATGTAACTGAAGAGCATAACGCTAACAGTATATTTTAAAACTGCAAGTAGCATTGAAACAATGATAAACATGGTAAAAATGGAAAAAAAATGTATATTCATCAAACACAACTATAGAATAGAGAACTTGGGTGCCCATGAGTAATTAGTATCAGATGTGCCCCTTGCATGCAAAACTATAAGGTTAATTTTTAATTTTTTATCAAAACGTTTAGTCTATTGATTTAAATTTTTTTTTGTTTTAAAAGACATTATTTTTCCATTAAAAACAAGAAGGATAAATACATGCAATATAACAGAAATTAATTTTCTTAAAGTGAAAATTAAAAGGTACTAATCTCCCAACAAAAGCAAGACCAGTAACTTTGTATAAAACTCGCTGACAAGATACAAAAATAATACTTTACTATACTAAGCGACTATTGAATACGAGTAATATTAATCAAAAAGTAAATAACATCACCTAGCAGTTAATATCTTTATTGTATCAGTGATTGTGAAACAGAAACAACTTGTGATTGGCCAACAAGAGGACTAATTTGATACACAGAAATGATTAACCAAATTTAATCGCTCAAGTAGGTTGGAAAATATCGGTCATCATATTTTTGAAGGAAAAAATTCATTGTAATTAATTGTAGGATTATTTCATCTGTTGTCTATAAACATTTAAAATATTTATTTGTATGGCTTATACAAAATACTATGTTACTATATCACTATATCCTTCAAAATGATGACGCTCATAGAGATATATAATTATATATACGAATTGTATAAAAAGTAATATATAATGCTGCATAAATATTCTTTTTTAAATATCAATCATCCTAGCGTTAACAAAATAATTCAGTCTTCTTTTTATCAAACATCACTCATAACAAAAAATGAAAGCGTTCCTCATAAATCCATAATATATAAATCTCATATTTATTTGCCACTAACAACTCCCTCGTCCTTTGAAGGCTTCATTTCCTTTTAAGTTAAAATTCTGTATGGAGATTTCGAGTGATTCCATTGACTGTTTATTATTTTCCGTAAGAATTTATTTTCTCTAATTAGAGTGTCGGGGATGTCAGTCTTTATAGAATTCGGAGAAACGTCGCTAATAAGAGTCGAACAGTTACGGTAAAAGAATATTTCAACTTCAATTTATTATCGAGAGCCTCTTCAATTATGAGCTATTTTATTATAAAAAAAATTTGGGTCAAATTTTACTGTCTGAGGTATAAAATATTTCATAATGTCGAGGATTAAAATTAAAATTTATGAAATCTGAGAAATAGATAATAAATAATAAATTCCCCAAGATTAAAGATATATCATGATATAAAAAGTGTCAATTTTATTTAATATATACAAAATTGACAAATAGCCTAATAGAACTGTGTCACTAATTATGATTATTTATTTCTAGTAGTTCTAGTATAATTATTATATTTTGTGTCAAATAAGTAGTGAGTAGAAAATATTGTCCTGGAAGTTAATGGACAAGTTAATATCCAATCAAGCAGCACGAGACAATTAGTTGAAGAAACTCTAAAACTTATCAGATAAACAAATGATGACATAACAATGTACCAACCTCCTCAAAGTCAAAGTAAATGCTTAAATGAAGTAATTATCTATAAGAATAATCGTTCTTCAGAAATAATAGCAAAACTTCTCTTGATATTGCATTTTGATTAAATTTTCATTGTATATTGGTTAGACTTTCATTGTATCTTGATTAGAATACTTTCCTTTCGAGAGAAAAAATTATGTTATGCCATTGTGCTTCAATTCCATCTACTTCGCTTCAAGTTTCATGTGTTACATATTGTCTCATGTTCAAATTTAGGATTTACCTCCATTTTACCCCTATACATTTAATGTTATCTGAACTACACAACATATTCAAGTTACACAAATATAGAATCCATACAAATTAACATGTATTATGTAGATGAGACATGTAGGTACTTAGAATGCAATTTCTTTAGACATTGCATCACAGTTTGGTAAAATAAGTGCAGCATCTGAGCTTCCGTTTGTTGTGAATGTCTCTGAAGGAATTAAAGCCTTAATTCGAAGTAAGACTCTTGAAGAGATGTTCTCTGGTGTCATCAGGAGAATTATTTCACCTATGGAGTGTCCACAATGACGACGAATGAGGTGTTAGAGAGAAGTGTTATAGGGGGAAGAGGTGTTAGAGGGAGATGTTATAGGGGGAAGAAGTGTTAGAGGGAAGTGTTATAGGGGGAAGAGGTGTTAGAGGGAAGTGTTTTAGGGGGAAGAGGTGTTAGAGGGAAGTGTTATAGGGGGAAGAGGTGTTAGAGGGAAGTGTTTTAGGGTGAAGAGGTGTTAGAGGAGGAAGAATTATTTGAGAAGGAAGAGGTGTTAGAGAGAGGTGTAAGGGAAGGTTTTGATACAGAGAAAGAGATGATTCAATCCTACTTTGGTAAGGAAATATCATTTTCTGTAACAATAAACATCAGTAAGCCTCATCAGCAATCATTCCTCTCCTAAACTGCCTTGGATGTAACCAGTCTTCTTCCTTCTCCTACAACACCAAAGTTGCAGTTGGTGATTGCAACAGACACATCGTACATAGAATATTCTTTGTGAACATTGTACCAACCTTTCACCAACCACTTGGAAATTCAACACAAAGAATTCCTAATTGAAAACAGGTGCTGAGAAAGCGACATAAAATGTTATTTTTTCTCTCTCTTTAAAACAGCAATTGAGTTCTGAACAAGTGCTTATGAAGACCTGAAATCATTAGTTTGTTATCTCCTTGAAGTACTTAAGGTCTAAAAAATGAGAGAGTGAGAAATCTGTGGTACGAAATAGTGCGTATCTTTTTCATATATTTATGAGGTTCTAAGTACATTACACGAACGCAATTATTGTTTTTTCATGCAATGGACAAATATTATGAGCTTCAAATTTAGTTTCGACTAATAAGTTATGATTGGAAAGATATTAATATTAAGTGACTTACTAGTAATTTAAGGCTTAAATTAGAAATAAGATTATATATATTTATACTTTTCTTCATTGGTTGCACAATGCACATAGTTATTAAGAACTGGATACACAAATGCGTGACAAAGGCTATTACTTATTAGTATTACATTTAATAAATTATATTTAATTGCATTAATTTACTTATATGTAATGGATCGAAAAGCTTATAGCAAGGTAGCAATGATGGCTATGTTATAACAGTATTGGTACAATATTGTTCATTTTTTAACAATATTGGGGCGGTGTTGTCTATATTGTAACAATATTGGAGTTTTGTTGTCTATATTGTAACAATATTGGAGTTATGTTGTCTATATTGTAACAATATTGGAGTTATGTTGTCTATACTGTAACAATATTGGAGTTATGTTGTCTATATTGTAACAATATTGGAGTTATGTTGTCTATATTGTAACAATATTGGAGTTATGTTGTCTATATTGTAACAATATTGGAGTTTTGTTGTCTATACTGTAACAATATTGGAGTTATGTTGTCTATATTGTAACAATATTGGAGTTATGTTGTCTATATTGTAACTATATTGGAGTTATGTTGTCTATATTGTAACAATATTGGAGTTTTGTTGTCTATACTGTAACAATATTGGAGTTATGTTGTCTATATTGTAACAATATTGGAGTTATGTTGTCTATATTGTAACAATATTGGAGTTTTGTTGTCTATACTGTAACAATATTGGAGTTATGTTGTCTATATTGTAACAATATTGGAGTTATGTTGTCTATATTGTAACAATATTGGAGTTTTGTTGTCTATACTGTAACAATATTGGAGTTATGTTGTCTATATTGTAACAATATTGGGGCGTTGTAAGCATCTCTACCTGGTTCGATTATGATTGTTCTGTAGATAGCAAATTGATAACATTCAGTTTTGCAGTCTTTGATCTAGATCCTAGATATTTCTCTTCTATTACAATATGATGTTATCGAGCAGATGAGTTAAAATTTCAATCAAAGTTGTAAATAACATTTGTTTAATCAAGTGAAATTGAATATCATCCTAAACGAGAAAAACTTGATAATATTAATCGTGTTTGATTGCTAATATCTATAAAATCCTCAAATAGGTTTAACCTTGCCAATTTATTGGACTCTCACTTGATATTCTCAATTATAGTTAGGTTGCATTAACTTTAATTGTACTGAAGAGAATAGAATAAAAATAAATGTGCTAAATTGAAATCACATGGAAATGTCCAGTTCAGACTTCTATGGAGACCACTTAAAGATACTATTACATAATTCACAGAAGTATTTAGGTATGTTATACTACTAATTGAATTACGGAGAACCTAATAGATTTATTAACATTATTATAGTGAATACTTCGACTGAAGTTATTTGCAGTAATATGAACAATTCATTTAAATGTTGTGAAGAACATGTAATTAAAAATGAAAAAGAATCTGCTTAAATCAACTCATATGGTATCTATGATTCTAAAATATTATTCCAATTCCGATTTTTGTTCCAATATTAAGAAATTAACCAACTGAAGATAACGGACCAGAAATGAAGCTAGGAAAGATAACGGACCAGAATTTAACCATGTAAATAACAGACCCTGGTCCGTTATCTTATGCTCCTTATTTACTAAATTACAATCAACAATTTAATGTATTAATTTCAGTTTTTGTTAAGAACTTTGATCTACACCATTTTAGCCTCAAATTAAAAGAAGTCAAGTTCTAATTAAAATTAGTCAACTTCAAATTAAAGGAAGTGAATTTCGAATTAAAATTAGTGAACTTCAAATTAAAATTAGTGAAGTTCAAATTAGAAAAGATCAACTTCAAATTAAATAAATTGTAGTTCAAATTAAAATAGACCAATTTCAAATATAAATAACTCAAGTACAAATTAAAATTTTCTTTCATATTTTATAAAATATCTTAAATTATGAAAGATGAACTCAAGTAATAATCAATTCAACCATCTGATAAATCTTTAGAATAATATGAATGTTCTATTGTATCCATTATACATGAACTTATTATGAATTGGATGAGTAAATAAATACATAATGAAATAAAACTGTTTTTCGATGTATGTAGAAAATATCCTATTAGTGAATTAAATTTATTTATTTCAGAATTGAGAGTTTATCAGAAGAAAAAAAAGATATTTTAATTTGAAATTGATTTTTTTTAATTTGAAGTTGACCTGTTTTAATTTGAAATAGAACTGTTTTAACTTAAAGTTGACTTTTTTTTAATTTGAACTTGACTAATTTTAATTTGAG
Source organism: Caprella mutica (assembly GCA_947561585.1). Lineage (NCBI taxonomy): Eukaryota > Metazoa > Arthropoda > Malacostraca > Amphipoda > Caprellidae > Caprella > Caprella mutica. The sequence goes on from CANNZV010000011.1 coordinate 21,037, forward strand.
GCTCACTAATTTTAATTCGAAATTCACTTCTTTAATTTGCAGCTGACTAATTTTAATTTGAACTTGATTTTTTCTAATTTGAGGCTAAAATGGTGTAGTTACCCTACTTTAGAAATTTTCTTTGATTAGAATGTTCTATAGAAAATAAAAAGAGGTGTAACTATAGTATACCTACAACTTTTTTACATTTCTATAAGTAAGATATATAAATATTAAAAAAGTTTCATTATTATTTTCCTTTAATTATAATCTGAAATTTTCTTTGAAATGCTGTTAAAGAAACCTTACGAAGTTTAAATCCCCAACTAAACTAAGTAATGTATCGTTACAAATAACGCTGATCGTTACAACGAACGCTTTGTTGGTACATGTAAGCCTACTGGGTGTTCCAAGAGATTCATCTGTATTAGAAATTTACTGCACGAAACCAAGATAGCTGGTTAATTATCCTAATATCAAAAAAGTTAGAGCCAGTAGGTATATTAAATTCTTTGCAAATGCTCCTCAAGATGAACAAATATACAGCAAGAAAAAATATTGTGGAAAGTTTTCTGGCTTATAATGGATCTATTGTTTTGTTCGAAAAAATTTGATGCGAATAATTTTAAATGCTGGGAGAGGTTTATCAAGTGATTGCATTGTCAGTACAGAAAACTATTCTAGAAATTTAGAACTGTATTTAATGGAAACACGCTTTTATAAGACAAACACAGCACGATATGAAGTTGATTTAAAAAATGTTGAAGTTGATGTTTGATAAAAACTATGAACGTTGTTAAAGCACGTCGCTCCATCTAAGTACTTAGTAATGGATCATTGGGTCGAATTCTGATAATATCAACCATAAAAAAATAAACAGACTCATAAATTAGAAGCTATTGACAACTATGTTGAAACGCTTAGACTGTGAAATAATTTCTTGGTCTTTTATAGACACACATGGAGATTTCATTTTGCATCTGATAATTCCCGATGAAGTAAATTTTTGCCAAACCCGTCATGCATGTCAACAAATAAAATTCTACATACTGGAGTGTTTAAAATCCCAAAATTATTCACAAGCAACCAGTTCATTCTCAAAAGGTTACTGCATGGTGTGGTATGACATGCTAGGGAAATATTGACCCTATTTCTTTGAATCTGAGAATTGGGAAACTGCGATTGTAATACAATGTATATATTTTCGATATGAGGCTCTAACATGGATAACCTATGTTAGAAATGAAAAATATAAATGATATGTAATTTCAACACGACGGTGCACACTGCATGAAAATCACTTCTCCCACTCAAATTATTTAATTCTTGTTTTTGGTGACTTCACTGCATTGGTATCTATATCTTCTTATTTGGCCCGTTTAGAGTTTTTCTTGTAGAGATTTGTTGATGAGAGAGTTTTAATAATAGGCCTAATAAAAGGCCTGAAGTATGACCAATACATAGGTATGTATCTATATACTTATTTGACAAATTATATTTATTCTCACAAATGTCATATCTTTCATTTTATAAATTAGTTCAGAAATTAATAACACTGAAATGATACTGCTACATATTAATAATAGTTTTCCATGATAATAATGCCAAGGGCTTCGGACAGACTGACGAATCGGCCCTTTTCTCATTATAGTTAGTATTTATAGGTCAATCATAATCCTACGCAAACATACAGTGCATAACATAGTAATTATTCATTCTATCAACTGTTCAATTTAGCAGGCATTAATGTTACCATGACTACAATCAAATATCATTAGTTGGCAATCAAACCATTTGAATCTAGCAGAGAGAATTTAAAAAGCATTCTGTTTGAATTTATCTAATCCAAACAATTGAATTGTATATTCGTGATCAATTGGAGCTCCATATTGCTGGAGACAATATTCTGATATATTATTTTGATCAATTTCCAATCATTTCTCAATGAAAATTAAGCCACTCTGTTTCTATATAAAAAATAAAAATATATTAATTGCGTGTGGTTAAATTTGATTGTATTTCTCGTATCGAACTGTATATTTCATATATTTATTAAAACTTATTCTATCAAAATAGATTCACTAATATTTAACTTTCCTTCTTAGTACTAACATTTTTACTATTAATTATGAAAGGAATAATTTATGATGATTTACCTCAGCAGTCCAGTACCTCTTACTTCATAGTTATAAATTGCAGTTAATAATAACCAATGTACCCACATACGATGCCAACTCAGTTAATGAGACACATAATTAGGATCAAAGTAGTTGGAAAGTAGGTACTGACATAAATCAAAATAGGAATTTAACGGATCTGATTATGTTAACACCAACTTTACAGATACTGAATTTTGAGTTGTCACTGCATCCTTGATTGTAGCTGAGAGATTCACTGCATCCATAATTGTAGATGAGGGTATCAATTCATCCATAATTGTACCTGGAGGTGTCACGTGCTGCATCCATAATTCAAATCGTCATCATTTCTCTGAAGTTAGAAGGAAACTGAGCGACATTATGTACCAATTACCAGAAGCTGGAGAGTTTGAACCATCTGATGAGAGTCTCTAGTCATACGAACTATTCGACATTGTGAAATTAAGTATAGTCCATTAAAAAGTATTACAAATTTACAATCAACTACATATAACCAAAAATTCTTTTGTTCTTAATCTAGAATAATTTGGCTCAAAAAAAAGAGAATACTTTACAAACAATATTCTCTTTAGAGATGAACTGATTAGATGTAAAAGATCGATAAATTATCAACTATGAGAATAAATTTTCAATTGGATGAATGAGAAATATGTGATATTTGGAATCCTTTTATTAACATACAAAAATTACATCAAATGGCATTTATTGTATGGATTGTGAAATCTTTTTGAAGTTGAAGAACTTCCTATCTTTCACTTACCAAAACACAAACATATTTCTAACGGAATATTCTATAGATAACTTTATTGCAGCACTAAATTTATGAAGGAACAATTCTCTAAACAAACAAATTATTACAAATATATCTTAGCTATGGTGCTATTCATTTTCCATAGAATATGACAAGAACAAGAATGTAGATATGTTTATTTATATAAACTCTGCGAAAATGAATGATTTGTTTATTTGTGAAATGAAATATAATTCTTGTATTGTAAAAATTAATTGGAATGTTTAGTTTTGTATTCGTTTCATTATAATGATTTAAAAAAATGTTTCTAGTTATGTTAAAGTTAAAATTATTTAGAAAACATCACACAAGAATTCTGCAACACAATTGTTTCATTGTAAATAAAATACTTATGTGTGAACTTAATGTGAGGTAACTCCTTACAGTTTTCACATTTAACAGTGTTCAATATATTATATAACTTAGAATAAGTGTCATCTCTTACTTTTAAGAAGTTAATGACCCTGTCATTGGAGAGGCAAAGTTGTTATAAAAGAAATTCGCCGAACAGAAAACATCGCATCATTATACGATGGAATTCTGCGTGTGGTAAGTATTGGAGAAGAATGTGTGCAAATATTGTTATGCAACTGTATATTACATACAAAAATGTTAAGCGAAAACTCAAATGAAAATGGACAAAAATACCAATGGATGAGTTGTGTGCAGCCTTTGAAGCAACTCCGACAGATTAGAGGCCATCAAGAGTAGGGTTTATTGAAAAAGTTTATTTACATGTCTTTCCATGTTGTTTTACCCATTTGGATTCTGTACCAGATTATAATGCTTGTGTCAGGACCTTTGTGTCACCCTGTATATTAACAATATTGTCATTCTTTTTTAATCAATATCTATATAATGGAATAGTTTGCTAAATGCGCTTAGAATTTCTCTCAAAAGTTGTCATTCATCAAACTGATATCATATAATATACTTCTATTTTCAAACAAATTGGTCTTAACATCTAAGACGAATCGGTTTACAAAGTTCGTACATGAAATGAAAGTGCAACATGAATATTTTCTCCTTCCGCTTTCTTTCATCATTTCCATCGCTAATGGATTCATTGTGAGTAGCTTTTGGTGTCAGTTCAACCGTGCAGATGTTACATTCGAAAACAATAGAATTTATGCGTGTCTGAAGACCGTAAATCGGACATCTCTTCTCCGCTCAGATGCATTAATCAAAACTTAGAGGCGTAATATTAAGGAGGGGAAGCAACGTGATGGAAATTATGCTCAGTAGTTATACAATTCTCAACTATTAATGACAAACTTATTGAACTATTTTGAATGACGAGAGAGATTTTAAATTACGATATTAGATTTGCAAGATATTTTAAATAATATTTTGCTTACAATACATCCATATTTCCCTGTTATGAATCAATTCTGAAATGAGATTATGAGATCCTCTCCTACGAATTATTCATGTGGAATAAAAGTATAGAGTGAATACACGTGTGATTTACTCAAACAAATAACAGTGCAATTGAAACTGATAGAAATACATTCGCAGTCATTATTTACATTACCTAATGGAACTGCTATTTAATTCAATGGTATGGAGATGTCATCAACAGTTGCACATTCGTTAGACATGCGGGTTAGAAAAATGCAAATAGATGTCATAACAGGTTGCATTTCATTTGACACTGGGAAATTGCTGCTATTTTCTGAAACAAAAAAGTTATAGCCACTGTTGAATTATTTTTACACTTTTGACTGCTCTATTCCTAAGGTTTGCTTATAGTCATGAAAATGAAAAGATACCATTAGAAATCATCATAAAAAATTACCACTAATATTTATCAAATTTGACTAAAACTTTATTTCAAATGTTAATCTTCAAAATTAATGGATATGAACAATATAATTCTTTTTATTTTAGAGTTTGTTATAAATTCACGAGCCATATATAACTTTCAATAAGTTCTAACTGAAATAGTATTCATGAACGTATTTAGATTTATTGTAAATAAAACGAATTTACAGTACCTAGCTGTTGCTTATTCATTCAGAATTCAATTAATACAATTGATTGGGATTATATTTAAATGGTAGTTGCTACAATGAATACATAGATTCTGATTTATCTATATTCATTTTTACTCTCAATAGTCTAAACTATTATTTATTTTATATTAGTAATATAGTGTAACATGAAGACATGATGCTACAGAACATATCTAGCAATCCTTTATAATATTAACAAAGACTTGGAAAAAGACAAACAATTTTCATGCATTAGATGTACGCAGTACATATGAAACTTTTAAAAATCTTATAGAGGATACGCTACGAATTGTTATCGGATTAATCCACATCTAAGATAATAAAAGAAAAAATATAATTATTATTATTGAGCTGTTTATTTTAATAATTTTTTACTAGCTGGACTCCGGGGAGATTCCACAGAATTGGGAGATTAACAGATCTTGATCTTCAAATCAACAAAAATCAACGTTTCAGTTGGTCAAACAGTTCAATTATGGATAGTAAATTTGATGTGATGAATTATTTAAGTAGATACAGTTTATTTCATCCATTGAATATTATCACACTGCAATCTTTTAGCTAAACTAAGTCATATTTTGACTCCACATTTTACCGTCACTTCCCCCACCTTCACTTCCCCCACCTTCACTTCCCCGAACTACACTTCTTCAACACTTTTTCAAGTAAGTGTACTGACACAAACGCTTTCGTATTAATATATATACTTTTTATTATATGACCGAGTATATGGAATTGTTCGATAACTCGTAACTTACCCTCCATATCATTCTCCCACCAATACACACAATATCTTCCTCCACTGCCGATATTCCCTGAATATTGCCTATAAAATCTAAGAGTAATCTAGTTAGTTGCTAGTATGCAGTTCTGAGTCCTTCTGGTGGTAGAAAAATGCACTGCAATGCACATCAACAAAGTTATTGATGAATAGATTAATTTATTCATGCATTCATATTGAATATTCGACTGATAGCAACGATAGCTGTACAAATATACTATTTTTATATCAACATGCATCAGTTAAAAAAAGTCGTTTTGAATTATTCACATCTGCATTGATTAGGTATTAATATAAAAAGTTATTTGTAAATACTTGGAGAGAAATATTATGAATAATATTTATATTTTTATCTTGAATAATTGTTTTCCTTTTTATAATAATTAGTTTTGACATTTTATATGTTTCCTAATGAGTATATTTATTTATGCAAATTTTTTAGAAATTGTATCACTTGCATTAATATTATTAATATGTTATATAAAAATTGTTAGATTAAAATTTATATTAAGATATGTTTTCATTTTTCATAACAGTAACCCTGGCACTACTTTGCATATAGCCACTATTAATTTTAAAATGCTACTCAACAGTGTCTTCCTAAATGCCTATACACATTAATACAATACCTATATGTATACTATACCTATATGTATACTATACATGTATGTATGCTCATACCAGTTTGTTGATAATATACCTCGACTTTCATTTATCGTATAACAAATTTCATTTTTCTTTATTGCATTTTCTTCCAAAAATGAATTTCCAAATTAGTTTAAGCTTCTACCTCCTCTTTTGTAAATAAGAAGACTGCATGTGTGCAATTTTGTAGCAAGGACTGCTAATCGTATGCCCTGGTACATTGAAAATTGAGGATAAATTTTAGGAAAATAGAGTAAAGCAACAATTACCAGATGTGAATTAAGAAAACGGATGATTAAAAAATGCATCAATTATGAGCAATTAAATATAATCATGATTCTGTACTGGTAAATTATTGTGATTATATATATATTACTTTTCCTTCCAGTGTATGATATATATATATATATATAGGTTAGATGCTTGCTAATGAAGAATATGTTTTCAGCCAATCATTATGGGAATCGTCTGCTTTTAGAACAGCCAAAAATCGAAAATATGGCAAAAAAATATATTCCCCTAAAACGTACCAACGTACAGATGTGCATAATACAACTTCTAAAATATTACAGTCATAGCTTGTCTGCAGCGCTTGCAGTGGCTTGGAACGCACCCACCCTTGCACATTCCAGAGAGGATATGGAAGTTTATTGGGGGTTATTTGGGGACGACCCACCAATAATTTTTAACCATATATTGTCTAACGACGTCCTCATAAGCAAATATATAATAGTGATAGAAACAATTATATAACTAGGGCGTTAATCAAAATAATATAATAAGCGAATCTTAGTTTGGTTTTAGGCATAAATGAAGCACTTGTTATGCTTTTACCTAGTTTTAGATGAATCCTATGAAAATCTAAATATATCGAAGTCCAAAGTTACACTCTTCCCAGACTGTTCTAAGACTTTTGTTACGGTGAATCTTGCATGAGATACTTTGAGGAAACTGTAATATGTGGGTTGTTACTAAATGGTTTGAATCCTATTGGACTAATACGGAGCAGCATCAGTTGGACACAAGACAACTGGGCAACTCAATGTGATTTATTATTGGCTGAATATTATTTTCAACAATTAAATCGTCACAATATTATAAAATATTCATTTTCTATTACAAAATCGTTTTCTATGAATTGTAGCCAAATTGTTGACTGCACAAAAGCATTTTCTTTTGCCCAGTTCTAAATTTCATAACACCCAACATGGAAATAATGTTTTTCTTGAAGGCATCCGATCATCGTAAGATTCAATAATTTAAATAGAACATCTTAATTTGGAATAATATTTTATACCTTCAATATTGATGTGACATCAAAATAAATTATCATTAACATATAGGAATTTGAATTATATATGATTATAGTTAGGATACATTTTCAAGATATAAAGATATTTAAAACATCATAATTCGAATCAATTAAATAATATAACATTTTATCTGAAATATATCATTCTTATTCCTTCCTGTCAAATAGAAGAGGTTAAGCTTCAAATTTCAGAAAACTGTATAGTTTCCCTATGGATCAGAGTGTGTCGCAATTTATGTCTTAAAGGTACTGAAACTGTCTATAAAAGTTAAATCTCACCGCAAGGATTACAAACTTCCACTGCTTTACGATTATTGGTTAACCCATACGTGTCACCTTAAACTTGCATCTGTATTTGTAATTGTCTATAAAGTAGCTGGTAGCAATGATACGAAAGCAGCTGGTAGCAATGATACGAAAGCAGCTGGTAGCAATGATACGAAAGCAGCTGGTAGCAATGATACGAAAGCAGCTGGTAGCATTGATACGAAAGCAGCTGGTAGCAATGATACGAAAGCAGCTGGTAGCAATGATACGAAAGCAGCTGGTAGCAATGATACGAAAGCAGTTGGCATCAATGATACGAAAGCAGCTGGTAGCAATGATGCGAAAGCAGCTGGTAGCAATGATACGAAAGCAGCTGGTAGATACGAAAGCAGCTGGTAGCAATGATACGAAAGTAGCTGGTAGTATTGATACGAAAGCAGCTGGTAGCAATGATACGAAAGAAGCTGGTAGATACGAAAGCAGCTGGTAGCAATGATACGAAAGAAGCTGGTAGATACGAAAGCAGCTGATAGCAATGATACGAAAGTAGCTGGTAGCAATGATACGAAAGAAGCTGGTAGATACGAAAGCAGCTGGTAGCAATGATACGAAAGAAGCTGGTAGCAATGATACGAAAGAAGCTGGTAGATACGAAAGCAGCTGGTAGCATTGATACGAAAGTAGCTGGTAGCAATGATACAAAAGTAGCTGGTAGCATTGATACGAAAGCAGCTGGTAGCAATGATACGAAAGCAGCTGGTAGCATTGATACGAAAGCAGCTGGTAGCAATGATACGAAAGCAGCTGGTAGCAATGATACAAAAGCAGCTGGTAGCAATGATACGAAAGAAGCTGGTAGATACGAAAGCAGCTGGTAGCATTGATACGAAAGTAGCTGGTAGCAATGATACAAAAGCAGCTGGTAGCAATGATACAAAAGCAGCTGGTAGCAATGATACAAAAGCAGCTGGTAGCAATGATAAGAAAGAAGCTGGTAGATACGAAAGCAGCTGGTAGCAATGATACGAAAGTAGCTGGTAGCAATGATACAAAAGCAGCTGGTAGCATTGATACGAAAGCAGCTGGTAGCATTGATACGAAAGCAGCTGGTAGCAATGATACGAAAGAAGCTGGTAGATACGAAAGCAGCTGGTAGCAATGATACGAAAGCAGCTGGTAGCATTAATACGAAAGCAGCTGGTAGCAATGATACGAAAGCAGCTGGTAGCAATGATACGAAAGCAGCTGGTAGCAATGATACGAAAGCAGCTGGTAGCAATGATACGAAAGCAGCTGGTAGCAATGATACGAAAGCAGCTGGTAGCAATGATACGAAAGCAGCTGGTAGCAATGATACGAAAGCAGCTGGTAGCAATGATACGAAAGCAGCTGGTAGCAATGATACGAAAGCAGCTGGTAGCATTGATACGAAAGAAGCTGGTAGCAATGATACAAAAGCAGCTGGTAGCAATGATACGAAAGCAGCTGGTAGCAATGATACAAAAGCAGCTGGTAGCAATGATACGAAAGCAGCTGGTAGCAATGATACGAAAGTAGCTGGTAGCAATGATACGAAAGCAGCTGGTAGCAATGATACGAAAGCAGCTGGTAGCAATGATACGAAAGCAGCTGGTAGCATTGATACGAAAGAAGCTGGTAGCAATGATACAAAAGCAGCTGGTAGCAATGATACGAAAGCAGCTGGTAGCAATGATACAAAAGCAGCTGGTAGCAATGATACGAAAGCAGCTGGTAGCATTGATACGAAAGCAGCTGGTAGCAATGATACGAAAGCAGCTGGTAGCAATGATACGAAAGCAGCTGGTAGCAATGAAACGAAAGAAGCTGGTAGCAATGATACGAAAGCAGCTGGTAGCATTGATACGAAAGAAGCTGGTAGCAATGATACAAAAGCAGCTGGTAGCAATGATACGAAAGAAGCTGGTAACAATGATACAAAAGCAGCTGGTAGCAATGATACGAAAGCAGCTGGTAACAATGATACGATAGCAGCTGGTAGCAATGATACGAAAGCAGCTGGTAACAATGATACGAAAGCAGCTTGTAGATACGAAAGCAGCTGGCAGCATGGATACTGGATACCGAAGCAGCTGGTAACAATTATACGAAAGCAGCTGGTAGCATGGATACTGAACGAAAACAGCTGGCATCAATGATACGAAAGCAGCTTGGATAAGGAGTATAAAGGCAGTTATATACTAGCAAAAATATGAATGTTTCTTGATATTAAATGAATAGAAGGTTTCAATAACTACATATATCAAATTTGATTTGGCATGTTTAATCTAATCACATATAACTGGTGCGTGTCGTGTTAAAGTAATACTTCAGAAAATTATTATCTTATTTAAACTTTAACCATAATGTTAATATATGGTATTTTTTTCAGTTAAAAGAGCTTTATTTATCCTTAAGAGGATTACTTAGATTTCAATGCATTCCTTACAGCTTCAAATAATGACTTTATTGATAATAATTTGTTAGTTGGAGTTCACTGACTTCCTCTTTCGATGAGGTTGATATTGTCATCAGATTTGGGGAATTCAATTAATTATGTCAATGACATTGTAAATTAGAACATTTGCCTGATGAACGATTTTTGCATTTGATATAGTTTATAGTATTTGGTTTCAATTAGAATATGATATATTACAATAATGGTGATCCATATTAGATTGCAGGAAATTTAATTTTTATTTAAGTCATTATTCATAAAAATACTATATGTAGAAGATACTGCAGTTTACGATTTAAAATTGACCTTATTTACAATTTATTATTTATTTACAATTAATTATTTTTTATATCCCAACTAGGTTCTTTGGACAAATCCGCAATCACTGACGTACTGGATTAGTTTGCATAAAATCCTACATTTGACCAAAAAAAAAAGATGAAAGTCGGTCTCTTATTGGATCGTCGTTGTCAATGAGGAATAAAATAATTGTTTATTCAAATCGTTCACACTGTTGTACTACATGAAATTATTTCTTTGTTATTAAACATAATAATTGAATATCATTAAATTGTATTCATGATTATTTTCCTATCTCGTGCTTTTAAATGGACTTAATATTATGATGTCAGTAAAAATGTAGCACGTTACTGGCTGAGTTTGTAAAGATGATTTAGATTCAAGATTGTATAAAAGTTCAATAGAGTTACAGAAAATAAGATTTATATACGATAAATGTGCTACTGCTATTACCAATAAATAAACAAGCTACACAATCTCTATTTTCATAAAAAAAAAAATTTAACTCACTTTTGGACGACCAGAAGTCTGATAACAAACTAATTATTGAGGGATAATGAACAGATGAAACTCTGATCATTTCTTGATGAGGGAACTTTGGATAATTAGATTTGGATATCGAGAACAACAAAGAAGATGAGGGATAATTTTCTTGAATAATGCTAATTTAGGCAGTGATTAGCCTGCTAAATGTTACATATTAATAAGTTAATAACATTGCACAATAATCAATTATTCTCTTTTCATCAATATGTTAACTGATATGGTCATGGTCAATCGGGTAGCATGAATAAACCAATTATATCACTTAATAAAACAAGTTTTATAAATGAATGTACCAAAACTTAATCAAGGTTTAATTAAAATGTTTTTTTATAAATTCAGAGACTATCTATTTCCATAGCAATTATCAAAAGAAATCAAGTTATTTTATTAATGAAAAGAATTTTGTACAACATCGCACCAATGCAATGTTTTTAAGTTTCCCAATAAATTTATACGTGAGACTGAAACTCTGTAAAACACAAAGTGAAACTTTCAGTCACAGGATATATGCTCGTTTTAGTTAAGAATGTACTGAAAGTATCGAACTTGGCTGAGTTCCGTGAATTAATTCATGGACAGATAAAAAACAATTAAAACAGGAGAGTTCTCTCCTCCAACTCAATTAAAAGCTACCATTTTATATTGACCAACGGGGAAGCATTTGTAATATGATACTTATATATAATATATTGGTACAATATTATTTTATTCCGGAATTTTTAAGATATATCAATATGTTCAAATTTCTGAAATCGACGATGAATACCTCTACAGATTCGTTGAAAAATAAAAATATTTTTTTTGTGTGTGATGCTATGAATGATAAAAATGTGAAAAAGCTCTCTAGAATTCTTCAGTCCACACCCTTGCACTGTAGGTATTATTTTATTCATTAAATTAGAATATTCCTCTGCGTGTCATAGTAACGGGAGAGTCCCCAGAGAAAGATAGAATACAGAGCAATTTGAGATAAAAAAATACAAGAGGGACACTTCAAGACCAGAAATAAAATCAAAATATATATTATTTTAGATTTGAAAGTAATTAAGAAACAAAGTCTGCTATCTGCAAAAAATTGAAAACATTTCACGAAAAAACCAACGGTGTCGAGACTGTTAGGAATATTCTACATTGGAAATTGAAAACCTAAAGGATATCATTTCCTGAGTTAGAAGCAAAAACAAACACAAACAGTATCAGTAAACAAACATGCAATATATTCCATTGACGTAATCTCTCTGTCTATTGACATTGGATAAATATGAACCACAAAACAAGGGAAGAATTTATAGAACTCCTGAATCAATGAACATCAATATTTTATTAGCGATTTTCAGGTAGATTGTATATTTATAGATGAGTATGATATTTTTAGTTAGATTTTATATTTTTAGTTTCTACAAGTCACGTTAGACTTTTAAAGAATCAAACTGTTTGTATTTTAAAATTGTACTACTTCTATTTTGGATTTTAATGTGAACAGAATTTCAATAAACAATATCTACCATAGATAAAATGCTGGTGAATGGAAGCGTTTTGCATGTTGTGATATTATATTCGCGCGTGAATAATATTGAATATATGTTACTTCTAATATTTCTTCCTAAATGATATTGCCATATTTAATAACAATGAGGCATATTTAGTGTATTGGGAAACTTTTTCTCAATCATTCATTATTGAACGCTCTTATACATATGAACAATTTTAACATTCATTCTCGATAATCACATTCTTTTTCCATCAATTCTTTCCCAATATCATTTGTCTTTCTTTCAATAAGGAGAGTACTCAACCATAGCAGTTCAATGGTTACTAACGATGTACATCTGAATCCGTTACAGTTATATTTGATGTGAAAATGTGAGTGCATATTTTTTATGTGTTGCGTTTTTGAAAACAGAAAAGATGCGGTGAATAATCGTAAGATATCTTAGATCATTCAATAGTTTCGATCAGAATTACTGTTATATAGAATACACTGATATATACAGGTCTCGCTTTCATTACACCTGCTTTATAGAAGCTGAAATAATTACGAGACAAGTCTCGAAGTTATTATATTATTGTATATTCCTTGAATGAACACTTAATTAACCTAGGGTAATATCATAAGAAAATTTATATTATCAATATAAATTATTATTTTACAAAAATATATTTATAATGATGATGATATTGATTTAAATATATTCATATGCATCGTGCAGCTCATATGAAAAAAGCATCAGGCTGTGCTCATATGAGTAATGGGCATCAGACAGTGCTCATATGAGTAATAAGCATCAGACAGTGCTCATATGAGTAATAAGCATCAGACAGTGCTCATATGAGTAATAGGCATCATACAGTGCTCATATGAGTAATAAGCATCAGACAGTGCTCATATGAGTTATAGGCATCAGACAGTGCTCATATGAGTAATAAGCATCAGACAGTGCTCATTTGAGTAATGGGCATCAGACAGTGTTCATATGAGTAATGGGCATCAGACAGTGCTCATATGAGTAATAAGCATCAGACAGTGCTCATATGAGTAATAAGCATCAGACAGTGCTCATTTGAGTAATGGGCATCAGACAGTGTTCATATGAGTAATCTAGGCATCAGACAGTGCTCATATGAGTAATGGGCATCAGACAGTGCTCATATGAGTAATGGGCATCAGACAGTGCTCATATGAGTAATGGGCATCAGACAGTGCTCATATGAGTAATAAGCATCAGACAGTGATCATATGAGTAATAAGCTTCAGACAGTGCTCATTTGAGTAATGGGCATCAGACAGTGTTCATATGAGTAATCTAGGCATCAGACAGTGCTCATATGAGTAATGGGCATCAGACAGTGCTCATATGAGTAATGGGCATCAGACAGTGCTCATATGAGTAATGGGCATCAGACAGTGCTCATATGAGTAATAGGCATCATACAGTGCTCATATGAGTAATAAGCATCAGACAGTGCTCATATGAGTTATAGGCATCAGACAGTGCTCATATGAGTAATAAGGATCAGACAGTGCTCATTTGAGTAATGGGCATCAGACAGTGTTCATATGAGTAATGGGCATCAGACAGTGCTCATATGAGTAATAAGCATCAGACAGTGCTCATATGAGTAATAGGCATCAGACAGTGCTCATATGAGTAATGGGCATCAGACAGTGCTCATATGAGTAATGGGCATCAGACAGTGCTCATATGAGTAATAGGCATCATACAGTGCTCATATGAGTAATAAGCATCAGACAGTGCTCACATGAGTTATAGGCATCAGACAGCGCTCATATGAGTAATAGGCATCAGACAGTGCTCATATGAGTAATAGGCATCAGACAGTGCTCATATGAGTAATGGGCATCAGACAGTGCTCATATGAGTTATAGGCATCAGACAGCGCTCATATGAGTAATAGGCATCAGACAGTGCTCATATGAGTAATAGGCATCAGACAGTGCTCATATGAGTAATAGGCATCAGACAGTGCTCATATGAGTAATGGGCATCAGACAGTGCTCATATGAGTAATAGGCATCAGACAGTGCTCATAAATATGCTTTTTAGTGTTTCACCTACTTTAATTTTCCTTTTCAAGTTGATTACCTAAGTCACTCACAAATTCATCTCATAATGTTTCTCTCATCGTGATGTTACTTCATTAACAATCCATCCATTTAGACAAAATTCTACCCAATTCATTTTTATAAGCTAAAATTGTAGTTTTTCATTATTTGACTAGTTTGATCATCATTCAAATTGTATTGCACAAAACTTTAATATTCAAAAATGTTTTCTCCTAATAGAAGCATACCTATAGTAATTATACCTCTAGTCCTCTAAATACGGCAAGTACCTTCGTTAGGCTCTTTTATGGCTAACCTAATGTCCTGAATATGAACGTTTGATTCTCTTTACACAGATTATTATCGAATTTTCAGTCTTTCCAAGGATTTTAAACATATAAGTAAGTGCAATATGGAATATGCTAAGTATTTTACTTAATATTTTACTAGTGAATTAATTGACTATACTGAATATAAAGATATTTATTATTTTATACATTAAATGTACTTATACGTTTCAATAGTTTGGAAGCGTTTCTTTTCGGTGCTCTTTGAATAAATTTATGAACATTACCCAATCACTTCAATGAGTAAAAACTTTTTTAATTTATGACAATAAATTAATCATCAAAAGGAACTGTAATCACAAAATCAAAGCTGAAATCATATCATCTACATCATTGTTCATCATTAATTCATAGTTGCTGAGGATTGATGATTTAGAATACCTTACTCAATATAAGAATCGCTACACGCGATGTTGTGAATCTCCGCGAGAATAATAATCGGTTCAAAACATACGCCATATATGTCAATTTAAGTGGTACTTAAAGTCCATTAAGAACTACTCATCTACATCACTAAGTTCATTTTTGCATGCGTCTTCTGCCTCAGTGAGTGCCTGTTAACATGCATCATCTGTATCAAAGTACCTTGAATAGTAAGTTAACTGGCTTTTAAATTGACACTTAACATGCGTCTTATTTGTCAATGAGTGACACCTAACGTGTATTTAATTGTATATTAAAAGTGACACTAACGGTGATTCATCTGCGTAATTGAGTGACTCTCTACTCTCGTCATCTGTGTCAGTATTTAGATTTTGACAGCGTTTTCTGATACTTTAAGTGTCAATTGAAGTGTTTCATCTGGCTCACTAGATGTCTCTTTAAGTTTTGTTATTTATATTTTTACAATCATGTTTTAGTTGATCATATTCATAAAAATTAAGTATATTGTTTAAATCTCTTCCAACATATATACTATCTCATCCGAACTAAGAACTGATAAAGTATTTATGATTTTACCAGCTTTAGCAACAATTCCGCTTATTAATAACGCCATTTCAAAGTATCAAAATATCATTAAGGAACAAAATCTGGTTGTAAAATGTTAAATAGTTACTGTGAGTCTCTTTTCTCTCTGTCAGCTCAATAATTAAAAATTAAAATAATTTCGATTACTTAACTAACCGGAAAGACTCTTCTCATTGTAGGATAAATTTCATTAAACATAGAATCCATTATCCTGACTATTTCTCCACACAATTCAATTACTGTTAATAATAACTAAATAATGAACTGGAAACTCTCAACACTTAGTTAGTGTCGTCATTTTTCACCAAACTGCAGTACCTATATTGGAGCTAAGAACTTTCTGTATGGCCCCGTATATCTACTATATTGTCATTGCTTAGAAAAGTCATTACTATATCCCTATTTATATTCCACCAATAAAAGCATATTAGAGTAGAAGAAATTGTCTCGAAAGTTATATCTTAATTATCAATATTACTGTTTTTATTACCTATTTTAATAATTTAAAATGAATATCACACTGAAAAAAATGAACTATTCCAATAAATTATTTTTTAGTATATCATTAAATCTGTCACAATTATAATTCAGTAGTAAATATTACAAATACGTTGCAATCTAATACAATTAAAAATAACAGTAAATAAATATTCTTAACGTGTATTAAATCTGTCACAATTATAATTCAGTAGTAAATATTACAAATACGTTGCAATCTAATACAATTAAAAAGAACAGTAAATAAATATTCTTAACGTGTATTACAAATTCAGAACCAAATGCAAACTAAATAAATCCAAACTTTATTTATTAAATGGCATCATTTTGATGACATCAGAAACATCAGTTCTGATATTTTTAATGGTCCAGTCTTAACTACCTGTCCAGTAACTGGGGGTTTCTGCTCGAAATTATTACAAGAGCTCATAACAGACGAACATATAAACAAGAGCTCAGAACACTCATATCAAATAAAAAGATCTACACTCAATTGAATATACTTATTTACATGAGGAAATTCAAAATTAATGGTGAACACTTTCTAAGAATTCATAATTTTGAATAGCAAGTGATTAGTCATCATATTTTTCCTCCAAATTGATAAAAAAAATTAATAGAAGAGGATATATCAATTAAATTTTCCATCATATCATATCTTCAGAAAGTACATTTAGCAACTTTCTCCGTTCTGAAAAGTTTCATTCCTATTTTTTTGACCATCACCGGAAATCTTCGTCCAGATCTACCGATAAAATGCTGACGAAGGTGTTGCCTAAAAGTTCGGTCATATCAGTCCAATATACATATTAATAAACAGAACTTTTAAACACAAAAATAACTGTCTGACTGGAAGTGAGATGTGCAATCACTTTCTTCTCTAAAGTACTGTATAACATGCCTATTGAGTTCAGAGAAAGATTACTATACATATTACAGTCAATAAGTTTAAGACAAGTTTTTATTTAACACGAAACTCGACTAGAACTTTCACGATCATTTTATATTTTCAGTGGAATAAAAAATCTTCCAATCTGCATAAAAGTCTTGAAAAAAACTTGTGAGAGAATGAAATGAGGGAAGAGATTCTAGTGAAATGAATCTTAGGAGAAGAATTTGAGGTGAAATGATTCTTAGGAGAAGAGTTTGAGGTGAAATGACTCACAGGAAAGATTTTTTGGGTTGTCAATATAAAAATTGTCCCCATATTTTTACCACGTGTTTTCTTCACACACTCGCTGTTGCCCTGTCCTGAAGAGAATAGCATACTATGTGAATTGTGGATCTATTTCATGTGTTTATCTTTATTCTTTATATCTTGTCCCTTGTACTTTCCTGTTGTTATTGTGGTTAAGGAGAATTTAAACGTGAAATACACACTAGTATATCAATAATATTAATCAATGTTAAACATTGAAAAGTTGGCCTCTAACGAAAAAGGTAAATATTTCAGTTATCAGTCCAGATATAGAGTAGTCTGTGCTCTCCTATATTTCCTAACACTGTGAATTTCTTATAATAATAATTAAATATATATGATAGAATAAAATTATTAACTAGCTGGACCCCATGGGAATTCCATATGATTGGGAAATCGACGAATAAATATTGGATTTGGTTTAATCACCAAAAAGTAACGTGTCACTCAGTTAATCCGTCATAAACAATATATTTATGAAGAGTAATTTCAATGTAATAAAATATTCAAGTAGCTACAGTTCATTTCATCCATTAAATATTATCACCATTCAACGTTTTACCTAAACTAACTTATACTTTAACTCCAAAGTTTACCTTCACTTCCCCATCTACACATCCCTCACCAACACTCCCCATATCTTCACTTAATTCCTCCATCTTCACTTCCTCCATCTTCACTTGCTCCACCTTCACTTCCTCCACCTTCACTTCTTTCACCTTCACTTCCGCCACCTACACTTCCTCGACTTACACTTCCCCAACCTACACTTCCCCAACTTACACTTCCCCAACCTACACTTCCCCAACTTACAATTCTCTCACCTTCACTTACAAACCACTTATTAGTATATTGTAGGCGACATACTCTATTAATATATTGATCAAACCATAATTTATGTGATGAAGTCTGTTTTAAATTTAAATTTAAATTATTTTATAAAAGTGTGTTTCTTTTCTCACCCAACATTAAGTCACTATTCCTCAAATATCATCCAATTGAAAATAGGAACAGGTTCAAGGCGGCGGTTAAGCCGATCGGAGCAGCCTCCACGGCAGTCAGGGATGAACATCAGGGGGCAAAACTGACTGCTTTGGGAATTAATTCTACTCTGTCATAATTGCGCAAAACTACTCTGGGCACTCGTTCCTATATGTCTAGCGCGCTTTCTAACAGCTGATGCACGGCCCATAGCCACGACTATAATATTATATTACTAATATAGCAGTTGTGGCTACCTGCCGCGCATATGCAGTTAGGCCTCACGCTAGGCAAATTGTAGCAGGTGCCCAGAGTAGTTCTGCACAGTTACAACGAAGTAGAATTAGCCCCCAAAGCGATCAATTTGTCTTCCACGTTTCACTCTCGCTGCTCCCTGTCGGCCGTGGTGACTACTCCGATTGGCTTAACCGCTGCATCTAACCTGCTCCTATTTTCAATTATGCAGTCGGTACAATCAAACACCACGTTACTATTCCTCCTATACCAGACAATATAATCAAACACCACGTTACTATTCCTCCAAATGAGTTTTGAAAGACAAGTTTGAAAGGTGATTAAGATTCCAGAAGAGATACTCAGTTTCAGAGCCATGTTTCCAATGGTAACAAGCTGCATTGGTCACTGATTGTTGAAGACAAATGAATGGAAACTGCATTCCCCTAATGGAAATTGTAACTCCGAAACAACAAAGTAATTACCTCCATCTCAGAATATGGAAATTAAATTTACTGCGAATAGGTTAGTTATATTACATAACCCTTTACTTCTATTTCTTTCTTGTGTTCATTTCCCTTTTTTAATGTTTGTAATATTTCAACGATATGGAAAATACCGGGTGACCAATAAAAAACTGGTCGAAAGTAAATGCTTATAACTTCAAAAGTAATTGATGTAGAAAGGTAAAACAATAATCACATGAAAGAGTATATTCTCAAGTTTTATTTTATATATAACAAATGCTTGAAATCTTTACTGCTATGCTTAATACAGAGATTATTCTTTTTCTTCAAAATTAGCGATTACTGCAATTAATATATTTTGGTTACTTCACGTATCTCTCACTTTAAGTCTTCAATCATGTTTGGTTTCAATTTAAATACCTTCTCTTTAACATATATAAGAGTCTACGAGGTAAAATCCAAAGGTGAAAGGGCAAGGGACTTAGTTGGACAGAGAATACGGTTCGGTGCGAAATAATCTCCTCCTCGAAATGATTTTTCAACAAATCTACTGCAGACAAGAATGTGTTTGCGTATGCAGCTGCAATGTCATAATGGAACCAAAAGTCAAGATGATTGTTGTCAGTCATTACAATATTTAACATTTCATTGTATCTGTTGGTGTTTACAGAACAAATATTTTCAGTCTCTACATCTTTAAAAAAATATGGACCATAGCTTATGCGAACTCAAACCGCACCAAACTGTCTCTTTCGCCGAGTCCAATGGTTTCTAAAATTTTCATTTCTCGTCCATTCATTGAACAAATTCTTAACCATTTTAATTTTTATATCCTTGTTGTATTGAATGGCATATTTTCTCTTACCTTTTGTTGCAGAATCGCTTAAATGATAATGTATAGCAATGAAAATGCACTATTTAATAGTTAGTTGCATAATGATTAATGAAGGTTGATTAAAATGTGTCGACGAAATAACCATTGTGTTTGATTGAGGTATCTGTATCCCTCATTCGATAGTTTTTAATATCTTTGATATCAAATAAAACTTGAAAATATACTATTTTATGTGATATTTGTTTTATCTTTCTAAACCAATTACTTTTTGAGTTATAAGCATTTACTTCCGACCAGTTTTTTATTGGTCACCCGGTGTTATTCGAAAAAGTTATTTGTAAAAGCATCATACTGTTAAACAGCGATAAATGTTTGTTAATATAATACGCAGTAAAAGATTCAGATTCATATTTTGCTGTTCATTTCTCTACAAATATTCCAAATATTAATTTATAAACTAATTTATAGTTAGATCCCACAAAATTGCCATTGCTCTCTCTTCGGGAAGAATAAATTTGAAACTTTCACTTCTTTGGTTCATATTGCCAATATTTTCCAAAAATATGGATACTAATTAAATTCAAATATGTCTATATTTTAATATCAATTTTCGGACTGAAGTTTGAATATCACGACACTCTGCTCTGAAAGTCTCGATACAATATTACCATCTACTACTAAACTTCCATGCTTCGAGGAGTAAATTTTAATTTAATGGGATCTCATTTGCTGCGTTTTATTTCCTCTTTCAAGCAATTTAATGGAGCTTTATTGGAATTTTTGCGAATCTTCAAAGATATTCAATTACATGAGATATTTTCCATTATCTGGCTCAAATATGTGTTAGGAAATATTTGTAAAACTTTGCCATTTTGCTTAAATGTGATGTCGAAAATAAATTTCATAACTTATTTTAATGGTTGAAGTAAAACTTAAGTTTCAATTGATTATAAATGTAATAATATACAAGTTAAATTGTAATAAGAATTTTCTTGAAATACATCATTATCAACTTACCAATAGCAAGTTTTGCAGCTATAGATAAGTTATTATGAGTCAATTATAATAAGATAATATGTTTAAAAAAACGTATATACTAGATTACGTCCACTCGGTAGAGCGGATACCTTCGCCATCGCTATGAACCATTCTTTCCCAAAATCTAATAAACTGGTAACTGGATAATACCAATCGTCCCACCAGGTTTCATGCAATTTGGTTGAATACTGTTTGAGTTATTCAGTTATAAATGGCCTTGACCTTTATCTTTGACCTTTGACCCGATCGCTCCACTAATTTAACCAAATTGATCCTGGACATTGACCAATCGTTCTGTCAAATTTCATGCCATGTGATTTAAAACTTTTGAGTTATTGAGTTATAAATGACCTTGACTTGACCTTTCACTCGATATTTCCCAAAATGTAACCAAATGGTTCCTGGATATTGAACAATCGTCCCACCAAGTTTCATACAATATGGTTGAATACTTTTTGAATTATAGATGACCTTACCCTTGACCTTTGACTGAATCATTCCTAAAATTTTATCAGCAGTTTCCTGGACATTGACAACTCGTCTCATTGAAATTTTAGGCTATTTGGTTGAATACTTTTGAGTTATGTGAATAAAAAGATGATGAATAAATAAATGCCCAGTAAAACAAAATCTTCCGCAAATTTACTATGGCAATACGTTTATACAATATACATTAAAGAACTATTTAAATATAATTCTGAAATAATAATGATGTTATAAGACTTTTCTCAAATAATTTCTTTACTCATCGAATTGGTTATTTACAGCATTAACATTATAAAATGAAATACATATACTAAAATAATAAAAATAATGCGAGTAGCATGAGATCAGCTCATTCACAGATAACAAATTTGTTTGTATACAGATTGTTTTTTAATTTCCACAGTTTATGTGACTTTGGAAAATAAACTCATTTTGTTCGATTTTAGCATTTGTTTTTGAAATATGAAGATTTTATTATATTGCTGTCTCCCTTAAAATAAGGACATTAGATATAAATTACTGAAGAGTATTTTAAATTCAGGTAAGCTGTTTTATTTTCAATGTAGATTAAAAATAAGCACTTCTGTAGATAAAATGGAATGAAATCGACTACAATGAAGAATCGTGTGTAATAAAGTTAAATCACCTAGGATTGACTAACTGATACAGTTATTAAATTATTGCAATTATTAATTATGAACAATTACAGTTTATATAATAAAAAGAAAGAGTAAAAGATAAATATCAATGATTAACTATAGTAAAATGTTAAACATAAGTTAATTCTAGTTCTAGAAGAGATGTTGCTATCAAATTAAAGGCGAGTAATTAGCATGATATTACCTTTTCAACTGAAACTTTTATAAAATCATAGAGATTGCATGTAGATACCTTCTCTATGATGAAATGCCTTTAGAGGAGATAAATGATACATAATTTCCTTCGGGATGCACTATAATTTGTACACATTATGTGCTATAACGTGGATAATATATTGAATTTTGTTGTATTTAAGTGTTATTTATTCCATTTTTTGTGTAGGTGGAAGAAAATAAAGAATATTTATTAATAATCCCATTGATTTTGAGAAGTAACGGTAAACTTATTTATTATATAATAACTTATTTAATCATCTACGTAAAGACATGCTAAATTTTTCAGGTTAAAATACAAAAAAAATGTGTTTCAATTCTATTCATTCTGTGTGTGATTACAAAGAGACTGTGTGCATTACTATGTAATGTGTTCACATGTGAGTAATAACAAACAACTTACGATGTATATAGTTAAGTGAATTGATACTATATTAATACGATGAGCTTTATTTTCTTAAATTTAATTTAAGTGTTTGTCAACTATAGAATTTTTTTAAATAGACTTTTTTTTTGTAAATCTCAACATATGAAATGCCAGGAAAATTAAATATTGATTTTAACAATAAGAACATTCTAATCTTGTACCTATAATCAACTACAGATCTGTAGGTCTGTCGGGTCTCACCTCGTGGGTGATGTCAAGGGCGAGTTTTTCATGGAAGTTAAATATGGGCTAGAACAGCGGAAGGTTACCACATGAAATTATTTCCAATGCCAGCTATACCATTCTTAAATATTATGAATGATGTTGCCAGACGTTGTTGTCGGTGGGAACCCCAGAGTAACTGACATTTTCAATGGAAGAGTGCCCCTGCCAGGTATTTCACATTTTGGTTCTGGAACAAAGTATTTTCTTTTTCTCATTTAGGTATTGGACTAAAGTATTCTCTCTTTCTCATTTTGGTATCGAATCATATTATTCTTTCTTCATTTTAATAAATCTGAAAGAGATTCACTCTTTTGAATGCACAACAATGGTCGATAAATTGGAGAGCCATCAGATATTTATACCTATCGAGAGCTTTGAAATTGCATCTTCAATCCACATCATTTGGCTGCTTTTCACCGGTTCGAACACTGATCGAATGCATTTGAAGGAAAGTTATTTATGTTCTCTATCATTTGGTATGTTGCAGTCAGAGGCAAATGCAATGTATCATCTAAGATATCTAGTACCTAAGTATTGCTTCATTTCTCAAGATGTAAGAGTATGGTAGATTTCCTTTTCTTAGAAAATATGCATCAACGATTTTTATTTAAATTGACACAGGAGACCTTTTAAAATTAAATTTTCCCTCCCAGTATTACAAGAAAGCTGATATTTCCCGCCATAAGTATTCACAAGAGTCCCATTTTCTTCGGACGCAACTGGGCAGTTTGTCTGGTAATTTGTTTCAGGAAAAAATTAAAGTAGCGTCGAAATTAATTTATTGTAACCATTAACAATGTACTTTAGTCTTAGAGGTTTACCATTTTGTTTTCCACATGAAAAATCAAGTATTGTTCTAATGGTTTTGTTCTTTCATTCCTGAAATTTGTCATCTCTATTCAAAAGTTTGAGGTTTCGGCCACTCACCATTCGTGTTAAATGGCTTAAATTGCCAGCTTGAATTCATCCGGGATTTTAAAGTACGACCAAACACCATTAAAGAGGGGAATGGTGTTTGAGTTTAGTGATTAGTTAAGATTCTAAGAATATAATTTACAAAATAGGTATAATTAGCTTGCCACAAACGTTCGTTTCATCATAAAGAAAATTTGTTATATATCTTTCTATTTAAATTGTCTTTAATTTTGATTTGTTTTCATATTGAATAATATTTTTTACTGACAACAGTTGCCATTAACCCAATAAGCAAATATGTTTCTCTGTTGTATTATTTGAAGAAAAAATATTCTCTTCAGGATGCTATTCGGTGTGAGTAGCCATAACAAAATACCAAATCTAATCAAGAGAATGACTTTAGATCTATTTGGTCGTATTATAAATTACCAGATCTACTCACAGTTTTTCTAACTCCATTGTTGTTATCAAGGTAATAGGAACACTATAATTATAATTTAATATTCACAGAATTCGCATTTTTGATAAATTAATATGAATCAAATTTATTAATTCATTATATTTCTATTTCAGGATGTTCAAAATTAGAACAGTTTAATTAAAATCGATTGATAAATTGACCTTCTCCAATTAGAAAATTCTGTGACTTCATTTCTTCACATATTGTGGCCAAGAAAATTATTTGTTGAATGAATATTTGATGTGAGGCTGAGAAGCAATCAGCTGATTGAGATTAGGATTGTTTCTGTCAGTTATCCTCTGGTGAACAGAAAGAGGAGAGAGAGAAAGAGAGTTAGAGAAAGGAAAGAGAGGCATAAAGGAAGAGAAGATAAGGAAAAACAGTTGGAAAATAGATCATTGAACTGAGAGAAAGAATACTTTTGAACTTAGATAACCTAAGACTTAATAACAAAAGTTGTATGACTTAATTACTCTATTATAACTAATATACTAGGAGTAATGTCCTAAGACTTAGTTACACTTTTGTAACTAAAATATTGGGAGAAATACCCAAGACTTAATTATACTATTGTAACTGAAATACTGGGAGTAATGTCCTAAGACTTAATTACACTATTGCAACTAATTTTGTTTGAGCAATGGTACATTTTTACTTATGAGAATCTAATCTATAATATTTTTCTTCTATTTCATACTAACTTCGAATGATGGTGAATACCAGTAGTTATGATTATCTACTGTAAGGTTCATGGAACGGAATATTTTCGTAAGAGAAACTGGATTAAAACTATATCTTTCTGAAACAATTATAATTTAATTATCAATTCCATTGGATAAATTAACGACTTAGGTATATAGTATACATCAAACCTCACAAATCCCTTCCATTGCAATCCACTTTGATCTCTTGATTGGGTTTGGGTAAAGGGAACTATATTCAATAGTATCCATTTTTCTTTTTGCTATGGTACATTATATGAAAAATCTAGATGCACATTTAGTTGATAGGCTTTAATTCCATTGTTTATGTGCCTTGACTCCAGTAATTATGTGCGTTGGTTCCTGTATTTAGGTGCGCTGGCTCTAGTATTTATGTGTGTTGGTTCCTGTATTTGTGTGCGTTTATTCCTGTATTTATATGCATTGATAACTGTATTTATGTGCGTTGGCTCCTGTATTTTTGTGCGTTGGTTCTTGTAGTAATGTACATTAGCTCCTATGTTTATATGCGTTGACTCCTGTATTTATGTGCATTGGTTCCTGTATTTATGTGCGTTGGCTCCTGTATTTTTGTGCGTTGGTTCTTGTAGTAATGTGCATTAGCTCCTATGTTTATATGCGTTGGCTCCTGTATTTATGTGCGTTGACTCCTGTATTTATGTGCATTGGCTCCTGTATTTATGTGCGTTGGCTCCTGTATTTATGTGCGTTGACTCCTGTATTTATGTGCATTTTATTTTATTTTCATGCCTCGTTTCCCTTATTCTTATTGACATAAATATAGTAGAATCATTATCGAAATATAATAAACAAAAAGAATCAAAGGTAGAATTCATGCTGGAAACATTATTAAATTCTTTATATGACTAAATTAAAATGTCATGAAGTTTGAAGCAATTAATTTGTTATTAAACATTTAATTGTGTCGAGAAATTTGCATAATTTATTATTTTTCATTCGATATCGATGAATTATTTTAATTTCCTGATTTAATTGAATCCAAATATAAAAAGATGTATTGAAAACTTCTACATATTATCTATCATGTAATTAAATATTACTTATCTTTCACAATAGTATAATGATAAAATTAAATGTCATGGATTTCATTTATTTTTATTTATTCGTACTTTCAAATATTGGTTTTTCAATTAATTTTGGATTGAGGGAAAATAAACTATTTTATATTTTGTAAGTGGTTTGCGAAATAGAATTAAAAATTCACTCAAATTAGCTCAATATATCCCTCCTTAATATTTATTTATTTATTTATTGACATATAACACCCTTTACATTAACCAAGGACCGGGGCCTCCCAGGGTCTTACATTTTTATATTTTATAGTTCATAAAAAAGACGCTATATGGGCCGGAAAAGCTAAAAAGCTTCGAGGGCTTCCTAACTAATTAAAGCCTAAAAAAATAAATACAAAAAATACTCAAATAATATTAGCAAGGTAGGGCAGACAACAAATGAATGGTACTGATTTGGTTCTAAAGTTTTTTGAAGCTAATGGCTACAAGTAGGGATTCTAACAGTCTTTTTGTGCAGTGTAACCATTCTATTTCTAACATTAATTGGAGAATTGAACCATACTTCTATGAGATATGTATAAGAAATGAGGGTGGACAAGAGCATAATATAACATAATTAAAATATTACGTGGTAAGAATGAATTAATTTTTGAGAGAATACCTACTGATTTAGAAATTTTAATTGTAGTACAGTTTAAATGTTCCTCAAATCTAAGATTTAATATCTAAAACAAGCCCTAAAAATTTAACAGATTTGACACATTCAATCACATTATCACATATTTTGACAAAGGAAAATCTATAAGTCTTTAATTAACTAATTAGTTAACAATCAGGAAAGGCTTACTATCTATAAGACTTTCTGTAGGAAAATATTACATATTTGGTTTTATCAGTGTTTAACATAATTTTATTATTTTTGAGCCAATCATTAACAATACTAAGTTCTGCAATAATTGCATTGTGAAAATTTAGTAATTGGTCCCTAGGAATGATACATGAAATGGTGGAGTCATCTGCAAAAAATGTGAATTTAAAGAACCTGGAACATAATGGAAAATCATTGATGAATATTAAAAATAAAAGTGGGCCAAAGATACTCCCTTGGGGCACTCTGCAGTTCACCTGTCGCTCCTCTGAGGATACATTATTTACAACACCACATTGACTTCGAGAGGACAAGTAGGAGTAAAAACATGACTAAGGAATGCCCCTTATACCATAAGAGTTGAGTTTATTTAATAGAATAGTATGCGAAACTGAATCAAAGGGTTTACGGAAATCCAAAAACATAGAAAAATACAAATCACCTTTGTCCAGAGCATGGCACACGCCTTGCAAAAAAGAGAGAACTGCCTGAGATGTGCTGCGATTTTTACGGAAACCAAACTGGTCAGCATGCAAAATATCATGCAAATTTAAGTATTTGACCAATTGTCGATAAACTAATTTTTCATAAAACTTAGAAAAGTCTGACAGAATCGAAATAGGCCTGTAATTACCTGTCACTTCAGTATTCCCTCCCTTATAAATAGGAACAAATTGAGCCTTTTTTAATGCTTTTGGAAAAATACTATGAGATAAAGATATATTTATTAGTTGAGAAAGTATTGGTGACAACAGATTTCCTAAATATTTAAGCACAAACGTAGGAAGTTTGTCAGTACAACAAGATTTATTCTTCAGTATACTATACGACAATATCTATATTTTTGTAACCTATTTTTGATTATGTCTAATGTGATACACTTTCCTGGAATTTAATTTGGTTGACAATATCATCGTGGTTATCTTCAAAATTGTTAAATAGAATAAATTGTATTTAACTTGATTTAATATCAAGTTAACACATTTAATATATGATATAACGATATCTGTTTGATATTTTCAATTATGTTCTTTCAGAATTATTTAAGAACTTTGGAAATAAATAGATTGTAAGCTCTTAACAAATACAATTATTTGATTTGTTATCATAAGACACATATAAAAATAAACTTAATATATGACGGTAATACAATTTACTTCTTTTTAAGCCATAGTAATTGAATATTACTAAGTGAGTTATAATGGAGTGTTGAATTATCCTACAGGACTTTGATTACAATCCTAGATTGCTCAAGTACATGACAATGCCAAAGAGGTCACACTCCACCAAGTAACATTTTGCTGACTCAGTGAATTTAAGAGTCTGGACGACTGTGAAAGGAGACAAATAGTGATTGAAATTAGTGAGTCTAACTCGGTAGAATGTTAGAGAAAAAAGAAGAAAGTTTTGACTTCTCCTTCTGATTGAAAAGAGAGGAATTGAAAAAAACATTAATTCAATTTTTTGCTCATATTAAAATAATTCCATAATTTGGCTCTAATATAGTCAAAAAATCATAGTTATAAATATATCAATTTTATATAATAACGACTACTACTAGAATTAAAGAACTTAATACTAGTAATTTATTTCGGAAATTAAATCACTAAATTTTTTGACGGTATTAATTCAATATATATGATAAATTCTGTCATCAGAATATTTTTCAGATAATTTCTTCCTGAAGGACATAACGAATCATAATCCTTCAGACTGATTATCAACAAACTATAAAATATCAATCCAACAAATCTCATGACCTAAAAAGAAAAAACTATCAACAAAGCCAATTTTTAAATTGAATATCATGTACATTACAAAACATTCTTACCAAATTTACAATATTAGGAGAAGGTTGACCCGAAAAAACTGGTGATAAAAATATAAACATTTTTGAACATACGAGTCTGAATAATTAAGGGGATACTCAAATCTTGTTTTCATATTCTTTAATATCAATTGCAGTATTTCTTATCCTCATCCTAGCTTATGAAGCATCATTGGAATCTTCGGAATCTTCTGTAAGATATTGCAATTTTAGCAGCAAAACATTGATTATTCATAATAATTTACCTTATTTGCTGTATACAAAATATATAAACTTGAACAGTGACTACATTCTTTTAGATTTTGATAGGCAGTATAATTACACGATGAGATCGAATAATAAAATTTTAGATATCTTGGTTTAAATTATCTAAAATACACTACGTACAAAATGTAAGTGAAAAAATGTTAGGGTGTCGCCCAAGCTTTGGAATTTCCATATTTCTCAGAAAATGTTGACTTTTTTTCAATGCCGGAAGTTGATGCACATTACTAAAGAAAACTGATGAATACATTATTTCACTTTAATATCTAGATACAAATGATATTTAGTACCTACGGCAGATACATGGGATAGTTGATAGTTTAAATATTTGGATGTGGAGGAGATCAACTTCTTGGGAGTTTTAATGTAAATTTGATATAGTTACATTATTAAGTAATTGGTATGCATAGTCTACAGATGAAATTTTCAATAAAATAGTTTATTAAACATTTCATGCATCTTATGGATTCTATGGAAATATTATCGGGCGACATGTCTGTTTTTATAAATTTCAACTTGGATGTTTTTAAACAAAAAACTTTTTCCCTCAATTTAGAATCACCCTAGTTTGTATTGTCTATAGTTATCTCTGACTAAAATAATGTAGACTTAGTTCTACATATTACAGGAAATTGAGGTAGACGATAGTGCATCAACTTAAAAAAGTAAATTAGAAAGAAATAATTTAAAATGAAGACAATACTCACTTTAGTATTCATAACTGTATTACTACCCTTCTATTTAGGCAATATAGAGTACGTACATAGAATACGGAAGAATCTGCGTATTTCAAGATATTTTACAGAAAAAGATTATAGAATGTAAAGAATAAAATAAAAAAATATTTTCTATTTTTATCTTTTTGGAAGGTGGATAACAAAAATTATCCCAAATGCATTGCTATTTTGCATCATTCATATTTAGATGTTGCAATCGGTAAATGAATTTAGAGCTGATTATCTACAGGAATTATGATGCCTTTAAGTATGTTTTCATTCCCTGATTATTTTCAATGGCATATTTCAATAATAATTTAACGTAAAGCAGGAGGTTCAATTTCTCTCCCGAAGTAGCCTGATATTCACATCGGTTAATAGCTCATTATTCCAGTCATTCCATTTATAAGAAGATGCCTTTATTTTGAACTGCTCCTTGGAGACTGCTGGTAACTTTGGAATGTTCATTAATAATTTTTGACGAGGGAGCTCATCTCGCAGTATCTTGCTAATGAGATTATTACGTAAAACAGGATAGTCGGAACTAGGGGAACAATGTAGGAAGTTGATTATTTATTAGAATTATGTTGTTTCAGAATATGTTTTTTGATAGCAAGTAGATGTCTAAGAACTGAATGTTTCTCTTCCAAGTCATAATAAGATAAGTAATATATCTTATGTTAATATCTTAACGTTTTATTAGTCGTAAATGGCATTCATCAAAATACTTTCATTATTATTCCATGTATTTATTCTATAATTCTCAAACTGAGTCTCGAAAGTCTCGAAAAATCAGAAATTATTTAATTAAATACAATTATTTTACACTGGAAGTACTTGCAAATTGTGCGATTACTAATTATATAGTCACTCAAATATACTTGATTTATTTTATATACTTGATTTCTTTTTAAAGGTGTTTCGGAATACGTCTGAAATTGTTGTTTTATTTACATATTAATTCGTGATATTTCACTTGGAGTGGTTTCATCCCCATACAATAAAAAATAATTTTAAACACTAATGGTTAAATAAGAGTCACTAATTGATCCTTAAACAGCGCCATCTGAGTCAATAAGTGGCTCTTAAATAGCACCATCTGAGTCAATAAGTGGCTCTTAAATAGCGCCATCTGAGTCATTAAGTGGCTCTTAAATAGCACCATCTGAGTCAATAAGTGGCTCTTAAATAGCGCCATCTGAGTCATTAAGTGGCTCTTAAATAGCACCATCTGAGTCAATAAGTGGCTCTTAAATAACGCCATCTGAGTCATTAAGTGGCTCTTAAATAGCACCATCTGAGTCAATAAGTGGCTCTTAAATAGCGCCATCTGAGTCAATAAGTGGCTCTTAAATAGCGCCATCTGAGTCAATAAGTGGCTCTTAAATAGCACCATCTGAGTCAATAAGTGGCTCTTAAATAGCGCCATCTGAGTCAATAAGTGGCTCTTAAATAGCACCATCTGATTCACTAAATGGCTCTTAAATAGCGCCATCTGAGTCAATAAGTGGCTCTTAAATAGCGCCATCTGAGTCAATAAGTGGCTCTTAAATAGCACCATCTGATTCACTAAATGGCTCTTAAACAGCGCCATCTGAGTCAATAAGTGGCTCTTAAATAGCACCATCTGATTCACTAAATGGCTCTTAATGGGGTCAACCCATCGATTTTGGTGAAAATTATCAAATTTCTTTTAATTGCTGAAAAAAAGTCTTTAGCTAGTGGGCTTTCATGTCCCAAATTTTTGTGAGGGTGCGACCCCCCACCCTCTCCCCCAGGAGGATCCAAAGTGTGGAAGGGTATGGGTCAAAATTCATGATTTTTTAACTATTTTAGTTTTGAACCGATCGTTCTGAAAGTTCAATATATATGTAACTTCGCATAAGAAACACATTTTATTTTTGTGATTTTATCAATTTTGGCTTTAGTTTTCGAAAAAAAATAAAAAATAAAAATTAAATTTTACAAATTTCAAGTGTATGAGTGTATTTGCTAGAAAAAGTGGCTTAAAGAGCGCCATCTGAGTCACTAAGTGGCTCCTTAAGAGCACCATCTGAGTCACTAAGTATGCAGAATTGTAGATCATGAAGAGCGGCATTTGAGTCTACTCCTTAAAAGTGTTAAAAGAGGAGAAAGTAAGCTATCAAATTTCCTCTATTTATAAAAACATGAACACCAATATCATTATGATACTTTTCTGTACTATAAGAATGTGCAATATACAGTATGGGCAACTAAAATAATTCTGTTTTTTCAAATACTTGTAAATCGTTAGTCAATGGACGAAAAAACTGTATCTTGATCTCTTTTTCTCCGCCTCTTATTGTACTATTAACATGTGTAAACAGTTTTGAACTGATGGACATAGTTTAAGAACAGTTAAGCGAAGAGTGAGGGTGATTATTTTTGTCATTGCGCAAAGGTTATTCTTAGAGCTAACTCTGTGATTTTACTTACTAAAAGGCAGTGAATAAAAGAAAAAATATTAAAATGGAATACATTTTAATACAGGGTGCTTACAATTCATCCTTAGAAACTATATGGAAATTGAACAACTTCAGTGACATTTGGATTATTGAAGTTTTCAATTACTTTGAATTAAATTGTTTTTTGAGTAAATTCAACATATTAATTCACGCAATGCACTTAACTTATTGTATATATTTAACATCAAGGCATAATTCAAGAATCACCCTTTTCTGCATATCAAATTAATTTTCATTTAAATTTCGTTAAATATAAACGACATTTTTAAAAAATGGCATAACTGAAACAATACATGATATTTATCTCAATCTTTTAAAATTAAATTTTTTTTTTTAGTATTAACTATTATAAAAAAGGAATTTATATCAATTAGTTCAATTTCAGAAAATACCGTTCATTAATTTCATATGCATAAATATTTGGATAGGTTGCTATGCATCATTCAAGGTTAATTTGTCAATAAAACTAAATTAACCTTTTCAATTGAAATTACTATTAATCAAATCTTAAAGTGCTCTACGGTTCGAAGAAATCAATTGAATATTGATAATAGATTAAATATAATTTTTTCATGGAAAGAGTTTTCGATATATTCTGTTGACTTTTGTTTTTATTCAGGGTTCTACTGATACCATAGAGTAGAGCGAATAACTGATCGAGTAACAGAATTCCAACTAAGCGGCTTTTCTTCACATCATTTAAGCAGATTTACATTGGGTATGTCACAAGCATCAGTCTCTCAGTAACTATTAATACCAGATGCAGAAGGAAACTGTCAATATTTCATTGAAATGAATTGCGATTTTAGAGCCGCTTTATGCCAGATTGGATTCAAATTACCATGATATGGTTTTGAAATTTAAACCTTTCTTTTGACGAACAGACTGAGATCACAATTCCATGTTCTGAACATAGATCACGTTGTTATCTAACCCTATTATTGGAAGTTTTATTTTGATTTGAAACTTGATTTGCATTACCCATCATTAAGTACAATTAGTTATAGAGAAAGTAGTCATATAATACCATTTAAATTTATCCTTTTGCATGAAAATATAATATATTTATACTCTTTTTATTTCACCATTTGTACAAAGTCATACCAAGACTCATTTAGTGTCTCAAT
The DNA here is from genome assembly GCA_947561585.1 of Caprella mutica. Lineage (NCBI taxonomy): Eukaryota > Metazoa > Arthropoda > Malacostraca > Amphipoda > Caprellidae > Caprella > Caprella mutica. Next base: position 54,869 of record CANNZV010000011.1, read on the forward strand.
TCCAAGACTCTTTTAGAGTTTCAAATGCAGGTATTCATTTCATGTCTCCATTTACATCGTCTCCGTTCAATATCTCCATTCACCTTGTGGCCTCCACTCAATGTCTCCATTTAAGGTCTCATTGGAGTCTCATTTATTCGCTAGATAAACTTCGGATTGGAGTAGGTCTTGGAAGAGTTTCCTAATTCCAAGTAAAGTTAAATTGACATTGATTTGAACTTTTGGGAATGCCTGGAATGGAAAAAAGAAAATAAGGCAAGGAATTTGTATTATTGTAGCTCAATAGTATTAATTGTTTCCTAAATATTTTTTTATACAGTAGTTTTATACTGCCAATTAAATAAATCAATTCAGAATGAATATAATATAAGTACCCTACCTTGAATCTAAGAGAGTTATTTAAATGGTCAATTTTTCAGTGTACAGAGTTAGGTATTACTTTCGTTACTGATGTAAATTTGTTTTGGTCGAGAAGTAAATATCTTCTTATTTAAAGTCTTCGTTCAATGAATAGTTTCAATATATTCTTAACTCCAATACACATTTTCATATTCATTTTCCATTTCCATTCAAATTTGATATTCCAGTTGAGGGCGGAGAGTGATTTCTCCTTTCTCTCAATTTCTAAGATGTTTTCCGAGACTCAAAACTGCAGCCAGTCTTCACAGATCAGTGATTTTCCTGTAAGATCTACTTTAACTTCATAAATAGAAAGGCTTTTCACTGCAATCAACCACATCTCTTTGATAATAACTCTAGTCATAGTGGAAGTATGCGAAACTCACAGTTGTAGTATAATTGTATAATTTTAATTAGCTATAAATATTCATCTTTTTTTTATTATAAAAAATTATAATTTCAGACATTAAATCGTTGGTGAAACTTTGTCGAATTGCAGTGGTAAACTAATAATCTATAGGTGTTTTAAATATTAATTTAAATTGTCTTTTGTTATCTATATTATATATCGCCATAAATAAAGGGAAGATGATCTCTTACATCGATTGTTATCTATGATCAAAAGCAGCTAATCGTTGAACAAAATTTCACGATTAAGTGTTTATCCTAATAATTTCTAGTTATTGCAATTGTTCAATTTAATGGCTTCAATATCTTACCTCGGAACTGATTGAAATTAATTCATTTTTCGAACACTGAAATGGAAAGGGTGAATCATTTTCAATAATAAAATGTTATTGATTTTAATGAGATTTTGTATTTCAAGAATGTGTTGACTATGTTGGAAAACAATTTGAAATATTTGCGAAAATTAATAAAAAATAATCCAAAAAATGTAGTAAATATTATATTGTAAAGAAGAATTTTAAATTTAATTTAACAATTAATTAGTATTTATTTGAGAGTCAAATAAAAGAAAATATTACACATCATTGGTCAACGAGACGAGTAAATTTCAATGAGGACATGCATATAAGTCATAACCAAAAAGTTATGACTTATAAAATTCAATTTAATCCATTGATTGAAAAGAGATTAGAGAAGAAACAAATAGATAATATCAGTGTTTATTTCCATGTATCTATATTCAAGGATAATATTAAGAGAAGTTTATACAATGAGGATATTCAAGAGCCATAATTAAAATAAATATCATGTTATTCTCCTGTGAAAGTGAATTGTAATGTTGTTTTATTTATGTCAATTAGTAGTCTTATTAACATTTTTTCATTTCAGTAATTACAATGTTTCAGTAACATAACCTCATAATCCTGTAAAATTCAGAGAAATGTTGACTGTTACATTTCATGTCCAGTCTCCTGCATATAAGCTGTTCACTGCGTACTTTAGTACTACTACTTAGTAAAACTTAGGAACAACTCTTACAAAGACTCACCAAGAAGATGTGAACGCAGTAGAAAGATACTGTAAACAGTTTAATTTAGGCTGTAAAATACACACTAGTAATGTTCAGAAGATTTTAATGTCTCAAAAATTATTGTTGTTATTTGTTCTAAAAGATATTCCCTTAGAATTGTAATTGTAAAAATTATTGTTTGATAAAAAGAACTTTGAATATATATTCTAAAACTGTTATTTGGTCCTCAAATCCTTCAGATATACAAAATATAATAAACGCACATACATAACTTAAGAGCGTAAATACTTCACACAACTATCATTAAGAGGTTACCTATCTAAAAAAGAAACCTTGAACAGAGGCTACCATGAAGGACAGCTTACTGTATTTCGTTAAAAACAGTTTATTGCATGTAGTTAAGAACAGTGAGCTGTATTTATTTGAGAACTTTGTGCTCAATGTAGTTAAAAGTGAGCTGTATTTAGTTACGAACAGTGTGCTCTATGTTGTTAAGAACAGTGTGCTCTATGTTGTTAAGAACAATGAGCTCTATGTTGTTAAGAACAGTGTACTCTATGTTGTTAAGAATAATGTGCTCTATGTTGTTAAGAACAGTGTGCTCTATGTTGTTAAGAACAGTGTGCTCTATATTGTTAAGAACAGTGTGCTTTATTTAGTTAAGAACAGTGTGCTCTATCTTGTTAAGAACAGCGTGCTGCATTTATTTGAGAACTTTGTGCTCAATGTAGGTAAAAGTGAGCTGTATTTTGTTATGTTTAATACAGTGTGATGAGATAACTTGGCTTGTTCTCGTTTGTTCCATTTTATATTTCTATCGTAAAGAAAATAAGTGAACTGTTTATCAATTAATAATAATATATTTAAAGTGAATTCATACCAGTCATATTAAGATATTATTTTATATAAGAATATGTTAAAACTTATTTATATATGTATCACTGCTTTGGGCTTATTTATGCAAGCTCTATATATTTAAAGCTAATGAAAAATTGTTATACAGGGTGGGGCGTAAGTTTGGAAGCAAATGAAAGTGCATATTATAATCCAACGAAAAATATATTTAATAATTTACAGTTATGTATTATTACATAAGGGTTTTAAGAATTCAAAATCATAAATTTATTCAAAATGTCCCCCCTTGTTTTTAATAACAGCTTCAAATCTCCCCCGAACTCCTTCTACTGCGGCACGCAACTGTTCTTGTGAAATTTCCTCCCAAAATCTCTGGAGCGAACGCTTTAAATCATCCACACTGCGATGGAATTTACTACAGGCCTTTGATTCAAGAATGGACCATACCGAAAAGTCCATAGGATTAACATCTGGGGAGCAGGGAGGCCACATTTCTTTGGACCAAAACCGTGGAAGATGGTCATGGCACCAGTTTTGAGTGACATTTGCAGTATGTGAAGTCGCGCAGTCTTGATGAAATGTCCATAGAGTGTCATTACCGAAGTGATCCTTAGCTGACTCCAACATTGGCGTCAAAATATTCTCAATATAACATTTAGCATTGATTTTGGCGCCTTGTTCCACAAAAATTAAAGGAGATCTCCAAGTTTCTGAAACGGTGGCCCAGACCATTACTGAAGCAGGTTTCATGGTTCTGTGGACAGTTTTTTGGTTGTATGGGATGTCATTTGCACTTTTACCAATTATTCTGTCATTTCTCCGGTTGTGAGCCGTTTCCACTGTGATTTTTTTTTCTTTTTCGTCAGACCAAACAATTTCACCAGCCATGCCAGACTTCAATTCTCTCAGAAGTGCTTTGCTTCTCTCCAATCTTTTTTTCTTTACAGCTTCTGTCAGAGTCTGTCTCTTTTGAAGGGTGAAAGAGGACATCTTTAGGTCTTCTTTGACAACTCTTCTCATTGTTCTGGGACTCACATTAGCTGTTTTGGCTAACAATCGTATTGACCTTTTCGGGTTCTTCCTGATCTTCTCTCGGGTACATTTTATCAGTTGTTTGGTGCGTTGTGAGCGTGGTCTACCACTTCTTGGACGATCAGTCAAGTCTCCTCTCTCATTAAAACGCTTCACACACTTCCAAACAGTCGATCTCGCTATTGAGAGAGTCTTTGAAATGACGGAATCTGACTTCCCGGCACGGTGTAGAGCAATAATGGCTTCTCTTTTGTCTGACATTTTTGAATTGACTAAATTTTTGCAAAAAATAACACTGCCACATCATAATGTAGTGTCTCTACTATACATAGTTCAAACCCTATCAACTACTTAGGAACTTATTTTTAAGAATTATATTAATGTTTGAAAAATTGCTTCCAAACTTACGCCCCACCCTGTACTAAGAAGCTTCCTTTGTTAGATATGCTAATCAACATCGAAATAGAAGATTAGTTTCTGCTCATATAATTAAATTCAGTGAGGAAAACTCTTCTACTGCACTCGTTTTTACTCTAACATTTGCGCAACCTAACTGTACCTGAGAAAAAGTTATAATATGGTATAAAAGTAATAGCAAACAAATTTTATAATGAAGTTTTAGGATGCTATCTTGGAACGATTAATTTCTGGGTGTGGATGCAGTTCATATTTGCATTTATGCAAAAAGAGCAAAACTGGAAAATTATGAAATAATCATTCAGTTTTGTTATGTCAAACGTTGGAGTAAATTAAAGTTCATTTGTGTGATTGTAATGAAAGAGAAATTAATAATAAAAATAGTTACATTCATATAACTATACGTAATTTAGAAATAAAGTCTTCTCATCGCAATGCAGAGATGAGTTGTTTGAAATTCATAAGAAATACATCAAGTTGTTCGATATCGTCCAAAGGAAAGGACTATAAGTTCCCTCTGAACGAACTCAGTTTGCAAAGATAACTTATGGCACGACAAACCTAAATAGGTTTGACTTCTGCACCATCTCGTGTAACTTCTGCAAAAGTTACCAGTCTGCTGCATATCTAAGATGAAAAATAAGTTTGTCCTTAACTAAAACTTGCAACGTTAACATTCATGAGAAAACTACATTTGTAATAAACTATAAGTTTCATATGCATATTCTTTTTTTCACTAAAATCTATTTGGTCTAAGTTCGCTAAGACGTGATTAGAAATATGAACTCATGCCTTATCAGTACAGAACATCAAACAGTCTCGGCACAATAATTTAATTTGGCGATGTCCGACATAGTAAACTTTGTTTCTCATTATTATCAGATTGAAAAAAATATATACTCTAATTATAAACCTGCCACATAAACATCAGCTTTTAATTCTTTTAGCATAAATTTTTCTTAATGAATAGTAATAGTTTTTTTAATTTTCCAGTAACAAAGTGGAAAGAAACATTCTAATGTATTGAATAAAATAATACCTTCACTGCGAGGGTACAGAATTCTAGAGCTTATTTTCATTATCATTCATAGCATCAGCCAAAAACTAAATTTTAACATCGCAGCAATTGATAAAGGTTATTTATCGTCGTTCTTATTTGATAACTGTCAGGACAACATTAATCAGAAATTTGAACAAATCTACATTTTATAAATTCGGGCACATGAATGTGACTATATATTATTGTTAAATATGTTATTACAAATCCTTTACTCTTAGGAAATTGAAATGGTTCAAATTTTTTTGTGATCTGCATATATAAACTAATGAAGAAAGGAAGTGGAGAGAATTCTCCTATTCCAACTTTCACAACGTTTTCTTCTGCCTACAAATTTATTCACGAAACTCAGATGAGTTCAATACTTTCAGTATTTTCTTTACTAAAAACGATGCATCTCTTGAGACTGAAATTTTACTTTGTGTAGTCCAGAGTTACTCTCTCACGTATTTGTTTATTGGCTATTTTATTTCAGAATATTGCAATGTGTGATTTGTTATACAATTCTTTTATTTGTTCAATAATAAATTTTATTTTTAATAATTTCCATCTAAATTGATTGATGTAATATAGTAAATATAGTTTAACAATCAAACACTGTGTCAGATAATTTAAATAATTACTTCTTCAAAATATATTTTTTGTAAATTATTTCAATTCACTGAGTTATTGCATTTGTATCCATGCTACCAGAATGACCAAAAAAAGTACGTACTAATGAAAAAAGAGTTTCAAAAGAGTTTCAATAACAGAATTTTGGTAAAAACTTTAATGCACAATGTTAGTAAATTATTAATATGTTACATTTAGCAAGTAAACCATTCGACTTAACTAGTATTATGCTACTAAATTATCCATCGGCCTTTGTCACTCTCAAAACCCAAATATAATTATTCAAAGTTTCCTCATCAAGAAATGATGAGTTTCGTGTCTCCGTTATGCCTCAATAATTATCTTGTTATCAGACTTCTGGTCGTCTGAAAGTGAGTTAAGATTTCATTGTCTAAAGAGAGACTGAGTAGCTTCTTTATTTAGCAGTAGCACTATGAAGTAGTTTGTTAGATGTACCACATTTAGTAAGTTAATAATTATTCTAGGGAATTCGACTGAGTAATATACAATCTTGAAGTATCTTTTCCAAGGTAATCAGTTCCGTGGTACATACTTAAAGGGATAGTAAAGTCAAAATCAAGCAATCGCCAAATTGGTTTTAAATCGGTTCAAAATACTTAATTATTTAATATTTGAATGCTTGTTTATTTTTAAAATGTTCACATAAAAAGTATATAATAAAATTAGCAACACCTAGCTGAAGTATTTGCACTCATTAGTATGTACGTGAGTATGTTTGCTGTTTTCATTATAATTTATGTATGCAGTAATCAAGTTTTGTTTGCGTCAAAATGGTGAAAAAATTAGGTGATTTCGAAGACAAGAAGGCATAGTTTTAAAAATAAAGCCATATCTTCCCTTGAGCTAGAATCTAGATAGAAACTAATTAAGGTCAGTTTGTTTACAAGATGGCTTCACTGACTGTGGCGCCATCTACCGTTAGCATTTGCTAAGAAATTAATTATATATAAAATGATATATTTCCATTATTAGATTCTATTGAACACTATAATTTTTCACGAATACTTTATTCTTACTAATCAATCGTTTGGCATTAAAATTGTTAAAATAAAAAATGACTGAACTGCCCCTTTAATGTCATAATAATTGTAATTTTAAATAGAGACTCTAGATAGGAAAAACAATCATGAATATGATTTAATGATACGATATTTTTTTCATTTGTCAGCAGGAAAATTAGTATATAATTATTAGACCTGGAAGTAAATTTTTTTTAATAAGGAGTAATTTCCGTATGATATCAGTTACGCTGAATTAATTTCACTCTTCAGGAATTTTTAGAATCAATTATTACTTTTAATGATCAGTTTTCAATTATTACTTTTAATGATCAGAAAAAGCCTCAAGAAAGTGTTTAATTTATCAACTATTGAATTCTATGGAATGACAAAATATGAAGAAGATGAAATCAAAAGAATAAAAACTGTATAAGTATATTATTGTAAATATACAGCTCGTATGCTTTGCTGGAGACTATTGTTGAAGAAAATGGGTTGCAGTGTGAATTTGGCTGTAAGTATTGCAGCGGAAACAGTAAGCGGATCCAGGCTGTTAGCGGGGACACAAAAGTAGTCTCAGAAGAGATGAAGTCTATTGTCCACCACACACAATCAGATCCAACTCAAGCTAAACAAAGAAATTGAACATGAGAAAGTGAAACATGAGACAACATTTGTATATAACTAACCTATATTTATTTAAAAATAAATTTCAGTTTTTGTTCACCAGTCAGGTTTGAAACCAGACTTTTAAAACAGAACAAAGTAAGTGTAATTGAATAGAGCTATATACAATTTTACTGAGATAGTAATTGTAATCTTTTATTGAAATTGTAATCACGATATATCATGAAAAGTTATTAAAATTGTATTGAAGATTTTCCGAACTTTATTTAAAGTGATCGAGATCCTTTGACCTAATCACACTTATACAAGAAAAGATGACATGCTCAATCACTCTCAATGAGTCAGTCTCCGCTGCTGTCAAGCCTCGTCGTCCACTACGAAATCATCACATCGTGATCTTCTAAATTTTGTGGACATGAGACCGATAACTCCAGTTCTAAGGATAATAGTAATCATAGTAATCTACTCCCTATCCATGCCAGACATAACTCTGAGATAACGGATTTCCATACTATTTGATTCGGAAGAGTTAGTTAGAGTTCCCAGATAAAATGTAAATTTATTATTAAGTATTATACAACTAAGGTCTAGGATCATTTATATGTAAACCGTATCAAATTAGGTTCAGCATTTATATTTTTTATATGCTTCTATAGTTTAAACACTATTATGACGCATGCATCACTATTATGACGCATGCATCACTATTATGACGCCCTATCACTATTATGACGCATACATCACTATTATGACGCCGTATCACTATTATGACACATGCATCACTATTATGACGCCCTATCACTCATGACGCATTCATCACTATTATGACGCATGCATCACTATTATGACGCCCTATCACTATTATGATGCATACATCACTATTATGATGCATGCATCACTATTATGACGCCCTATCACTCATGACGCATTCATCACTATTATGACACATGCTTCACTATTATGACGGCATATCACTATGATGACGTATGCATCACTATTATGATGCATGCATCACTATTATGATGCATGCATCACTATTATGATGCATGCTCGGCTTCTGTTTAGACTTTAGGCTGTAATATCATATTTGATGATATTATCATATTTGATGATATTATCATATTTGATGATATTATCATATTTGATGATATTATCATATTTGATGATATTATCATATTTGGTCATAATTTAAATTTTTACACGAAAATTCAATATTGGATTGATTATGCCTCCCTAGCAGATATACAAAACAAATGGTGTACATTCTTTTTCTTTTGACAGAGAAATAACAAGGCCGAGGTAAAATGCATTTTGTAGTTATTTGATTTGAACAATCATTGGAAGAAAATGAAATTGAATATACATATACATTATACAATCAGATTGCAGCATAAGTATGAAAAACATAACCCTTATGATTAAACCAGTAATATAAACTACTTGGAATATTTAAGGATTTTGTGGTTTCAGGCATGCACTAGGTTTGAATGATACGGTATGTGAGGCAAGGATATTTCACTGACTCGCAAGCGTTTTCACAACGCTGCACATTAGTTTTGAACGAAGTCTCTCGAAATTTCCCACCATAAAAATTTGACAGACCTAGTTTACATGAAAGAATTAAGAGAATATATACGGGTATTTTAAATTTTGATATAAATCTGATATGATTCATAGTACATTTTACGAAAACAAAAACATTATTACAACCTAAAGATTTTCCTTAATAATGATGATTCAATAACAGACCTATGGTCCTGTTTGAATTTTTGTTCAAAAGCAGCATTTATCGCATACTTATATATCTTGTCGGTGAGAATAGTTAATCCAAATGACCTCAATCAGTTCAATGGTTAAAATTATCACCAATACCAGGATCAGAAGAACAATCATATCCATGTTAACACCAATCATCCTCCAATAATTATCCGTTATTCTCCCGGCATCTCAATTTCTTTAACGAATTTGTTTCCTGAAATCGCATCTGCTATCCATTTCTCAAGATATTAATTTGATATTGACGATAGAGATCAACAAAATACCAGCGTTTTTTATTTCAATATACTCTCTCCGGATGGCATGTCTCTAGCTCTATTGAAAATTGTCAGGAATTCATTGTTCCTTTTTACTGAAGTGATAATCTGGATATAGAATTAGATAACATTCCCTACAATTGAATGTGTCACAATGAATATCAACTTTGTTGTATTTCTCTACGAAAATATCAACATATAACCTTGTGCGTTAGGATAATATAGTCTCAATAATAATATTTATTATTAATTAATGACCACGAAATTGATTATTGACCACCACTATTGTAATAACTTTTAATACGATTAGAATAATATGAATCAAATCTAATAATATCTTATTATCAGGCTATTGTTTGAATTTGCAATAACATTGATATAATTAATTGAATTTCCAAAATCTGATGACAACATCGACCTCATCGAACAAGAGTCAGTGAACTCCAACAAACAGATTATTATAAACAAAGTCATGAACTGAAGTAATCCCTTTCCAGGATAAAAACATATGTAGCTCTTTTCATTGAATGGCATGCGGAAACTACCTATAAATACTAAATATTAAATATTAAATCGGAAAATACTGTACGTATGTATTACTTACTTACTTCAAGTATAGTGAGTTCAACCTATGAAAGATGACTGCATATTCACTTTACTAATTTTACAAATATTGATAATATTTCGATAATTTATAAATAATAATTATCTTTGGATCCGCTTTTGCTCGAATATATACTGGAAGAAATAAAATTCTTTTCTTATTGAAACCATTTTTTAACTAGTATCACATTAATTCCGTAACCTTGTTACCAGCTCCTCGCTACAACTCATTTCGTATCCATACAGCTAGCTGATGTACTTTGTTGCCAGCTGATTTCGTATCCATGCTAATAAATGCTTTGTATCCTTGCTACCAGCTGCTTTCATACCCTTGCTACCAGCTTCTTTCGTATCACCGCTACCAGATGTTTTTGTATCTTTTATACCAGCTGATTGAGAGAAAAATACGAGTAGAGATACAAATTTAAGGTGACACGTATGGGTTCACCAATCGTAAAGCAGTGGAAGTTTGTAATCCTTGTGGTAAGATTTCAGCTTTTATAGACGGTTTCATTACCTTTTAGACTTAAATTGCGAAACACTCTGATCCACAGGAAGATTTACTACTCTCTTAAATTAGAAGCTTAACCTATACTATCTTACTCAAACGAAGACGAATAATGTTTTTCAGTAACATTTAAATTCAGTAATTGATTTGCTTTATTATTTATATATCATGAAAATGGATCCAAATCATTAAAAAATGAACCTGAATTCCTTGATGTTACCCAGGAAACAATGTTTCTTAGAACAACACTGCCCCAATATTATAACAATACTGCTATAATATTGTTACAATATTTGGACATTGTTGCCTCGAAAACATTGTAACCCGAGTAGGAGAGGTGAGGGTAGGGGAAGTGTAACTTTGAGTGACCAATGCGATAATAAATGATGAAGCTATCATTTAATATCGTAATGTTAATTCGAAACACATTCCCCTACCTCTGCCTCACTCTCTCCATGTCCAGTCCAGGGTAAAAAACGGGTAATACTACATTCCTACCTATACACTGTTAAGCTCCTTTAAAATTAGAATACAATAATGGATACATATTTAGATATAAGCTTATTATAATTCACTTCCAACCCTTTCCACCCAGAAACCAACTAACCACCTAACCAGAAACCACCAGATCGTTTTCAGAGCACCACATGCATCTCGACTCAACTCTATAATTACTAATAGGATAATGGTGCGTCATGATGTTTATGGGAGAAAAGAAGATGCTTGAAATGAGGGTCCAATCAGATTTAGGCCAAAACAAGTGATTTTAAAATTATTAGGGGTGCGGAGTGATGCCCCATAAAAAGGGTAAGCGCGGTGATACCCCGTCCGACACTATTCTATAATAAGTTAATCACCCATAACTTGTTTGAATGCAGGGAATAGATATGAAAAACCAGAACGGAACCATTCGAAGTGATAATCAAATTATGATTTTAATTAAAACATAAATTAAGATTGATAATATATTGGAAAAACCTATTGTTATGCATTTCCTATAAATAGATGTTCAAATGAGATTTCATTTGATAGAAGAAATGTAAGATTCTCGTATAAGGTTTATTTCTACTCTAAGCTTTATTTTATGCCAGATTACTATTTTTTGTTATAATATATCTAAAAACGATCTTTGAATTCATTGAAAATTAATACTTTTATAATATTTGTGAACCATTTATCAAAATGTATACTTGCGGTAAATCCAGTTTAAATATTACACTAGTAAGTTTAAGTTACTGATTATTTCTGTAACAATACATTTTTTCAACTCTCATGTAAGTTTCATTAGATCATCCAGCTCTATATTCTTATATTATATCAGTCTGCTATAATATCCTTGGAACAGTGTTTCATAAACTAGAGTACCCGAACTATTTTAACATGAGAAAAAAATAACAATAGTTTTCGAAGAGAATATATTCTTTCAATTTAATAAATTGGTAATCCTTTTTCCTTATGTATATTAATTCATATAAAGTTACAGGAAAATTCCTTCTTTATTGGTATAAAAAAAATGTTATTGTGTTTCTAACTGTAAGTAAAATAGAAATAGAGTTTTAAACACCAAAGTTAGAGCATAAAATGGTAATCAAAGAAGTCTTTAAATCATACATAGGGAATCCATCTCTACAGATTAATGGGTTTGTTTTTCTAGAAGATATCATTTTTGTTTGGTATAATATTATAAAGTATTGATAAACAAGTCATAATAACTACATCATTAGTTAATTTAGTAAAGATCTAAAAAATTGAATCAAATTTATATGAACTAAATTGTAATGAATGTTTTTTTTTTCATCAATTGAAAACTTTTAACAATCAGTGAAGTTCAAATGCAGACTATCGGCGGACCTTCATTACTATTTCATTTCCAATTTGACGAAATGAATTTAAAAAATACAATAATCTTACATTAGAGGTACGTATTTCTGAACAAGTTTAAAGAATCTAAATACTGATTTTACGTATGCAAATATGGTAGCCGGTAAATTGCTCGAAAATCTTTGCTCGAAAGACAATTGCTCGAAAACCATTGCTTGAAAAACAATTGCTCGAATGAAGAATTGCTCGAAAGAATAATTGCTCGAAAGACAATTGCTCGAAAAAAATTGCTCGAACGAACAATTGCTCGAATGAACAATTGCTCGAATTATCAAATTGCTCGAATGAACAAAATTGCTCGAATTATAAAATTACACAGTTTTCGATTTTATAAAAGTCAGTTATTCATGAAGTGGAGCTGCACCTAACAATCCTTGTTTCTTTTTAGTAATTGATTATAATTCATTCTATATATGATTTTAATTATTATTCATTCTGCATAATCTTTTTTTTTTAGACCGTTTGTGTCTTATTTAACTTATTTAATAATAGCCTATCTGTATGTGGCACCTCAATAGGTGAAATAACTCAAAGTTATGGCAGAGTTTTAATAAATCTACAATTTTTTTCGGGTTTTATCCTACGTAGATTATTCCCTGCGTTCATGTAATTCTATTTATTGCTACGATAGAGAATAGGTCTAAAAAGATGGAAGTAAATATGAACTCAAATATTATCTAAACCCTGTTCTTCAACTCACCAATTTGAATGTGCATTTGATTAGAAAAGAATGCGCATTCAAGAGAAAAAGCATATAATGAACTTTTAAAGAGTATATTATTGAAGTATGGAAAATAAAGATTTTAAGCGCTGTAATATATGTAAGAATACATCATTAGAATCGGTAGGGTTGGGATTTCAATTTATTTCTGTATTTATTTTTCAAGAAACGTGTCATTTCCTTTTGAAATATATATTGACTGATATAAACTCAAATATCGAACAACTCTAGTTTACCGAATCTGAGGGATAGAATACAGTCCTTTGAGAAGGAATAGAGAACCAATCAATGACTTGATTGTTAGCAAGAAGAAGCACAAACATAATTACAATGTTTTGAAGATAAAACAATGTAATCAACTGTTATATCTCTGTACCTTCTCTTCAGTGATTAGAAGATCGATTGCAATTTATAGCGGCAATATATATAATCATGTAATACTATTTTTAATATTACAATTGATACAATTCCTTTGGTTGTAATTTAGATAATTATAAATGCAAATGTGATTTTCACTTTATACTTTCAACAAATTATATATTTCTATCGGATGTATTAGACTTTGAAAATAATGTTATACTTTATTGCGGTTTTTACAAAATATTTTACAAAATATTCTCTAACTATAATCGTAATCACCATCAAGAAACTTATATGTAGTCGATATGAGACAATGAGATATAGATTTAAATTCTTGTTATAAGAACTTTTGTACGTAATTTGGATTATACATTATGTAATGGTACTTGCACTATTTGATAAAGCGATATTTTATGTTTAGTTATATTTTTAATTTGGTTAACTCGTAGGTTAAGCATATCCACTATCACTTCAACACCGGTGTTTATGTCCTTTTTCGTCAAATTCCTTGGTGAATTGCTTTATTAAATGAAAAAATATTTTTAATACATACATGAGCCTAATACATTTATAATTTCCATTATCACAATTTTGTTACATGCAATAATTGATGCTAAAATAGTTTATTAGATCCAAATTAGTAAATTATTATATGGAAAGCAAGTTTTGTTCTGACATCTATAACATAAGTAGTTAGTTTTAATTCATTCGAAAAACATTACCAGTCGACTTAAAGTACTAACTGTGCGATTATTGTAATGTTTTATAAACTAGTCATTTTTAGTTGCAATACCGACCGATACGATATATTTCAGTATATTCTTAGAAATGCATTCGATCAGTGAACGAATCGGTGAAAAGCAGCCCAATGATGTGGATTGAAGACCCTATTCGAAAGCTCTCGCTAGGTATAAATAACTGATGGCTCTCCAATTTATCAGCTATTGTTGTGCATTCACAAGAGTAAACCTCTTCCAGATATATAAAGAGAGAGAGAGAATACTAGGGTCCAATATCAAAATGAGAGAGAATACAAAATTTTGTCCATTACTATGAAAAGAACACTTCAGTCCAATACTAAAATGAGGAAGAGAGAAGACTTAGATCCAATACTTAAATGAGGAAGAGAGAAGACTTAGATCCAATACTAAAATGAGGAAGAGAGAAGACTTAGATCCAATACCAAAATGAGGAAGAGAAAAGACATCTTACAACCCAAAATTAGAAAAAAAATTATTTATCGCAACATGAACTGAATTTAGATACACAAAGATTTATATTTTATATTGAAATATATATAATTCATTAGAAACAAGATTTATATTGGCTGGAATTTAATTCTTTTCTTAAAATCAACTTTTCAGTTTGCCGTCGTTTTACAATCTTATCACAGGAATCGATACCCTTCAGAATAATAATCTGAGATTCCGGAAATTTGGTGAACCTGTTTAATAGGACAAAATATAATGTTATAGCTCAAGCTAAAATTTGGTATTCCATTAGAAAAAGAGTTTATTAGTAGAAAACTTGACATTTGAACAACACTTTATTCCAGCTTCAAACTTTCATTTAAGTGACGAGGTATGTTTTACTTAGCAATTAATATTTGAAAAAACATAACATTTAAAATTTAACATAATGTAAAAAATAACTCATTTTTTGCGTAATTTCAAATTCAGACATCTAATAAACTCTATGTTCCATAATAGAGCACCTCTTCCTCTTTACATAATTAACTGATAGAAAAATAGAGCGTAACTCATCTCAAAACATAACAGTTCAGGAGATACTGGAACTAAGACAAGCGAAATATACTTTTCATGCAAATGTCAGTGCGACACTGATTTGTTATTGGAGTCAATAGTGCAAATTTGTTTGGTTTTCAATCCCCATAAATCGGGCTGGTACACATATTAGCCCGAAAAGGTTTTTATTATAAAAATTGCCTAAAAAATGTACCTATTAGCTCGCACTATGTTCACTGATTGTTCAGAGATTATAATGTTGTTTGTACCGTTGTTTATTTAATTTCATTGAAAAACAGCTGATTACGTGAACAAAGCGATCGCAGTGCCATTCATTCCGATGCGTTGTTCTAACCATTCTTAAATATAGAAGAAATATCTATTATCAAATATTTCATTATTAATATTCGCATTTAATATATGAAGAAATTGATATGAAAATTTTGATTATCTGATACAAATATTTACTTATATGTTTAATTAAAATGGTGTACTAATATTGTTATATGGAAGATATTTTAAATCAAAACCAAACTTTTTGCCAATTAAACTGAGAAAACCAAAATGCCTAAAGATAAAAAACTAGGTATTGCAAGATTAAAATGGAGATAGTACGTACCATGGCTTACTTAATTATAATTGAGTAAGCCATGTATGTACATATAGTACAAGGAGCGAAAGGATTAACTTATTTGATTTTATAATTACCATGGAATAATTTGAAACACTATGATACCCACGAAAATATTAATAATTCAGTTATTAATTTTTAAACTAAATAGTGAGGGGTTTAACTGTTCCTTTTCATAAAATAATAATACTAAACTAAGTAGCTTTATCTACTTTAGAAACTAACTTTGGAAACCTAAATTGTAATGTAAATACACTAGAAGCAAAGCAAATATTTTCGTGCAATTCAAATATTAGTTTCACCACTGACTTTGCTCTCGAGAATGAAAATCTTTACTCCCTCACCTTCTGATGTTTGTTTGTTTTAATGAAATCTTTTCTGAAGACGCTACAGTTGACTTAATTTAGAACTGCTAAAGGAAATGGAGATTATAAAGGAATATAATTTAAATGACTTATATAATATTAATATAAGTTAGAATAATTTTCTAAATTCCGATTTTAAAGCTATGTATATAATCAAAAATAAATATATGACTTAATTTTGTGTAAACTATATTTGCTGTGTTCTTTATTTATGTTTAAAAAGCTCCATATATTTTTTTTTATTTGAAGGTTTCAATAATATTAATAAACGTTTCAATAACATCTGTCATTCTGAATACTAATTATACAAAAATAGAAGTCTTAATTATGTATAAGTAAGCTGCCAGCTAGTCTAATTATAGTCTAATGATAGTCTATCTTAAATTATTTTCTAATTTCTCTAACCTAACAATAACTGTATACTTCACTGAATCTTTTTTTTTCCTTTAAGATACTGTTACTGTAATTATTAGTATGACCGGAAACAAATCTTACCACATGACACAAACACTTAATCATAATAACCTATAAAAGTCCCACGTAATAACCATCACTATATTACTGGGAATTGTATCAGATGTGTCGTACTACTATTTCCTCATTTATTGCATGAAGTGAGAGAAAATAATTTCCACATGGCATTAATAATACACATGTGACTGTAATGATCTCTACAGGACAGAAATAGCTTCCACATGACAGAAACAATACCCACTTGACAGAAATAGAAGATGAAATATGACAACTTAGTAAAGCAATTTCTCATAATTCTTCAAGCTTATATTATATATATAAAATGTTTAAAGTCATTCAACATTATATTTCGGCAACAGTTAGAATTCAATTTTCAATTAGCTATTTATGGTAAGCTGTACGAATGTCCAAATGGGCATTCTGAAATAAAAAAGAGATCTTCAATTGATTCGATCTCTTGCTTTTTTATCACAGCTCAAAACCGAAAATTTCGTTTATTTTCCCATTTCTAGTTAGTCAACAAAATTCGCTTATCAAGAGAAACAAAAAGAAATTAAAAATCTCCTCTTACTCTGCTGTATTAAATATCATAGCGATTCTCAGTTTTTGTTCTAGCATAAAATTTCAACGACGAAAATTAAAAAATTCTCCATTCTCTCAAGCACAAAGGCTAAAATTATAAAAAATACACGAACAAATCAAGTTTTTTTTGTTGAAGGTACTCACAATTCTAGCAATTTTCAGAAAAATGGGTCAACAAATACAATAAAATACTCAAAAGTGAAGGGAAAACGTCTTTAAAATGAATGATTTGGAAATAAAGTAATCCCCATACGGGTAAAATTTTCCAAATTACTCATTGCAAATTGGAGAAACCTGCTAATTTTCATTCAGTGTAAATGTCACCATTTTCAAAATATCTTTTTACTTCTTCCTTTTTTTTATCACACAAAGAATTCTTTATAAAACTCCAGAGGTTAGTCCTAAATAATATTCATTATAACCACCTCCCTCTGTGAAACAAATTACTTCAATGGTAAACTGCCCAAACGAGAGCTAGGGGAGAATTTAAGATATGAATATTATTTTATGATTATTAAATAGAATCCCCAGACATTCATGGTTGTAGAATATTAATTTTTCGTAACTATGTAGGCATGTATGTTTCGGAGATTATATTTTCAATAGGTAATTCAGGGCAAATTTTATAAATATATTTATATTGATTTATATACCGATATAGTATACTAGGGTTAATGCAAATTTATCAGATTCTTTCACATTTTCGGATACGCAAGAAAAAGGATTCTATTTAGATTTGTTTTGTAACTATTTTTCTTACGTGTATGAAAATGTATACCGTCAGATAACTCGTAACTAATATGGAACTTCATACATGGAATCATGGCTCAATCTATCACCGACATTATTTAGTTTAGTATTTGCATCACACGGAGGAACTCATTTATAATCAACAGGTCACAAATCCTGCGGTAAAGTTGATGTATGTAATTGGTTAGTTCCGTCCATGATATCAAAGAAGATGAATGGGAGAAAATCCTGTAATTAAATATTGAAACAGAAGACCACCTTTAACTAATTAATTGGCTTTCGTTTTATTATATTCTATTATTCATCTCAACTGTACTAGCAGTTAACTGAATACATCAGGAAGAATTATCATTTATTGATAATATAGAAAGTAATAAAATTATCATTTTTCATCTAGAAATAATATTGCAATTTTGTAAATTTTCAGTATTTTTCAGTATGGATTTAGCTGAATAGGAATGAAAAAGGGTTTCATATACCTGTGGATTTTACATAGTCTTCCAATATTAAAAAACTAAATGTATAAATGTTAAAAAGTTTATAGATAATGTTACACAAATAAAAAAATTTATGGGAGATAATGTATGAATGGAAATAAAATAAAAAAGCAATACTTAATAGAACACAGCAAACCGGGCTCCATACTCAGTTTAAGTGACTAAATGTGATTACAAGAACAATAAATGGTTAATGGAACACTTCAGCTCGATACTGAATAAAAAAATACGGTACATCATTGTACATTAACTTATTTTTTCCATCCAATTATGTTAGCTACCTATCCAACTGCTAAGAACCGAACTCTTTTTTATCAATAAGAAGAGTCAATCAAAAGAGGGATCATCACAAAGAGGTAAGAGCATCTGGTCCATCTCCTGATGAACTCTTAGAATAGCCACTCTTGTATTAAAACATCTGAGACATTTTATCCTCTTTTTACTCTTGACACAAAGTGACGTGTGACACACAATTTATTGTGGAAATATATGAAGGGAATAAAGAAAAGGATATGATATCAATTTATTTTTCAGTTATAATAATTTTCCTCTAGTAATACTTGCACATAATAAATATTTAAATATTATGGCTTCGACTTCTTCAGCTATTAAGTATAAATAATAAATTGTGTTTTACTATTATTTTTAAATCATCCAATCTGATTCTAATATATCTATGGATTGTTTTGAAGTTCAAAATTTCATTTATGATATAATAAATTATAATTTTTCTTTTGTAACTTTAAGCTTTAAATCTTCAATTTATATCAACAAGTAAAACAAGAACATGAGTTTTTTATTCAACAAACAATATTTTCACCAACCAATTCCATATCTATCTATAACTCTGTCTGGTACATTTATAACAGTTACTTTAGTCAGATATTAACTACCTGTCTACCTACAACAGTAACTGTAACGGATTGTATCCATTCATTTCTCTGACCAAAACAACTGCAGATGCTTTGCATTCAGATGTACATCGTTAGTAACCATTAAACTGCTGTGGTTGAGTATACTCTCTTTATTGAAAGAAAGACAAATGGTGGAGTGGAACTGTTGGGGTGAGGTACGTTATTCCGACCGTTTCGAAATATCGTGCATTTGTTATTTGTCGCTACATGTGTGACCCGTATCATTTTTTTTATTCAACATTCATTTCAATGAAGACAGGTATTTTTTCATGAATAAACCGGTGATAAATAAAAGTTTAAAGATTTACGAATATATTTAATTTTTATCTTTGACTAGTCGAAATTAATAGGTTGTTGAAGTTACTAAATTACACAATAAAATTTTGAGGTTTCTATTTTAAAGAACAATTCACACAATATTCATCCTACATTTTGAATTATATTTCTCACAAATTATTATTTTTACATCAGAGTAAAACAAAATATTTACCTCTCATGGTCAATTATGATGAAGGTCTTCCTATCAATTATCCCTCATCCTCTTTGTCGCTCTCGATATCCAAATCTAATTATCCAAAGTTCCCTCATCAAGAAATGATTACAGTTTCGTGTGTTCATTATTCCTCAATAATTATCTTGTTATCAGACTTCTGATCGTTGGGTAGAATGAGTTAAGTTTCTTTTCTAAAGAAATTGTAAATTTATTGATAGTAGTTTTCGCAAACACATTATTACACTTTAAATAAATATATAATTTTTTTCTATAAAATATGTGGTAATATAATCTCCTTAAAGGGAATATTTTGACACTTCAAATTTTAAACAAGTAATGAACAGTACTGCCAATCTACTGAAATTGTTAGGAAAAATTAATAGTTTCTCGTGTATTTTGATTGTATGAAGCCCAGGATCATCACTCGCACCGCTAAGTCCCAGCAATATCTTTGATTGAAGTTTGCAGAGTTAAACCATCATTCAATTTCATCCAATATGAGTCTGATGAGCAATGAAACCAATCATGAAGATTGAATTTGCTAAATCTGATGATTCAGCAGAGCCAATGAACCTCAGAATATTCGTCAGATTTAAGTGTTGCTTTTAGTTACCAGTTAAGTCAAGAATTCGGTCCATTAAAGCTTGATTGAATCTCTTAAGTCGTGATAATCGATACTTGTGGTGAATTGGATTAATGGTTTATCCACTTGAAGTGATACCATTGTAGATGGTACCATTGTAGATTATCCAAATTAACAGTAAATAATTGATGCTTTCCCTTGACAATAATTTGACTCCAGGACTTGATTAACGCATCTGAGTGGAGAAGTGATGTCCTATTTTACGGTTCTGAGATCAGAGTAACATTCTTTCATAAGTATCCAAAACGCTCGTGTGACCGGGCCTTTACACTACGGGCCCGGCCACATGAGCGTTTATGCACAGCGTTTTCACAGCTTTTTTACTCTGAGGAAATTATTGTTAAGCCCATTTCATACGTATCCATGTTACGCGACGCTTTTGGAGCGTTGAAATCGCTGCATAAACTCTCGTGTGACATCACCCTAAAGACGTTCCTACAATATTCAAATTCCAGAACTTGTTTTTGCAATGACAGAACGTGCTTCTTCCCTCAAATCTTATCACTTTTATATCACTTGATGCAATAACAGCGAAGTTATTATAAATTTATTTCAAAAAAAGATAAAATATACACAATGTGTTGAAAATGAATTTTGATCAGATAAAGTCAGCAGGAGGAAAGAGTTATTTTACATTTTATTCCAAATGAATTATGGATCTTGTTTTCTTAAAAATTTCATTATACAGTATTTTGCTTTCCAATAATTTCCGTATTTATTAAATGAACGAACAAAAAAAATCGTTCACCTAGCTACCATCTTACAATTGAAAAAGCCAAATAAATTAATCACTATATTTTCTATAAAGTATAACATATTTCTTATTCAACATTCAGAATTAGTATTTCTCATGAATTTCAAAGTACTTTATTTGTAAAAAATATACCGTTCACGAATGGGATATTCTCTTTAATATGCTTCATGCAAGAGTGATTTCGATGCTATTTCGATTATTCCACAGAAGTTTAAATAAATCTCTGACATATTGAAGTAACAGTTAAATAGAAATGCAATAAATTAAAGAAAAAATATAAAGCACTTTAGTTTTAATAAGTCTTACTACAATAAAGAATTTGTTGCATTAACTGTCTAAATTTCTCCTTTAAACACATCTTTTTCACTTAATTAACTTCTCCTTCTAACACTGATCTTCTTCTTCTATTACCACATCTCCTTCCACCTACTTTTCTTACTAATGTGATTCTCCATATAACAATTCTTCCCTTCTGAGACCTCTATTCTCTTCTAATACCTCTATTTCCCATCTAACACCTCTATTCCCCTTCTAACACCTCTATTCCCTTCTAACACCTCCATTCCCTTCTAGCACCTCTATTCCCTTCTAACACCTCTATTCCCATCTAACACCTCTATTCCCTTCTAGCACCTCTATTCCCTTCTAACACCTCTATTCCCATCTAACACCTCTATTCCTCTTCTAACACCTCTATTCCCCTTCAAAACACCTCTATTCCTATCTAACACCTCTATTCCCATCTAACACCTCTATTCCCTTCTAACACCTCTATTCCCTTCTAACACCTCTATTCCCCATCTAACACCTCTATTCCCTTCTAAAACCTCTATTCCCATCTAACACCTCTATTCCCCTTCTAACACCTCTATTCCCCTTCTAACACCTCTATTCCCCTTCTTACACCTCTATTCCCCTTCTAACACCTCTATTCCCATCTAACACATCTATTCCCATCTAACACCTCTATTCCCCTTCTAAGACCTCTATTCCCTTCTAACACCTCTATTCCCTTCTAACACCTCTATTCCCCTTCTAACACCTCTATCCCCTTCTAACACCTCTATTCCCCTTCTAACACCTCTATTCCCTTCTAACACCTCTATTCCCTTCTAACACCTCTATTCCCCATCTAACACCTATATTCCCTTCTAACACCTCTATTCCCTTCTAACACCTCTATTCCCCATCTAACAACTCTATTCCCTTCTAACACCTCTATTCCCTTCTAGCACCTTTATTCCCTTCTAACACCTCTATTCCTCTTCTAACACCTCTATTCCCTTCTAACACCTCTATTCCCTTCTAACACCTCTATTCCCTTCTAACACCTCTATTCCCTTCTAACACCTCTATTCCCTTCTAACATCTCTATTCCCATCTAGCACCTCTATTCCCATCTAACACCTCTATTCCCTTCTAACACCTCTATTCCCATCTAACACCTCCATTCTCTTCTAACACCTCTATTCCCCTTCTAACACCTCTATACTCTTCTAACAACTCTATTCCCCATCTAACAACTCTATTCCCTTCTAACACCTCTATTCCCTTCTAGCACCTTTATTCCCTTCTAACACCTCTATTCCTCTTCTAACACCTCTATTCCCTTCTAACACCTCTATTCCCTTCTAACACCTCTATTCCCTTCTAACACCTCTATTCCCTTCTAACACCTCTATTCCCTTCTAACATCTCTATTCCCATCTAGCACCTCTATTCCCATCTAACACCTCTATTCCCTTCTAACACCTCTATTCCCATCTAACACCTCCATTCTCTTCTAACACCTCTATTCCCCTTCTAACACCTCTATACTCTTCTAACAACTCTATTCCCCTTCTAACACCTCTATTCCCTTCTAACACCTCTATTCCCCTTCTAACACCTCTATTCCCTTCTAACACCTCGAATCTCTTCTAACACCTCTATTCCCTTCTAGCACCTCTATTCCCCTTCTAACACCTCTATTCCCTTCTAACACCTCTATTCCCTTCTAACACCTCTATTCCCCTTCTAACACCTCTATTCCCATCTAACACCTCTATTCCCCTTCTAACACCTCTATTCCCTTCTAACACCTCTATTCCCTTCTAACACCTCTATTCCCTTCTAACACCTCGATTCTCTTCTAACACCTCTATTCCCTTCTAGCACCTCTATTCCCCTTCTAACACCTCTATTCCCTTCTAACACCTCTATTCCCTTCTAACACCTCTATTCCCCTTCTAACACCTCTATTCCCATTTAACACCTCTATTCCCCTTCTAACACCTCTATTCCCTTCTAACACCTCTATTCCCTTCTAACACCTCTATTCCCTTCTAACAACTCTATTCCCTTCTAACACCTCTATTCCCCTTCTAACACCTCTATTCCCTTTTAACACCTCGATTTTCTTCTAACACCTCTATTCCCTTCTAGCACCTCTATTCCCCTTCTAACACCTCTATTCCCTTCTAACACCTCTATTCCCTTCTTATACCTCTATTCCCCTTCTAACACCTCTATTCTCTTCTAACACCTCTATTCCCCTTCTAACACCTCTATTCTCTTCTAACACCTCTATTCTCTTCTAACACCTCTATTCCCCTTCTAACACCTCTATTCTCTTCTAACACCTCTATTCCCCTTCTAACACCTCTACTCACACCTCATTCGTTGTTGATCTGGACACTCCAGAGGCGAAATAATTCTCCTGATGACACCAGAGAACATCTCCTCAAGAGTCTTTCTTAGAATTAAGGCTTCACTTCAGTCACAGATATTCATACAAACGGATAATCAGATACTTCACTAATTGAAAGAAAACTGTGTAGTGGATTCATTGGGTAAGAAAATGAATCGTCATTCATTGGTGAAATACTTATGCCTTTGTCACAAATTGGCAGAAAGAATTTGTAAATATAAATTAACATCCCAATTTACCTAAATGATATATAGATATAGAGTCAAATATACAATTTTATTTTATCATTTCGTTTGACCATTTAACCTATTGAATCTGTGTGAATGTAGTATGCTAACTGCAGATCTCGAATAAGAAGATTAAAATTTATATAATATCGAAGACCAATTCTTCTCTTAGAATTTGTTAGATTTAGAAGCAATTTACTCTAAGAAAATAATAATGAAAACAATGAATTGCCCTATTGCATTCTCCTCACCACTAAATTATCATCGTATTTAAATTCCACGGACTCCATAACTGAGAGCATAACTCCAAGGAGTCTCCAGGGAGTTCAAAGTTCCTGTCTCCACATTAGGAGGCTTTGAAACTCTCACCATTGCGGATATTTATGGAGTTGGTTGGAGGTGAAACCTGTCTCCGAGGAGAGGGGATTTCTCACACCTTTTTTCTGTGGGATTAGACGCCTTCATTAGCAACAGAAGGATGCACAAATATGGAGGAGATAAAGTTGTTGAAGAGTAAATATACATATTTGAATAAATGTTTTATTTAAAAATTATTGTTAGTGAATATGTATAAATTGATTACAAATTTCCATTTTCACAGTCACTATGATTACTTCTCATGATAAATGAGACAATACATGAGACAATCATTTAAATATTGTTTGAATTAAATCGTCTTACACATGCGAATTTGTAAATTATATTTTCCAAAATGAAAATACATTGATATTCTATGTTTTAATCATTTAATCAATATGCAAACTGTTTTAAATTAGTTGTGTATTATGTTCAAGTTCTTTTTATCATATTACAACCGTAAGATCCAATTCAAAAATCTGAATTTCCGATTGTGAGAATTTGGAATCGTTATAGCACAGTGCTGAAGCTAAATTTCTTATGACATTGTGAAACTGAATATTTTCGAATAGGTTGGTCTTCTTGTATGTTGTATAATTTTGATAGTCTTTTGAAAAGTTTGTTTGTTTTTCTCATTGAATAAAAAAACGATTATCAGTATTATGCAATTCAAGAATGAACGGGAAGGTTTGAGTATTTGTTAAAAACACGTGTCTTATTCATAAAACTACGGCACTGTATCTTTTACAAGTTGTTGGTATACATACTAAACTAATGTGTACCAAATTTCAAGTAAAAATATCGAGCATATAAGGAGAAGTATATACATAGGTATATAAGACGGTGGCAATTGAGAGAGCAGAACTGTGATTGGGTGGAGTGTGACCCAATCACAGCTCGCGCATGTGTCTGTTCTCCATGATAACATAGACGTAAGTGTGTTGAGTGGTTGGTTATCTATATTTCTACGTTGTCACACGTCACCACAGTTCAAATAATTTCACGCTATTTACGCTGATTTACACGCACATACTTAAATATTTTTAAACTTTAAAATACAAAAATATATTTGGTATTTATATAGGAACAAAGTCAAGAAATAACGGTAAATTTAAAGGAATGACATGAAAGATATAAAATAATTTAAAAAGGATTGGCCTAGAAAACACATGTCAAACTTATTAGAGTTAAGCTACGTATATATGAATAAATTGTTTAATGAAAAACAATGATCATTGAATTTCATTTATTATTATTTTTAATCAACTTAGAAAGAAAGTTAACATCACGCTATCTAAAACTTTTTTCTGTTTTCTATCTGTCCTCTTTTTGAAATTTTTATCATGTAGAAATTCAATAGCGTCGATTCGTTATTTATACAATTCTCCTTTATATTATAGGCATATAAACAGTGATTGAATAATTTAGATTTTTGATACTTTTAGTCCAAACAAGACAAGATCTTCCTTTTTAATGTAAAATTTTCATACTAACAACGAAGAGTAATAATTATAATCTTGATCAAGGAACTCTAAAAATCATTATTACACATTTGGTGTCAAAATACATATTACAGAATAATGAAAAGTTCACAGCGGTAAGCTATGTACTGAGACACAGATGTCGAAAAACTTCAGACTTATTAACTAATTGGTCTACTGTTAGACAAACGCATTTCATCTTGATTTGTAAGTGTATTTATCTCACTGTTTATTCTTACTCTCACTTCATTCAAATTTCGCACCTTCAACATCTTCTCTGAAACAGAAACAGAAACTGATTTGAATGTGTATACGTATTGTAGAGAGTAGAAAATTTTGAAATTATTGATTAGATTAAATAAGTAAAGGTTTTAGAATTTGCCTACAATTTCATACCAATATTAATACATTAATTATGACACGGAATTTATATGAAATGAAATCGAGCCTACTACTTACTTAATGAACTGGAAGATTTTGCTCTTAATAGAAGCACAAGGTAAAGAAAAAGAAAAAGGTTTATTTAGTGTAGGCCATCATAATTATCATTATAAAGCACTGACGACTGAACTTTTATTTTTCAGCTTCCGAAAATAGGTTTTGTTCGAAAGAGTAAGGTTCTCTAAAGCAAGAAATATGTCGTTTCTATTCAGGAAATTCTAGAGGAACCTGAATGATAGTCACCAGTTTGTGAACAATGGCGCGATATCTTTTGTGAAGACCATTCAGTTGAACCTGATGAAGAAAGCGGTTGAATATGAATGAGGTTATTAGGTTTATAGTTTTATGTTTTATAATAGATTTAGGTGTTCATGGGATATATCTAATTTAGCATGAATGGAAGGACTTCATCGTAAGTACGATTTTAGGAGACTCTGTACCTTAACAGTCCATCAGCGTCTGCTTTGGTATTCACCGTATGACTTGTTCGCATTCTCTCATGAATTTCTGAATCACTGAACATTGTGAGGTGCCATTGAGATCTAGAGAGGTGACATTGGACATTCCAGGTCCACATATCATTGTAACATGAAATTTAATAGCTTAATTACATACTCGAAGTATTATCTGACTAAAAATGTTGTAAATGCCTAAATTTTCTAAATAGTTCTCTACTCCTAAACTATTACTATATTTCTATACATTCATGAACATTATAGTGAGAAAAAAACATGGAATTATTGAAAGAAAATAAGAGCATATAAATACTAGGATGTGTGTGATATTTCTAGTCTGTCTAATGTAACAGTAATTCATTAACAATTTCACTCTCTGAGAGCTCATTGTTCTGAGTAGTAAAGGATGCACCCTTTGTAATTTGTAACNCCCCTGTACATAGATATATCTAGTTTGCAAAAGAGAGTTAGCTAATTGGTAGCACATTAGTTAAGAATAATTGACTACTGTCTATTTAATCCCTTCTGTGTGTGCATCATGAAGTGAAACAATCATGAAGTGTGCAGTACAACAAACTATCAGATACAACAAACTACATAACTGCCATTTATGTTGAGTATGCTAAAATACCCCATACGAAAATTCGTTGACGGAACCTCTTGTTGACATAAATCCTCTGGACGAAATGTCTGTACACCATACCCTATATCATCATATACACATAGTAATAGTAATAGTAATAGTAATAGTAATATTCTATTGAAAAGAACAAAACGATACAGAACATACATTTTAAATGTATGGATTTACATAAAAAGGAAATAAAAAGTAACGAAAAAAAAATTGAAGAACTAGTATGATTTAAAACTTTCGAGCGTTTACGAAGAAAACTTTTTTAGGCAAGAAAAAAAAAGTGGATTTTCATGAAAACTCAATATAAAAATAGTAAAGGATAAGAAAGAAAAATAAATGAAAAAAAGTGAGGAGAAGAAAAATAAATCAATAGTTTTACAATTTTAAACCTATATATACGAGTCTACAATATAGCTCTTTAGTTTCTTCTTAAAGGTATTTATAGACTATAGAGAGTGAATTTCTAATTTCAGCTGGTATTGTATTCCAGTACTTCGGGCCGCTGAAGTAAAATGACCGCTGACATTGTGTAAGCCTTTGGAAGGCTGGTACAGCATTGCTTGAAGATCTAGTGGAATAAGAAGGATTGGGATAAGGTATACTATTAGATAAATGCAATTTGTGCATATGAGTTCCTAAAATGAGCCTATAGATATCGTTAAATTGTAATATTTTTGTTCTATGCAAAAGAGGTCCAGTGTGAGCTAAATAATCTGAAGGTGTAATTACTCTCTTAATTTTCCTTCGCAGCATGATTAGTGGACGTAGGTGAGTCTCATCTGAATTTCCCCAAATAAGGACACCATACATTAGATAAGGATATTCAAGACTGTAATATAAATTTACGAGAGAATCCTCAGGAAGACTCTTACTAATTTTGTAAATAATACCAGCTGTCTTAGATATTTTAGAGCATATAAAGTTTAAATGAGTTGAGAATTTCAGGTTACAATCAACGTATATACCCAAGAACTTAATAGATTTCTCATATAATATGGGAGCAGCATTAATATTTACAACAGAAGGAAACGAAACATCTCAAATACGATTTGTAAACAACAGAGAGTAAGTTTTATTTACATTAAGAGACAAACAATTGTTTACTGTCCAATTGAGGAGCTTTGAAAGACCTGAATTAGTAGTTTCTATCAAGTTACCATAATTTAAGGCACTAGCCAACATAGTAAACTCTACAGAATCACAAACTTGAGGCAGATCATTGATATAAATAAGAAACAAAATGGGACCAAGCGCACTACCCTGTGGGACACCGTTTTTTATCATTTTAAAATCGGAGAAACAATCACCAATCTTAACTCGTTGAGTCCTATTCTGAAGATAACTCGAAAACCATTCAAAAGCAACCCCTCTTATCCCATATCCATACAACTTGCGCAAAAGAACTCTATGGTTCACAGTATCAAAGGCTTTGCTGAAGTCGATTGATACCACCACCGTATGCTCTCCCGAATTCAAACCACAGTAAACTCGTTCAACAAGGCTCAAAAGTGCATCCGACATGCTCTTACCCTTTAGAAAACCTTATTGATTTGTATTCAACAAACCATGGTCAGATAAATATCCTAACAACCTACTATTTATATTCTCAAAAACTTTACTCAGTGGAGGCAATATTGATATCAGTCGGTAGTTTCCAAACTCCATCTCAGAACCGAATTCATGCTAAGGAATTACAGTTGCTCTCTTCAAGATATCTGGAAACTTTCCTAAAGAAACAGAGCTATTAACAAGATAAGATAAGAGAAAGGATAAAAATTCAATAACATTTTTAAACACACTAGTGGGTATACTATATAAGCCATATTTAGAATTTTTGAGAGATAATGTGTATGTTTACTGAATATATCATCATTTTTCACATTTTCTAGCACTATTTTTCACTATTTTCATCATTTCTTAAGTTAGTCCTACATATAATACCCACAAAATCTTATCTAAAATCCAAAGTCCAAACAATATTTTTTCCTCCGTTTTTTTTTTCAGTTTTTCTCCACAGTTTTTTCCCCCGTGTGTTCCATGATTTCTCATTTTCCAATGGGATTTTCCACAACCTGTGTACGTTATGTAATGCAAAAAATATTGTTTTTACAATATTTTTATTAAGGAATAAATGACACTGCAGCATGACTAAGCATATTCTATGTAATAACAGTAATGGAAAAAATAATTAATTGTATCTCTAGTATTTTTTCAAAAATGTATACCTATTTTCAAATATATATATTCAAAACAAAAAGCTGCTTTAAAATAAAATGATACCAAATTGAAAAGAGGTATCGATACCTTATTGAACAGAGGTACCGATACCTTATTGAACAGAGGTACCGATACCTTATTGAACAGAGGTACCGATACCTTATTGAACAGAGGAACCGATACCTTATTGAACAGAGGTATCGATACCTTATTGAACAGAGGTACCGATACCTTATTGAACAGAGGTACCGATACCTTATTGAACAGAGGTACCGATACCTTATTGAACAGAGGAACCGATACCTTATTGAACAGAGGTACCGATACCTCATTGAACAGAGCTACCGATACCTTATTGAACAGAGGTACCGATACCTTATTGAACAGAGGTACCGATACCTTATTGAATAGAGGTACCGATATCTTATTGAACAGAGGTACCGATACCTTATTGAACAAAGGTACCGATACCTTATTGAACAGAGGTACCGATACCTCATTGAACAGAGGTACCGATACCTTATTGAACAGAGGTACCGATACCTCATTGAACAGAGCTACCGATACCTTATTGAACAGAGGTACCGATACCTCATTGAACAGAGGTACCGATACCTTATTGAACAGAGGTACCGATACCTTATTGAACAGAGGTACCGATACCTTATTGAACAGAGGAACCGATACCTTATTGAATAGAGGTACCGATATCTTATTGAACAGAGGTACCGATACCTTATTGAACAAAGGTACCGATACCTTATTGAACAGAGGTACCGATACCTTATTGAACCATGATACCTGCAGGTATCATGGATAACAACTAAAATAAATAATAATTATATAATTATTATTATAAAAAGTCTGGTGGAAAGACTGAAAAAAACCCTACGTGTGTACGGCCTTTTAGGACGATGTTCCCAACTTTCATTTCTCACGAGCCTAAACAGAAAATTACTGACTATCCACAGACCACTTCACACTTATTACGTATAAAGTCTACACTTCAGGAAATGAATATATATTGATACATATATTGTCAGGTGCAGTGTTGAATAAATGAATTATTTACATTGAAACGTCACTTTGATAATAAAAGAAAATTATTTAACTACACAAAATAGTCGAAAATGACGCGTACCAAGAGGGGTTCGCTGTGAACCTACCTCTGGTTCATAGGTTCCTAGCGAACCCCTTTGGGAAAACCTGCACTAGGATCCTTTATGACATCCTTATCCCCAGACGCCAAATTTTGTCGCTGAGGGCTGAAGCAATTTATTTGAAGCAATTTCTGGGGGTTAATCTCCACTTAGTTGGATATTAACCTCTCCACTTTATTAGAAGATGAAATGAATAGTTAAATTACCAAGATATACAATATAATTCGGCCCTTTTGTTACACTACTAAATAAAAGGACTATTCTTTTCGTGAAATTCATGAAAGAGAGATAAATAACATCTATACTCTATAGCGTACAATATTGAAATGGTAGAGTAATTATGATATCACATTGAATTTCAGCACTAGCTTTATACCTTATCGAATAGGAGTCAATAATAATGATTAATGAACAGAGGTCATTGTCTATCACCGCCCATCGAATACCAGAGATAATAATGAACACTCCTGTTATGATAATTGGTAACTCGTTGAATAAGAATGGAAAATAATTTTAATGAATTAAACTGAAAACACTATAATTGCCATAATATTTTTTTATATATTCTAGTAAATAATCCTCTAATTGGGCCTTTCAATGTCGGACATTGATTCTTCACTCTACAATCAGTCAGAAATAATTGAATGAAACATCGTTTATTACAGTACCCCTCAAATGTTAGTTTTCTATGTTAAACTTCATAGAAAATTTTAGCTTTTCTTGCAGTAACTTTGTTATTGTTATACATGAATTGAAAATCAGTTAATAAGGATAAGAACATTTCCGAATGACAATTAGAGTCTAGTTCCTGGAATTTGAAATTTATAGTTAAATATGGAAATTTCAGTTAGGGCAAACTCCTAGTCATCGGACGGTTCCAACTTCCATTCACCTTTGCGATCATGTGAGTAATAAAATTATTATTTAACTTTTATTTTAATTGGTATTATTGATACCGATTAAAATAAATAATTATATTTATTATATATTTCTCTTACATGATCGAAAATGTGAAACTGTCCGATAACTAGCAATTTACCCTATGCTAATATAAAACTGTATTACGTACTATTCTAATATCATGTACTACATAAAAAAAGTAGAGTACACAGACACTCATAGTACCCGGACAGTGGGAATTAACATAGGTCATGAGAGGTGAAGCAGAAATTTGTAAAGGTCATTTGGCATCTACACCCACTTTCCGACGTGAAACATGTCCTAATATTATTTATTTTAGTTCGTATCCATGATACCTGTAGGTATCATGGATACCAACTGAAATAAAATATGATTATATCGTTTTTTCTTAAATTATTCAAAAATATTGTTGAAAAAGTAGGAGGAGCTTAGCAGAAAGTCTGGTGGAAAGACTTAAAAAAACCTACGTGTGTACGGCTCTTGAAAAAAATTATCGCTGTTTTCTGTCTTTTATTCTTATTTTAACATTAAATTTCTGTAGACAGGATGTAGATATCTGTAGAAAATTTAAGGATTCTTCATTAAATTGTTTATTATTGGTATCTGAGACAATAAAGTAATAAGTGTTATTACTTGGCATAAAATATATACGGAAAATAACTTAAATAATATAATAATTAGAAGTTGTTTTGATTTTACTTCATTTATATAATTTCAATTAAAATTTATTGATATTCTTCATAAAGTTTTATATATTTGAATATAAGCTTTATTTACCAATATGAAAATTAATTGTTTTATTGAAGAAAAAATACTTACGTATTTTAAGAAATTTCCTTTTAATAAATGTTTGAAACATACAAAAAATTGAAGATTCGTGCGATTAAAGTATTTTTTAGTACAAATAATTTCAGTTGACAGATTCCCCATCATGTATATTAAATTATAGTTTCTTCCATTTACCACATATCTATTAGATTATCCATATGTTGAATTTAAATGATATCACAGTAGCTGCCATATGTCACGGCTAGACAATCAAACTCTCTCCTAACGTTGCTAAATAGTACTAGGCAACTCAGTAGACAATGAAGAACATAAATAATAACACTGTATTATCATGCATATGAATCAGCTCTAATGAGGGAAATTGCAGCCCTCTGATTGATGAAAGATACGTAACTAGACGACGGGTATTTGTAGAGCGCATACCTTCGCCGCCGCTAATGAATGACATTGACAATCCAATAATCCTTGGGTTATGAATGACCTTTGACCCGATTGCTTCCAAAATCTAATAAATCGGTTCCTGGATAATGACCAATCGTCCCACCTAATTTCAGGTAATTTGGTAGAATACTTTTTGAGTTATACGAGTAACAATATTATAAACAAAATAAGTGCTGCCTGAAATATAACCTTCCCAAATCTACGAAGGTGATGAGTGCTGAGTGAAGCTGGCCTCTGATTGGGCTAGAGAGATGTCACGTGATGCGTGTTGCTCAGAACTACCCTCTGATTGGTCTCTCGGTTTCACTGTCTACAGTGAGCAGTAAAGTGAGGTAACTACATTGCCGTAGTTAGTCACGGTTGTCAACCCTCAGTGCTTTTCAGGCCCCGTTAGGAGATGGTTGATATAGTCAGCAGTGATGAACTCTCTTCACACCTAAAGTTTGCTGTGATGTGGTGATGGAACAAACATGGTGAGGAATAGTGTGTACAACTATGTCAAGATAGTATAGTTATTTCTCTTCGCATTGGTACTTTTGAAAGGTAGAATAAAGGACAGTTTACTATCAATGTTTCTACATCTTGCATGTGGTTAATTACTCAATGAGGCTTCAACAGAAACTTTCTTGTCATTTAATAGTTAATAGCTTATTACTCTCATACACGATTCATACATAATTGATAAACGACTGATTGAATTCACTGAAATATCCTTTTTTCAGCTGACTGTTGGTTCAGTGTGGGGGACGGAGTGATATATCTAAAAAATTCCCTCAAAATTAGTGGTTCATGATCAGTGTATGCATACTACATATAAATGATGTGCTATCTTCCTGTTAATTCTTGTTGGTATCCATGATACATGTAGGTTTCTAATTGGGTTCAATTGGTATCCCTGTTGGTTCAATTGGTACCCATGATACCTGCAGGTATCATGGATACCAACTAAAATGAATGTTAAATAATTATTATTGTATATTTCTTAATAACATGATCGAAAATGTGGAACCGTACAATAACTTGAAACTCACCTTAGTTACTAAGTATCCCCTCTACTCAGTATAGGTTAGATGAACTAAGATGAGTAATCTACCTACTAAGTATAGGTTAGACTTAGATGAACTAAGATGAGTAATCTACCTAGGTACTCACAGTGCGTAAAATGACCAGGAAAGAGATGTAACCATGACGCTAATGTAGCTTATTATGAATCAATTATTGATTAATGTAACACATAAATTATAACCAATTATTATTAATGTAACTGATTCATAATCAATTATTATTAATGTAACTGATTCATAATCAATTATAGAATATTGTAACTCGTTAAAAATCCTGTCCTGACAAGAAGAATTTATTCCTGGGATATTCCCCTAATATCCCAGGAAAAAAAATAGATTCCTGTAATATTCTCCCATAATGTCCAAGGAATAAATCCTTGTTGCCAGGACAATTGATGATTAATGGCATTCATTATGAATCAATTAATGACCTCATTGATAATCAATTGATTATTAATGTAACTCATTAATCATCAAATGATTATTAAATTTAGGTAGCCCAAAGGGATAGAATGTTTTATGCTTTATGAACAAAATTGAAATGCTAACGTTGATTGTTCAAAAAAACTAAATATACTTCTGAATATAACCTCATCTTTTACTATTCGATATACTTACAGAACCTATTTCACATTAAAGTTATTTTTCACTGATTTAAACAAATACATCAAATTAACACCATTGATACTTTAACATATTACTTTTTTTTCAGATGATAAGAAATACAGTCATGAAATCCCTGACACTATTTTACCTTCTCAATTTCTTTGCACTATTGGTGGCACTGTCCCAAACCCATGAGCACACAGTAGCTGATCTGCATCCACGAGCATACATTTCCACAGCTACTCACAATAGATCAAAGTTTGATTTGCAGAAAATAGAAAAAGAAGAAATAAATTCTAAGATCATTTTGAACATTGGCTCAAGATTTTTGACTAAACCTCTTCCGAAATTCAGACAACGAAGAGATAGAAGAAGAAGTAGAGATAGGAAGATGAAAAGGAATAGAGGAGTTAGGTATAGAAGGGGGAAGAAGAAGGATGTTAAGAAGATATCAAGAAAAACTGATCAAAATAAGTCAAGTGAAACGAGAAACCAAAAGCGAATAAACTCTAGGAGGAAAGTCGTTGATACTCCAAAAGGAAGTATCTTTAATGACTTTGTTTTCAGCCCTTCAATTGAAAATAGAGTAGTTACTTCCAAAAACATCAATTACGGCACATCCCAATCTATTTTCCCAAGAGAAGATGATGAAACCCTAATAGGTAGTCAGGGAAACAACAACAACAATTCTTATTTCCTCCCTTCCAAATTTAGGGAAGTAAACAAGACGAGAAGAAAATCAGGTTTAAGTGAGAGAGAATTAGCAATTGCCACATCTCTCCTTACGCACAGGGGTGACTATAATAATTCTCTTGTGTCTTTCATAAATGCAACCAAATTGAATTCTTTGATAAGAGCTGAAGCTCTAAAAGGTAAACCAGAAATTGAAGAACAAGAACAAAATTTTCTTGATGACAAAATTAAACATAGTAGGATTAATGCTGAATCCAGACTAGATGCAAATCCGGAATTGTTTTCCCAGTCTGTTCGAATAGAGAAACAGTTTCGGCCTTCGAAATTTAATATATTGCTTGGATTGAAACCAAAACCGATTAAAGGTAAGAAGTTTGTTCAGTAAAGTTACTATATTATTAAGCTGCACAATGAATTGTTATATCTTCGGTAAGTAGAAATAATAAAGATATTCTGAGTTTTGGTCATTTAATAAACTTTGGTGAAGATACTAATTATTATAAAGGTACTAAATAATAAAAACTATTGCATTTTAAAATTCAGATGACCCGTCATACCCTCACCATAGTATGAACAGGATAGTCCCCAACCCCTGGCTATACAGGTTTCCACCATGGGGGAAACCCCACAATCCTGAACCGCCTGGGATTCACACGAATATGGAAAAAAGGTGAAAATTGATTATTTTATAGATACTCAAGGTGAAAGACAGAAATGGACCTTTTTTTAATTCAATAAATAATTATTTTTGATTCATTATTGGTATAACGCTATTATTTTTCTTTACAGACATCAAGAATGGAGTGAAACCAAAACTAAAACAAAAGATTCAAGCGATCAAATTCCAGTGAGGATAAAAGTGCCAAGTTTTTCTCAGTACAAAAAAGAAGTCATCCAGACTATTTTAGCTCAGAATAAGAAAAGCCATAAGCCAAAAGTAAACTTCGAAGTGTTGAATAAAAAAGTTAACCGAAAACCAAAACCTACGAAAAGAACGAACCTCCACTTTAATACAGGCCACTCTGGTTTCTTGCCTGTTGGTGGTAACGCAAATCACAGGACCGAAAAACGCTTTTCGAATCCTACTCCAGAAGCTAATGCTAACTCTAAAACTCATTTATCTCGTAAACCTGATCATTCAAATCGTAAACCTGATCATTTACCTCGTAAACCTGATTATTTACCTAGTAAACTTGATCATTTAAATCGTAAACCTAATCATTTACGGAATGTAGAATCTCATCTGAGATCACAAGAAATTCAATCTCCGACTTCCACAATCAGGAATTCCAAAGACGGACATAAGGTCAGCTATAATGTGCATCAGATAAAAAATGGACGTATTATAAATTTCCCACTGCAACGAGAAAAGAAGAAGAATATTCAATCTCCTGGTCAAACCTCTACTGACTACTCTTTATTCAACTCTTACCAACTGAACAGAGGAGTCAACAACTTGTTCAAATATGATGTAGACCACAAACGTGACAACCATCTTCAAGATCAACCCACGGTAGACACACATTTTAAATCTCCTTCTCCCATAATTTATGAAAACGATTTATCTTCTAATATTCGAAATCTAAATCATTTTCATCCTTATAGGACGTATGACGATAATGGATTTTACGTAGCTTCACTAGAAAGTTTTCACGAACAGGTTCCAACCACCAGATTACCTCAATATTACCTACAACCAGAGAAGTTCAGGGGTAAAAATATTGTACCTTTAACGAATCCTAACTTTGATTGGAGGGGGATGTCGAATATTAGTGACAGCAACAGTGAAAAGTTATCCAATGTGATTGGAATACCTACTAAAAATAAAATAAATGACCCTAAACTGGCTAAAGATGATAAAATTGATATTATAGATCCTAGGTCGTACAACATTTGGTGAAAACTTTACATATGATAGTTGTAGAAGTAGTATTTCTGAGTGTTCTAGTCGTATATTTTAGTTTTTTCTATAGTTTACTTTTAAGTATTATATATTTTAAAATGATTTTCTAGCAATCTTCACAGAATTAAACAAGTAGATATATTTAACTAATTTGTTTTCAATTGGGAAAACCAACACCAATTGTGGAAATAATATATGCGTAATTTATTTTATGGGAATAATAAAAAAATACCTCTATTGTATATTTTCAAAATCATTACATTTTCATTCAGTTTCATTTATTTGTTAACTACGTTTAAGTAAATTTATAATACCTATTTAGTAAGGCGAAAACATTGTATTAGACACAAGTAGGCTGTTTTAAATATTATATACCAATTTAAAATACAACACTGTATATTTTAAATGTAATAATAAAATGTCTATTGCAGAAACAGATCGAAGTAATTCTTCCACAAACTTATAGACTAACTTATTCTTACATCAGGTTCACTTACAAAAAGAAATTTCTCTTACATTACTTAGAATAAACTTAGAGTTATAGGTTTTCTTAGCAACTAGTATCACGCAGTGCAATCTTGTGCATCATTCTTATTCTAGTAAGGCACACTAGTAAGTCACTCGGTTTTGTACCATGGAGCCCATTGCTGACATTGACTTTGCTTATTTCTTTTCCAAACTGACTGAATCTCCTGAATCATGTGACGAACGTTCCAAAATAACTATATTTATAAAGATATTACAATTTGAGAATTAGAACGGAACGTTTCCTCGAACCCCCATGATTCGAAAATATACCATGAAAAACTATAAGGATCTCATTTTTTCTGAGAGTTTTTCTAAAAAGGCCTAATTATAATTTATATCACAGGTAACTAGGAGATAATTTCTGTGAAAATTGAAAAGCTTAGCTCTGTCAGCAGTAGTCCATGGTTGTGGCACACACCCTTAAATCTACATCATTGTACAAAAATCTTAAAACTAAATCACTCTTTTTTCTACTTTTGATTACCTTAATACCAGGAATTGTTGAAGCAGTTCAGCTTAACACTCTTCCCTTTGAATTATAATCCTAATACTAAATCTAGATCGGTCTACAGATAAAAAAATTCATGTAACCCTGAAAGTTGAAAAATCGATTGACTCTAACTTGCAAAACATTTTAAAATAAATAATTCAATTTATTAGCTATTCCTTACAACAAAAATAACAACACTGAAGTACGTATAATGAGCATGACGGGACATTTCACTTTGCTGCTAATTTGGCCCTAAGAATCACCTCCTCTTCTTCGAGTCTCAGCAACTCGGATTTCAGCATCGAATTCTCTGCCTGTAGTTCTAGCACCCTTTTGGAGATCTGGAAGTAGAATTGATTTCAGGCAAACTATAAATAAGATATACTGATTTCTAAATGTAACTTTGGTGCTATAGATCGACATGAAGACTAATATGTGAGAGTTTCTATCTTTCATTATCTAAACAAGGTTATAGGTTATCAAAGATAATGGAACTTGAACAAAAATAAGCAAATATTTTTTCGTTATCATTTATTTGTCTATAACTTCTGAGTAAAAATGTGAGAGTACCGATTACAATATCTAGGAAAATGTATGGTCTTCTAACATAAAATGAAAAATACCAGAGCAACGAAGTATTAACTACTACAGTTAGTCTATTCATAAATATATATATAGGTTACAGGGGTTTTGGAGCAGAAAAAGTTTATATTCCAGTGATAAAGCTATATGGTTGGGTCATAGAAAAAAGTACCGTCCTCTTTCCGCTCTATTTTTCTTTTTGGAATATATCAACTATAGTAATTCTGTTTGATCAATAAGCTCACCAACTGTTCTCTCATTTTTCGTTGATCTCGACTCTTTTTAGCCGCCCGGTTGTTGCGCATTCTTCTCTCATAGTAGCGAGGGGTTTTCTGGTCATCTGGAATAGGTTTCTTCTGACCTCTTGGTTTGCGGGTTTGAGAGTTGATGTGACGAAGTAGCAGAGCTGAAAGGGAAAGTGAGTTTGGTCAACTTGATGAAAATAGCTTAAATTCTTCATACATTTCATCGGAACTATAAGAAATTGGTCCTGATGTACTTCAACTCATGAAAAAGATGAATTCCTTCACGAAACCTCGTGAGAAATGCAAAGTAATTTTAAACTTACTATATTCGGTGAATAACATTCGAATTGGAACATGTTTAAATTCCTAATTATAACAGCAATCTTACCAGGTATTAAGTTCGTCGTTTGATTTGGCATTATATCGGGTGATAAAATATTAGGCAATTGAGGGTAAGAATTTTCAGGACTCAGAGGATACACCTGGAAGGAAAATGTGAATGAGCGTTTGGACATAACTTACTAACTTTTATACTGTTTAAAGGGTCAAATAAGGATATGATTATTTTTTATATTTAGATATTTTGGATAAAATGTTATGGAGGGTGGGCACGTACTCTTTCATCTTCATCAAATCTTGAAGATTCTCCAGCACTACTGTAAGCATCGCTAGATCTATCAATAGATGAAAGGTTGACGACATTCATGGAGCTTTTATCTTCCACTGATTCATGATCGTCATTTGATGTTATTCTAGATACTACTAAGTCCTTCCCTTTCAAATGACTCAAAACCTCTTCTTCTAGTAACTTAGGACTAGAACGACATGGGCTTCCAAGAATTTCCTGAGGTGGCTCTTCTTTCGATTTCATGACAAGATTTTCAGGAACTTCTTGAGGTTTTTCTAAATAGTGGTCCTTTGGTTTGTAATGTTCACTCAGGGTATTGCTGTAGTGGTTTTCATTAATATTATTTAGGATTGTTTGTGGAATGAATTTGTTTTGTGTTAGTACCGAACTGGCTGCCAGTTTGTATGCCATAAATTGTTCCATGTTGAAGTGTAAAGGAGTTTGTAAGGGTGGGAATCCATAGGAACCTGAAGGTAGGTTTCGAAATAATGAATCCCGACTCATTTCACTCACTCCTTGACTCATTTTGAATTTAATTTGTGTAAAGTATTAGGAAATTTTTCAGTGTTGTATTTTTTGGTCCGTTGTGCAAAGCTCTGAAATAAAATAAGAAAAGCTTTAGAAACAGAACAGATTATATTTCAGTTTGTAAGGTTAATTTAAAATAGTAGGTGTGCAGAAAGTACCTGTAGCTACGTTGAGTAATAAACCATCAGAACATCATACATACAGAATAACTTATACAATAATTAAAGCTCACGCAATTGATCTTCGCTCTGTCACGTCACGATATACCTACCAAACCACAATGTTATTCCTACCGAGAAGTTAGCAATGACCAATGACCCCCTAATGTATTTTTCATACAAATTACCATACCATGTGTCTGGATAACGTGCTGAACCATCGCTTGTATAACATTTCTAACTGTTATTCGGGCGACTCCCGTAGCAATAGCGTTCTGGCCCTCACGACCAAAAGTTTGCGAGGGCTTTAATACATAATGCACAGTGTATTGAATAAGTGACTACCGTCATTTGTAAGAGTGGCACACCTGTTTTATACAGTACTGTGATGCATGCGAGAGACAGTAGGGGTCAATCGATAGGTGTAATGGGTGATCTTCATATGTAATTGACGGTAAGGGTTGAGCAACGCATGAAGGATTGATGACAATCGATCAGATTCACCTACCTACCACCTAAACTATATAAAAGATACTTATATACCTTTCTAATATCGAGACAAAATATTGCAATAATCTCTTAAAAAAAGATATCAGAATAACTTGTTATATGTGAATCTGCTTCAAATTATTGTTATTATACCACATGTAACGACAGTGTCTATTCACGTCACGAGCTAATTGAACTTTTCCAGAAGAAAAAAAAAAACGAAAATATTTGCGTATGAAGTTCAATTTTAAAGAAAAATTACAAAGCAGAATAACCACTTTTAGCCCCAATCAATAGCTAGGTAGTTCACTTAACGTTCCGGTCGAGTAAATGAGTAATTGAGGCGTAATGCCACGACTGCACACTTGGGTCACGTGTGGACAACATGGAGAGTAAGTGGTTTTCGATCTAAAAACAAATTGCAAGGGTGAAGTAAGACTTTGAAATATAGCCTACAATAAGCAACGGGAGTTAGGCATGTCTTATTGTCTAACTTAACCCACGATAAGAAGAGTTATTAGTTATTATAATAATTGTAAACCTTAATTAAGTAAGATTTTGGCAGTAAATTCGCTATTTGACTATTTCTGTCCTGCATATAATTTTAATAAGAGATGTCTTTCTTTACTTCCCCAGCTTGACAATGTAGTATTAAATACGCATATTTCATGTCCGATGCTAATGTTGAAAGTTCTGTTTCTATAATTAGCACTAAAATTACTATTATTAAGGTTTAAACTATCGGCAGAGTGAACTATTTCTTTTGGGTGTTCCATAATAACCCACAAGAAAAAAGAAGGCTCTATTAGCAATGTTTGGAGGGCCGTTACCAGGGCACTCTAATGAATAAGATATGAATCCTGTCTTACGATCACACAATTTGGTGATAGAATGGCACTGTTCTGTGGATAAAGAATTGTCTTAGAGGCAGTAGGCAGTTAATAGAAAAGTAATGCGGCAATTCTAATTTTCAGGTCACTGAGAATAATAAGGTTTTTGTGAAAGATATAGGTTTCTCTGGGTGCAAACTTCAGTTGCGTGAAATTGAGAGCCAATCAACGTCTTTAGGTGACGCGCACATTACGTCTAGGTTTACTTGATAATTTCAAGGGCCAATCACCGTCATTATAGGTGAGGGGCACATTACGTCAGTTTTATTTGATAATTCTACTGACCAATTAGCGTCCACTGCTAAACAACTTTTATTTTTCCCAATATTCAAATTCAGAAATTAATCAAAATTATGTTAAAGTATCACAATGAATTGGATTCTTCATGTGAATGAAGCCTCTAATTAGACAATGAATGGTGGGGATAGTTCTTTATTAATTAATTCATAACCAATTAGATCTGATAAGCAATTAAATATCAATCAATTATATTCTATGAAATATTAACGAAAATAAGATTACAGATTATTTCATACCTTCTAAATCATATGGAAAATTGAATCAACAATTTATAAAATAGTGAACAAAATTACACATTGATCGTCGAAACATTCTGTTATGACTAAATAATCGACTTCCTTGGTTCAAGTGACATGGTTGCCAAAGAAACTTGGTTATGGAGCACCAAAACAGAAGAGTTACCTAACAGAAAAGAAATATGAGCGATAGTGAGTGAGAAGCAAAGGGAGTGATAGTGAGTGAGAAGCAAAGGGAGTGATAGTGAGTGAAAAGCAAAGGGAGTGATAGTGAGTGAAAAGCAAAGGGAGTGATAGTGAGTGAAAAGCAAAGGGAGTGATAGTGAGTGAAAAACAAAGGGAGTGATAGTGAGTGAAAAGAAATGTGAGTGATAGTGAGTGAAAAGCAAAGGGAGTGATAGTGAGTGGAAAGCAAAGGGAGTGATAGTGAGTGAAATTAATTTTATAAAATTCTATTGAAATTTAGGTAAAGCACACGGTGTGTGTCCAAGCATAATGTTTTTACGAATAATATTTTTATGATTAACTCTTCTATGATTGCTCGGCTAAGAGGAGGAGCCACCTTCACTCGATTACAGGGTTGAAATAATATATCACTTATGAAGTAAAATTGAAATGAAGTTATTTCAATTATAAAAAAATACAG
Organism: Caprella mutica; assembly: GCA_947561585.1. Classification (NCBI taxonomy): domain Eukaryota; kingdom Metazoa; phylum Arthropoda; class Malacostraca; order Amphipoda; family Caprellidae; genus Caprella; species Caprella mutica. The sequence goes on from CANNZV010000011.1 coordinate 98,077, forward strand.
TTGGTGCTTAATTCACTTTTTAATCTTTTCAATATATATTTTTCAGTTGCATGCTGATTGAAAAAAAAAAAACATTTGGATATAATAAACAAAACAGAAAATACAAAATAACTTAATACAGAAATAAATATAATGGGTAGTTACATCCTAGAAGAGCATTTGAATGCAATTTTAAATACCATTTTTCTTTGATTCCACCAGTCGAATTTTCGGGTGAGATTTATAAAAATTGTCTCACACAAAAATAATTCGAACAATTTGAAGTGAAAATATCGAAAAACAATTTATGTTATTAAAATTAAATCTATTACGGATATTTGGTAAGTTCCAATTTGTCGGACAGTTTCACATTTTCGATCTTATAAGAAAAAAGGAATAATAATTTATCTTGTTATTTTAATTGGTATCCATGATACCTACACAGAGTGAACAGCTTATTTGAATTCATATCCGTGATACATGTAGGTATCATGGATACTAATTAAAATAACGAGTTAAATTTCAATTTATATGATCATTATGTGAAATCATACGATAAACTGACAACGAAGTAAGTTCTAACACTAAAAATATCTTTATTAGACAAAATCCCCATCAATAAAAACAGATTTATTCCTTTGTTTTAGGAATTTAAATATAACTATTCGTTTTTTTAAAATATTGATAATCTGGATAAAAATTGTTTAAGTACAAAAATGAAGACAAATTAAATTTTAACAAGCTATGGGTCCTTCAGTGAGCAAGAAGACAGTACGATCTGAAGACAAAATCAATTTTGTTCAGCAAATTTAAACTTGTTCCTTCTTTTTTGTACCTAACACTTTTCTCCAGATTGTCAATATTTATAAAAGGATTATTAATAGAAATACATTTGTTTTTATTAATGGGTATTTTGTCTAATAAAGATATTTTTAGTGTTAGAACTTACTTCGTTGTCCGTTTTCTGAACATTTGCACCACCCATCAATTAAATCGTTGTTATATTCACAAAAATAAATAAAAATTAATGAAAATTTAACTGTGGATGGAGAAGGGTTCAACAAGCAAAATGATACTCGAACTGAAACTGTACCTTCAATAGTTGTTGAAATATGCGAATTGAAAGATGGGTACACTTTTTTCTGGGTCACCCTGTATATATATGTATGCATTTATATATAATCCTATATCCATTATATTAACTAAATTCTCATGTAATGAATAAGCAACATGTACTGTAGTAGTGTAATTAATTTCAATGATTGAAAATGGTAGAAATGCTTTTCGTGTCTATGATATTTAGGATTCTACCTTCAAAATTGATATACTCTTTGATAAAAATAACATGTTAATCTATTATGCAAATTAATTAGGTGAATAATATATAATAAAAATGCCAATAATTAAATAAATTGTACAATATTTATCACTGCTGAAAGTACTTGTTTTTATTACAATCTGACAGCAATAATAGGCCTGACAGGCTGTCACCAGTTTACCTGACAGGCTGGCAGCTTACCTGTTCCGTCAGAGAGTGCTGTGCGTAACGCCCGTCAGTCGGAGTGTTCCGTAACGACTGACGCTAGCGTTGTTACGAAGCGTTACTACACAGTCTGTCACGTAACTTCACTTTGTCACGGTACGTGTTACCAGAACCAAATTATCCTCTTTTTTAAAATGTTTATTACAATTTAGTCTCGAATTCATATTTGAAAAAGAATTTTAGTATTGAAAATCTTAGTATTCAAATTGTAATATATTTATTATGTATTCGTTATTAAACATATTGGACAGAAATATACACTAAAGTCTGAATGTAATTATAAATTTTAAACTTGAAAAAAAATCTATACACTCTTTAAATCTGTTTATACTCGTTATTATAATTGGTATCCATGATACCTGCAGGCATCATGGATACCAATTATAATAACGAGTTTACTGTATATTCTTGAGAAAAAAACAAGAAATTTATTAGCGATATTTTAGTGCCAAATTAATATTTAATAAATTTTATCTCCATTGCAGTCATTACAATCTTTTTCAATGGTGATCAAGAGCAACATTTAGTGTAAGGTTGCATCTAATAGGGAAAAACCCTCTAAATATTATGCTTATTTCACACGTGGTGTTTTTTTCATGCTCATGCATAAAAAAAGCCCAATCTAAGTGTACATACAAAACACACACATACTTTTATTCAGTCGTAGAGTCTTTACGTGGGTACTTTTTTCTATATGGCATTAGAGTTATTAATAACGTTAGAGTTATAAAGTCACACAAACCCTGACGATAACATAACCTCAACCTGTCAATACCGACCGTGTGAATCCCACACTGTGACATATTTCGGGGTAATTACCCAGTTACCGATCAATGATCACATCGTAACATCTGCTATGCTAGCGAGAACGATAATCACTGATAGTGACTATTTATCGTGATTATAGTGACTATTTATCGTGATTATAGTGACTATTTATCGTGATTATAGTGACTATATATCGTGATTATGATGACTATTTATCGTGATTATAGTAACTATATATCGTGATTATGATGACTATTTATCGTGATTATAGTGACTATATATCGTGATTATGATGACTATTTATCGTGATTATAGTGACTATTTATCGTGATTATGATGACTATTTATCGTGATTATAGTGACTATTTATCGTGATTATATTGACTATTCATCGTGATTATAGTGACTATTTATCGTGATTATATTGACTATTCATCGTGATTATAGTGACTATTTATCGTGATTATAGTGACTATTTATCGTGATTATAGTGACTATTTATCGTGATTATAGTGACTATTTATCGTGATTATAGTAACTATATATCGTGATTATGATGACTATTTATCGTGATTATAGTAACTATTTATCGTGATTATAGTAACTATATATCGTGATTATGATGACTATTTATCGTGATTATAGTGACTATTTATCGTGATTATATTGACTATTCATCGTGATTATAGTGACTATTTATCGTGATTATATTGACTATTCATCGTGATTATAGTGACTATTTATCGTGATTATAGTGACTATTTATCGTGATTATAGTGACTATTTATCGTGATTATAGTGACTATTTATCGTGATTATTGTGACTATTTATTGTGATTATAGTGACTATTTATCGTGATTATAGTGACTATTTATCGTGATTATAGTGACTATTCATCGTGATTATAGTGACTATTTTTCGTGATTATAGTGACAATTTATAGTGATTATGGTGACTATTTATCGTGATTATAGTGACTATTTATCGTGATTATAGTGTCTATTTATCGTGATATAGTGACTATTTCTCGTGATTATAGTGACTATTTCTCGTGATTATTGTGACTATTTATCGTGATTATAGTGACTATTTATCGTGATTATAGTGACTATTTATCGTGATTATAGTGACTATTTATCGTGATTATAGTGACTATTCATCATGATTATAGTGACTATTCATCGTGATTATAGTGACTATTTATCGTGATTATAGTGACAATTTATAGTGATTATGGTGACTATTTATCGTGATTATAGTGACTATTTATCGTGATTATAGTGACTATTCATCATGATTATAGTGACTATTTATCGTGATTATAGTGACAATTTATAGTGATTATGGTGACTATTTATCGTGATTATAGTGACTATTTATCGTGATTATAGTGACTATTTATCGTGATTATAGTGACTATTTATCGTGATTATTGTGACTATTTATCGTGATTATAGTGACTATTTATCGTGATTATAGTGACTATTTATCGTGATTATTGTGACTATTTATCGTGATTATAGCGAATATTTATCGTGATTATAGTTTGTTTTACGATTAAGAAAAACGCCAGATAATAAGTTATAATATTTTTATTAAGAAAATAAAAAGTATATTTTACGTCCACATACATTTTTGTTTTAAGGTTTTGTAATATTTGAAATTAATAAATGATATCATTCAATGTCTCAACAAATTTAATTATTAGTTTTAGATCGGAACATTAAAAATAATTAAATGTAGTAAATATAATTTTATTGTAGTTTAGCAGTAAATGTTTTCTTTGAGACACAGCATAGAAAATTTACCTAAGTTTTGAGGTTAAACTGAGTTATAAGATGTTATATAATTTATTTTATATTCTCGTTAGTTATTATAACCAAAATGAAACAAAACATAATTTTTATTTGCTACATAAATTAGAACACATTCCTATTTTAAATTGGAATCATTTATAGGGTTACGCTTTTATAACTTAAAAAAAAAAACTATTATTAGATAATACAAATTTTTGAAAATACTAAAATTCGAAAATACTAAAATTCGAAAATACTAAAATTCGAAATACTAAAATTCGAAAATACTAAATTTGGAAATACAAATTTTCGAAAATACAAAATTCAAAAATACTACAATTTGAAAATACTAAAATTCGGAAATACTAAAATTCGAAAATACTTAAATACCAAAATTCGAAAATACTAAAATTTGAAAACACTAAAATTTGAAAATACCATAATTTGAAAATACTAAAATTTGAAAATACCATAATTTGAAAATAGTAAAATTTGAAAATACTAAAATTTGAAATACCAAAATTTGAAAATACAAAATTTTGTAAATAACATTATTAAAAATAAAAAATAGATACAAATAGGTATTCAAAAATACAAGAATTAGAAAATTCGAATACATAAAAATTAAAAAAATCGAAAATTGGAAAATACTAAAATTATAAAATATTAATATTCAAAAATGTTTTGTATCTATGATACCTGCACGTATAATGGATACAAATTTAAATAAAAGTTAAATAGTATTAAATTATTGTATACATTTTTCTTTCATCAACTAAAATGTGGAACTGTCCGATAACTTGGAACTTACACAATCTAAATAAAATGTTGCACCAATCAAGCCAATAATTAAATAGCAGACTATGTAATATCGAATAACATAACTGTCAATAATACTTAGCATGATTCATACATAGTATGAATGGTGAAATAGGAGCTGTATTGGTGTACCACTGTACATAGTGTATAGGGTAATACATAGTGTATAGGGTAATACATAGTGTATAGGGTAATACATAGTGTATAGGGTAATACATAGTGTATAGGGTAATACATAGTGTATAGGGTAATACATAGTGTATAGGGTAATACATAGTGTATAGGGTAATACATAGTGTATAGGGTAATACATAGTGTATAGGGTAATACATAGTGTATAGGGTAATACATAGTGTATAGGGTAATACATAGTGTATAGGGTAATACATAGTGTATAGGGTAATACATAGTGTATAGGGTAATACATAGTGTATAGGGTAATACATAGTGTATAGGGTAATACATAGTGTATAGGGTAATACATAGTGTTTAGGGTAATACATAGTGTATAGGGTAATACATAGTGTATAGGGTAATACATAGTGAATAGGGTTGTTATTAAACATTTTTCTAACATGATCGAAAATGTGAACAATCCGATAACTCGAAACTTACCCCTAATAAGTTATATACTTTCCTACCTTATTTTAGTTACTTAATGGAAAAGGTGAGTGTGAATTAATAAATTTATTTACAAATTACTTCCGCCTTTTCTTCAATTTTTAATCAGTGGACAAAATGGCAAAACTGAATAAGAAATGATTAATCTTCATTAATCATTAGTGTATTAATCATTAGTGGTTATATTCTAATGCATTAATTAAATAGTTATAATGTCAACTCCCATTTCTTCACTATTCAATTATATATCGTTAAATCTATATACATTTAACAAACTTATACTTTCTTATAAACTAATTTTTAATAAAATATTCATGAATAATTAATTAATTAAAAACTCAAGTCATGTGAAAATGAAGACAAACTGGAAAATTTTGAAATGGAAATTCAAAACTACCTAAATTTTAAATTAAAAATATTTATAACAAGAAAATAGCAACTGAAACTGCACATTGAATTGAAAAGTTTCTTAAAATACACATTAACTTGACAATGGCAACTGAAACTGCATATGAAACTGAAATTAGTAATTAACTGGAAATTCATATTAACTTGAAATTAGCAACTGAATAGTTAATTGACAAGAAAATTGCAACCGAAGTCACAAATATCATTTTAATTAGGAATAAATAAGTTAAAAGGTCTCAACAAGGGATAAATCGAAAAGTTACAATATCCTTTGATGGTAACATAATTAATTTAATTTGACCCAGTTTCCATGAAATGAAAACATGTGTTGTTCGATATAAACTTAGGTTCTCCATTTGTAGTGAGCCGGGAATTTCCACCTCAATAATATAGGTGCTAAATAGTAATAAATTATCAATATGCATTAAATAAAAAACACATCCTTGTATGTAAGACGGAAAATAAAATAAATATACATAGGTATAAAATACTCAATTTAATTGCCATTCATGATTGTTAAAACGTTAATTGAAAATAAAGATGTACTTAGTGTTTACATAATGCAATGAGAAGTTAATTCATGTCTAAATAATGTTTTTGAGTGTCAACTAAGTAACTATTATCTAACAATAAAATAAATAAGAGAGTTTCTCTCTCTAAACTGTCACAGTATATTAAATTCTACGGGAAATCTGAAATAAACAGAAAAAAGAGGGTAAAAGAGAAAATGTGTATACCTACCTACCTAGACAGTGTAGGGTAAGTTACGAATTATCGGTTGGTTTCACATCTTCGGTCATATATGAAAAAACGATATACTTAATTGTCAATATTAGCAACCGTTTTTCAAAAAAAATAAAAATCAAACAATAAATATTAAATCGTTTCTCTTATAGACCGACCGATAATTCATAACTTACCCTAATTTAAATACGTGAGTGACTCAAGAAGTCTGCAACAATCTAGGTACCTTTTTTTCCTGATAATTTCTTCCCGCTCACACAGTCTGAAGCAGGAGTGACGGGGAGAGGTTGTGTCTGTGCTCTCCTGCGTGCCATGTGATCACCGGTAGCCGGTTCTGCAATATGATCCCATGAAATACAATACAAACCGTGACTGTGGAGTGCATTGCCAATCCTAATTATTGTTTCTTGATAAAACGTATTATTCATTTCTTTGATAGGATAGTTGTACCAGTGATGCTCGAAAGTTGTTAAGATGCTTATTTTTATCCGTGTGCTGAATAAAATAACTATAACTACCTACACTTATATAATTCATCAATGAATTTGAACACCCAAACCCTATTTATCAGTTTAATGAGAAAAACGAGTTGAAAAGATTTTCGGTTTAGAATTTTGAGTTTGGTTAGTTATGTTTCATTTAATGGTGTATAGTTAGTTGTTGAAGGTTAACTTGGTTGGCACATGTTTTTCATGCTATGTACGCACCACAATTGTCACTCACTGCATTTTATAACTGCATTTCATTAGAACAAATACACTAGGCTAAGTTACGAATTATCGGACAGTTCCACATTTTCGGTCACAATAAAAAATAAATAATAATCATTGATAAAGTCTTATTTTTATTGGTATCCATGATACCTGCAGATATCATGGATACCAATTAAAATAATATAGAATAACATTTAGCCTATTTTATTTTTTTTCCCGCGTCCCAAAATGTGGAACTGTTCAATAATTTTTTGAATAGAATTTAATTTAAGAAATGTTCAAATTTGTTATCTATTTCTACGTTCTTATCTTTATTAATTGTTATTAGTTTGTAGATTACCAACGCTACCTGATTAAAAATAAACTTTTCAATAATTAACATTTTATATTTTTAGTATAATTTTCTATAGTAACGTTATTTTATTAAGTATCAATAGTTTTGTCATGTAACTCTATAACGATGTAGATAGTTTGTTATATGATATAAATAATAAATAGGTATGTTATCTATGTCAACTATATAAATATATGGCATATATTTCATGTTTAATATAAATATTCTATTTTAGATTTTTTGAATGAATATACTTTTTTTATTTAAAATAGTTCCGTATTTTCTGATGTGATTTTGAAAAGTATTTCTTTAATAGCTTCCAAATGTTAATTCGCTACCGAACTGTGTAATAATGTATAATGCTGTGGTTGACTGTGGTGCACCATCGTGGTGCTGTGGTTAACAGTGGTTCAGAACCGTGGTGCAGTGGTTGAAATTGGTTCACAACCAGAGTGTTAGAATTAGACTTCAGCAAAGTAAAGTAACTAGTAAGTTAGTAACTATGAAGCTCGCAGGTGACTGTGTTCGGTGGACTGTGTTCGTGTTCGTGGTGCTCGAGTTGTCGAGTCTGTTCGCGGACGCACTGAGAAGTCGCAAGGGGGGTGATAACTCGCTGGGGATATCATCGCGACACGAGTGGCGCCGTAGACGACGGAAGAGTTCAGGTAAGTTTTTTTTATTTGGCGACAGGATGTAGCGGGTCAATTGACCCGATACTGCGTGCTGCCCCATGTAAGGGTCACTCGATCCGCTGAATACTTAATTTTCGACTCTGAATCTTGATCCGAAATACTTTTTGTACTTTTTCGTATCAAGAATATTCAAATAAATTAAAATAAAAGCTCTATTTCCATATTAATATAAAAAATATAATGGTAATATAAAAAATATAATGGTTCTCAATTGTTATTTTTCTGTGAGTTATGAACATTTTTTTATATCTTGTAGATAAGGCACCGCAGTACGCTTTGGGTGCCTTATCTACGGGAGGGAAATCTTAGGGTGCCTTATCTACAGGAGGGAAATCTAGGGGTGCCTTATCTACAGGAGGGAAATCTTAGGGTGCCTTATCTATAGGAGGGAAATCTTGGGGCGCCTTATCTACAGGAGGGAAATCTTGGGGTGCCTTATCTACAGGAGGGAAATCTTGGGGCGCCTTATCTACAGGAGGGAAATCTTAGGGTGCCTTATCTACAGGAGGGAAATCTTGGGGTGCCTTATCTACAGGAGGGAAATCTTGGGGTGCCTTATCTACAGGAGGGAAATCTTGGGGCGCCTTATCTACAGGAGGGAAATCTTGGGGTGCCTTATCTACAGGAGGGAAATCTTGGGGTGCCTTATCTACAGGAGGGAAATATTGGGGTGCCTTATCTACAGGAGGGAAATCTTGGGGTGCCTTATCTACAGGAGGGAAATCTTGGGGTGCCTTATCTACAGGAGGGAAATATTGGGGTGCCTTATCTACAGGAGGGAAATCTTGGGGTGCCTTATCTACGGGAGGGAAATCTTGGGGTGCCTTATCTACGGGAGGGAAATCTTGGGGTGCCTTATCTACAGGAGGGAAATCTTGGGGTGCCTTATCTACAGGAGGGAAATCTTGGGGCGCCTTATCTACAGGAGGGAAATCTTAGGGTGCCTTATCTACAGGAGGGAAATCTTGGGGTGCCTTATCTACAGGAGGGAAATCTTGGGGTGCCTTATCTACAGGAGGGAAATCTTGGGGCGCCTTATCTACAGGAGGGAAATCTTGGGGTGCCTTATCTACAGGAGGGAAATCTTGGGGTGCCTTATCTACAGGAGGGAAATATTGGGGTGCCTTATCTACAGGAGGGAAATCTTGGGGTGCCTTATCTACAGGAGGGAAATCTTGGGGTGCCTTATCTACAGGAGGGAAATATTGGGGTGCCTTATCTACAGGAGGGAAATCTTGGGGTGCCTTATCTACGGGAGGGAAATCTTGGGGTGCCTTATCTACGGGAGGGAAATCTTGGGGTGCCTTATCTAAAGGAGGGAAATCCTTTTTTTTTTGAAAATCTTTACATTATTAATAACTAGCCACCGTGTGCTCCATTTAGCGTTGGATAATTATTTTTTTTATAAATACTTTTCTTATTTCATTCAGAGTTTCTTGGTGTTTAAATATATTATAGAATATAAAATTGTTTACCTATTCATAGTATGTCGTATTTAATTCTATTAAACCAATTTACAATGTTAGTAACACTTTTTAATCACATAAAATTTCAAACTAAATAAATTTTTTAGTCCTGATATTAACCGTAAACTTCCGTCAGTAGCGCTAATATCGATACACTAAAACAGTACTTTTTTCATAGGGTTAAAGGTACGTTTTTACATTAGTCTTGTGAACAAAGGTACACAAATGTCATCTCAATTATGTGACTAATATGTACACATGTCCTTGTCACCAGTTCTACTGTCTGAACTGTACTGTCTGAACTGTACTGTCTGTAGTGTACTGTCTGAACTGTACTGTCTGAACTGTACTGTCTGTAGTGTACTGTCTGAACTGTACTGTCTGAACTGTACTGTCTGTAGTGTACTGTCTGAACTGTACTGTCTGAACTGTACTGTCTGAACTGTACTGTCTGTAGTGTACTGTCTGAACTGTACTGTCTGTAGTGTACTGTCTGAACTGTACTGTCTGAACTGTACTGTCTGAACTGTACTGTCTGAACTGTACTGTCTGTAGTGTACTGTCTGAACTGTACTGTCTGTAGTGTACTGTCTGTAGTGTACTGTCTGTAGTGTACTGTCTGAACTGTACTGTCTGAACTGTACTGTCTGTAGTGTACTGTCTGAACTGTACTGTCTGAACTGTACTGTCTGAACTGTACTGTCTGTAGTGTACTGTCTGTAGTGTACTGTCTGTAGTGTACTGTCTGTAGTGTACTGTCTGTAGTGTACTGTCTGTAGTGTACTGTCTGTACTGTCTGTACTGTACTGTCTGTACTGTACTGTCTGTAGTGTAATGTCTGAACTGTACTGTCTGTAGTGTACTGTCTGTAGTGTACTGTCTGTAGTGTACTGTCTGTAGTGTACTGTCTGAACTGTACTGTCTGTAGTGTACTGTCTGAACTGTACTGTCTGAACTGTACTGTCTGAACTGTACTGTCTGTAGTGTACTGTCTGTAGTGTACTGTCTGTAGTGTACTGTCTGTAGTGTACTGTCTGTAGTGTACTGTCTGTACTGTACTGTCTGTACTGTACTGTCTGAACCGTACTGTCTGTAGTGTACTGTCTGTAGTGTACTGTCTGTAGTGTACTGTCTGTAGTGTACTGTCTGTAGTGTACTGTCTGTAGTGTACTGTCTGAACTGTACTGTCTGAACTGTACTGTCTGTACTGTACTGTCTGTAGTGTACTGTCTGTAGTGTACTGTCTGTAGTGTACTGTCTGTAGTGTACTGTCTGTAGTGTACTGTCTGTAGTGTACTGTCTGTAGTGTACTGTCTGAACTGTACTGTCTGAACTGTACTGTCTGAACTGTACTGTCTGTAGTGTACTGTCTGTAGTGTACTGTCTGTACTGTACTGTCTGTACTGTACTGTACTGTCTGTACTGTACTGTCTGTACTGTACTGTCTGTACTGTACTGTCTGTACTGTGCTGTCAGAGAAAAGAGTCACTGTAATGATACCAGTAGCATTAATTACCAATGTATATAAGCGTTTAACTGCACCTCATGTTTCCTATGTTACTTCTCCATAGGCCATACACACAATAGTATACATATAGTATATGGTATATGCTGAAGCTTAGTAGCTACTCTACTAACCATGATATTGTTTATTCTTACCATCAATAAAGACCACTATTTATTACCTAGATGTTTACTGGCTATGAAAGGACTGAGACAGGCTTTGTATTAGTAACAATGCTGTGGTTATACCTACCTTGGAACTATTCAAGGTACTTTGGAACCATTCTAGATACCTTGGAACTATTCTAGCTACCTTGGAACTATTCTAGCTACCTTGTAACCATTCTAGCTACCTTGGAACTATTCTAGCTACCTTGGAACTATTCTAGCTACCTTGTAACCATTCTAGCTACCTTGGAACTATTCTAGCTACCTTGGAACTATTCTAGCTACCTTGGAACTATTCTAGCTACCTTGGAACCACTCTAGCTACCTTGGAAACATTCTAGCTACCTTGGAACTATTCTAGCTACCTTGGATCTATTCTAGCTACCTTGGAACCATTCTAGCTACCTTGGAACCATTCTAGCTACCTTGGAACCATTCTAGCTACCTTGGAAACATTCTAGCTACCTTGGAACTATTCTAGCTACCTTGGAACCATTCTAGCTACCTTGGAAACATTCTAGCTACCTTGGAACTATTCTAGCTACCTTGGAACTATTCTAGCTACCTTGGAACCATTCTAGCTACCTTGGAACCATTCTAGCTACCTTGGAACCATTCTAGCTACCTTGGAACCATTCTAGCTACCTTGGAACTATTCTAGGTACTTTGGAACTATTCTAGGTACCTTGGATTTATTCTAGGTACCTTGGATTTATTCTAGGTACCTTGGATTTATTCTAGGTACCTTGGATTTATTCTAGGTACCTTGGATTTATTCTAGGTACCTTGGAACTATTCTAGGTACCTTGGATTTATTCTAGGTACCTTGGAACAATTTTAGGTACCTTGGAACAATTTTAGGTACCTTGGAACTATTCTAGCTACCTTGGAACTATTCTAGCTACCTTGGAACCATTCTAGCTACCTTGGAACCATTCTAGCTACCTTGGAACCATTCTAGCTACCTTGGAACCATTCTAGCTACCTTGGAACTATTCTAGGTACTTTGGAACTATTCTAGGTACCTTGGATTTATTCTAGGTACCTTGGATTTATTCTAGGTACCTTGGATTTATTCTAGGTACCTTGGATTTATTCTAGGTACCTTGGATTTATTCTAGGTACCTTGGAACTATTCTAGGTACCTTGGATTTATTCTAGGTACCTTGGAACAATTTTAGGTACCTTGGAACAATTTTAGGTACCTTGGAACTATTCTAGCTACCTTGGAACCATTCTAGCTACCTTGGAATTATTCTAGCTACCTTGGAATTATTCTAGCTACCTTGGAACCATTCCAGCTACCTTGGAACCATTCTAGCTACCTTGGAACCATTCTAGCTACCTTGGAACCATTCTAGCTACCTTGGAACCATTCTAGCTACCTTGGAACCATTCCAGCTACCTTGGAACCATTCTAGCTACCTTCCAACCATTCTAGCTACCTTGAACTATTCTAGCTACCTTGCAACCATTCTAGCTACCTTGCAACCATTCTAGCTACCTTGGAACTAAGGTAAGTACCTTGGAATATATCTAGGTACCTAGTGTATCATATTTAGTTACTATGAAAGGTAACACCTCTAGGTACAGTGAAGAGTAACATCTCTAGGTACAGTGAAGAGTAACACCTCTAGGTACAGTGAAGGGTAACACCTCTCGGTACAGTGAAGGGTAACACCTCTAGGTACAGTGAAGAGTAACATCTCTAGGTACAGTGAAGAGTAACACCTCTAGGTACAGTGAAGGGTAACACCTCTAGGTACAGTGAAGGGTAACACCTCTAGGTACAGTGAAGAGTAACACCTCTAGGTACAGTGAAGGGTAACACTTCTAGGTACAGTGAAGGGTAACACCTCTAGGTACAGTGAAGGGTAACACTTCTAGGTACAGTGAAGGGTAACACCTCTAGGTACAGTGAAGGGTAACACCTCTAGGTACAGTGAAGGGTAACACCTCTAGGTACAGTGAAGGGTAACACCTCTAGGTACAGTGAAGGGTAACACCTCTAGGTACAGTGAAGGGTAACACCTCTAGGTACAGTGAAGGGTAACACCTCTCGGTACAGTGAAGGGTAACACCTCTCGGTACAGTGAAGGGTAACACCTCTAGGTACAGTGAAGGGTAACACCTCTAGGTACAGTGAAGGGTAACACCTCTAGGTACAGTGAAGGGTAACACCTCTAGGTACAGTAAAGGGTAACACCTCTAGGTACAGTGAAAGGTAACACCTCTAGGTACAGTGAAGAGTAACACCTCTAGGTACAGTGAAGGGTAACACCTCTAGGTACAGTGAAGGGTAACACCTCTAGGTACAGTGAAGGGTAACACCTTTCGGTACAGTGAAGGGTAACACCTCTCGGTACAGTGAAGGGTAACACCTCTAGGTACAGTGAAGGGTAACACCTCTAGGTACAGTGAAGGGTAACACCTCTAGGTACAGTGAAGGGTAACACCTCTAGGTACAGTGAAGGGTAACACCTCTAGGTACAGTGAAGGGTAACACCTCTAGGTACAGTGAAGGGTAACACCTCTAGGTACAGTGAAGAGTAACATCTCTAGGTACAGTGAAGAGTAACACCTCTAGGTACAGTGAAGGGTAACACCTCTAGGTACAGTGAAGGGTAACACCTCTAGGTACAGTGAAGAGTAACACCTCTAGGTACAGTGAAGGGTAACACTTCTAGGTACAGTGAAGGGTAACACTTCTAGGTACAGTGAAGGGTAACACCTCTAGGTACAGTGAAGGGTAACACCTCTAGGTACAGTGAAGGGTAACACCTCTAGGTACAGTGAAGGGTAACACCTCTAGGTACAGTGAAGGGTAACACCTTTCGGTACAGTGAAGGGTAACACCTTTCGGTACAGTGAAGGGTAACACCTCTAGGTACAGTGAAGGGTAACACCTCTAGGTACAGTGAAGGGTAACACCTCTAGGTACAGTGAAGGGTAACACCTCTAGGTACAGTGAAGGGTAACACCTCTCGGTACAGTGAAGGGTAACACCTCTAGGTACAGTGAAGGGTAACACCTCTAGGTACAGTGAAGGGTAACACCTCTAGGTACAGTGAAGGGTAACACCTCTAGGTACAGTGAAGAGTAACACCTCTAGGTACAGTGAAGAGTAACACCTCTAGGTACAGTGAAGGGTAACACCTCTAGGTACAGTGAAGGGTAACACCTCTAGGTACAGTGAAGGGTAACACCTCTAGGTACAGTGAAGGGTAACACCTCTAGGTACAGTGAAGGGTAACACCTCTAGGTACAGTGAAGGGTAACACCTCTCGGTACAGTGAAGGGTAACACCTCTCGGTACAGTGAAGGGTAACACCTCTCGGTACAGTGAAGGGTAACACCTCTAGGTACAGTGAAGGGTAACACCTCTAGGTACAGTGAAGGGTAACACCTCTAGGTACAGTGAAGGGTAACACCTCTAGGTACAGTGAAGGGTAACACCTCTAGGTACAGTGAAGGGTAACACCTCTAGGTACAGTGAAGGGTAACACCTCTAGGTACAGTGAAGGGTAACACCTCTGGGTACAGTGAAGGGTAACACCTCTGGGTACATTGAAGGGTAACACCTCTGGGTACAGTGAAGGGTAACACCTCTGGGTACAGTGAAGGGTAACACCTCTCGGTACAGTGAAGGGCAGACTGTGAAGGTCAGGTTAGTTTACAGTGTTTCCTCTCTTATCTCTTATCTATCTGTCTCTACTATATTATTGCGCGCGTTAATTACCTCTATTATCCATAGCTAGCATCTATTTACCAACTGAATTAGTATTCGTCTTTGGTTGTGTGTGTGTGTGTGTGTAAACTCAGTACTATGTACCTTTTATTATTATCCTATTGTAGGTAGAATATCCATGGATAGGTAAATTTCAAAACACTCGCTAGGTATACTTGGTATTTATATTAACATGGGAATAGTTTTGGAAAAGTGCACGCTAAGTAGATATATTAAATATGTCTATTTAGTACTTACATTTTGGGTAATTCCATATCCATAATATAACTAAATGTATGGTAAACAGATCTGTAAATTGTACCCTATAGATAGCATATAGTTTATAATATTTACAGCTGCAGTGGTTCCTAGACAGTATACAGGGTGTTACTTATGATTTACCCTTAAGGGCCGTACACACGTAGGGTTTTTTAGGTCTTTCCACCAGACTTTTTGCTAAGCTCCTCCTACTTTTTCAACAAGAATATAATAAAAAGGGATATAATTATTATTTATTTTAGTTGGTATCCATGATACCTTCAGGTATCATAGATACCAACTAAAATAAATAATAATTATATCCCTTTTTATTATATTCTTGTTGAAAAAGTAGGAGGAGCTTAGCAAAAAGTCTGGTGGAAAGACTTGAAAAACATTACGTGTGTACGGCCCTATATACTGTGTTTAGTGCCATAGATAATTAACAAGTTAACTAATCTTTAGACTGTCATTGCAACATATCCTACTAGTGAGTGATAACTACCTAATTGTCTTAGACTGTTTAGAGTAACAGTCTTCGCTTTGTGTGACCAAATGCAGAGCTTTCCGGCTAAGACGACCAACAATTTAAGAACACCTTCCTAATTGCAATCGAGTGAAATTTTTATAAAAATCCACTTCATTTTTCTTCATTGTACGTGCAGCTGTTCAATACAATCATCTGTCTTACAGCGGTATCGATATCTTATGTATTAACGGGAATGTTAATTCCAAAGATAGATTTTATTTCTATTGCAATTTATTCAATATATTTTTTTAATGGAGATTTCCAAGGACAATTTTTTTCAGCTGCTTTTATTAAAGAAGAAAGTCAGTAGTGCTACTTTTTCGACACTAGCTATCTTTCTAAAGAAAAAATTCTGAACATTGAGAACCAATTCCTGCATTCCAAGATGTCATTCCTTATTCTCTTGGGAATCAGTGATTCCAAGACAGGATGCACTGCATTGAGTGCATTCCTTTCACGGTGATTACACAAATTCCGATGTCTGCCCCGTCGGAAATTCTTGTTTTTTCTCACGCGATGCCGACGCCACGGCGTAGACAGACTGTGAGACATGTTTTTACGTCAGACATAATGCACTTACACTGGTGAGACACATGCACTTGCACTGGTGATACACATGCACTTGCACTGGTGAGACACATGCACTTGCATTGGTGATACACATGCACTTGCACTGGTGAGACACATGCACTTACACTGGCGAGACACATGCACTTGCACTGGTGAAACACATGTACTTGCATTGGTGAGACACATGTACTTGCATTGGTGAGACACATGCACTTGCATTGGTGAGACACATGTACTTGCATTGGTGAGACACATGCACTTGCATTGGTGAGACACATGTACTTGCATTGGTGAGACACATGCACTTGCATTGGTGAGACACATGTACTTGCATTGATGAGACACATGCACTTGCATTGGTGATACACATGCACTTGCATTGGTGATACACATGCACTTGCACTGGTGAGACACATGTACTTGCACTGGTGAGACACATGCACTGTGTACCATTACTCGTATCATTTTTTACCCAATAGATTCATTTATTTGTGACAGACAGTTTGTTCGTTCACCTTCTTATTGATTGTATAATTGTTTATGTATGGTATATTCCCTGTGTACCATCTACACACACAGATTTCTATGTGTGTACACACACCATTCATTAAAGTGTGTACTGATAACCCTTATCAGTTGGAGCCACTGGAAGATAAAGTATCAAAAAGAGATAAGGAAACATTACGTCATTTAACTATTTAGATTTGATGCTATAATCATGTCACCATGCATACTATTACGCATCTAAGAAATTGATTATTAATTATCATATATTTAATATTAAAAATTATTATTTCAATATTAAAAATTATTGATTATTTAAAATATAATTTGTTTTATTTCATTCATATTAGTTAATTCATGTGTTTCTTAGTAGTGTTAAATATTAGATATTGGTCTAATGGAACCCAAATGTCAGCCCGGAAGTTGTGTTGCTTGAGAATGCTACCCTGAACTGTTGTAATTTGGATAGCGATTTCAATATATTTTATATTAAAATTACTATACACAAACTCTTCATTTTCCTCTTCCGTCAATGATTACATTAACTTCTCACCTGCAATCAGTCACTTCTTACCTGCAATCAGTCACTTCTTACCTGCAATCAGTCACTTCTTACCTGCAATCAGTCATGTCTTACCTGCAATCAGTCACTCCTTACCTGCAATCAGTCATGTCTTACCTGCAATCAGTCACTTCTTACCTGCAATCATTCACTTCTTACCTGCAATCAGTCACTTCTTACCTGCAATCAGTCACTTCTTACCTGCAATCAGTCACTTCTTACCTGCAATCAGTCACTTCTTACCTTCAATCAGTCACTTCTTACCTGCAATCAGTCACTTCTTACCTGCAATCAGTCACTTCTTACCTGCAATCAGTCACATCTGTCACTTCTCACCTGCGACCAGTTACATCAGTCACTTGCCGCTGTTGCATGACTAGTGCTACTTACTTCTCACCATCGTATCTTTGGCGTCAGATTTTCCGCACAATCCACTCTCCAGACACCTCAGATAGCTTGGCAAGCTTCCAATACTTTGGCACTCTATTCCAATACCTTGGCACTCTATTCCAATACCTTGGCACTCTATTCCAATACCTTGTGACAATATTGTCCTAGTATTGGGAAGGTATTGTAGGAGAGTGAGTTACACGACATCCTCGTCAGCAAATGCAGTTTAATCCTACTTAAAAGGATTCATGACATCTGAGGGAGTGCATTAGAAGTGACATGTAACCTCACTGAGCTGCAGTTCAATAACCAACGAAAGAAATATAATATCTTTTTATTATGCCATTCTTTTCCATCTTCACCCTCTGGTGTAATTAAATTCTTTGATTTATTTCCAGAGTCCCTGTGAGAAATAAATATAAAATTGTACACCGTCATAAACATCGGAGTACCTTAGTAATTTATGTAGATATACCTTAGTAAGAGAATACCTTAGTAATGTTTGTAGCATTACTCTGATTACCAGAGAATATCCTAGTAATTTTAGTAGCATTACTCTGATTACCAGAGAATACCCTAGTAATGTTAAAAATACCCTAGTAACGTTAATAGCAGTTCTCTGTCAGTTAGTTAGTCACCAGGTGCTCTAAGGAAGGTCACATTTTAGTTTGTGTCCTGACTAACAAAACAGCAAACACTGACGTCGAACTGACGTCACAAACTACAGGAACTAGAAAGGGGTATTTTACCAGGGTAAGTTCTGAGTTATCGAACGGTTCCGCAATTTTGATCATATGAGAAAAATAACGAGTTACAATGTTGAATCATATGTTACAACCATGCGATGAATTTACCATGCGATGAATTTGAAATGCGATGAATTTACCATGCGATGAATTTACCATGCGATGAATTTGCCATGCGATGAATTTACCATGCGATGAATTTGCCATGCGATGGATATACCATGCGATGAATTTGCCATGCGATGAATTTACCATGCGATGAATTTACCATGCGATGAATTTACCATGCGATGAATTTACCATGCGATGAATCTACCATGCGATGAATCTACAATGCGATGAATCTACCATGCGATGAATTTGAAATGCGATGAATTTACCATGCGATGAATTTGCCATGCGATGAATTTACCATGCGATGAATTTACCATGCGATGGATTTACCATGCGATGAATTTGCCATGCGATGAATTTACCATGCGATGAAATTACCATGCGATGAATTTACCATGCAATGAATTTACCATGCAATGAATTTACCATGCGATGAATTTACCATGCGATGAATTTACCATGCGATGAATTTACCATGCGATGAATTTACCATGCGATGAATTTACCATGCGATGAATTTACCATGCGATGAATTTACCATGCGATGAATTTACCATGCGATGAATTTACCATGCGATGAATTTACCATGCGATGAATTTACCATGCGATGAATTTACCATGCGATGAATTTACCATGCGATGAATCTACAATGCGATGAATTTACCGGATACCACTCCTATGAGTTTAGGATTAGTGAGGAGGTGACAGCAGCGTTACTTGCCGGTACCTTATACTCTACTGCTCTGTAAATGTAGTCTGTAATAATTAATATGATATTTAATACTAATGAATATCTATTAGATACCTAGTCTAGATATGCAATACTAATGAATATCTATTTGATAGTCAATAATTTCAGAATTTTTAAATTGCAATATTTCATGTGCTAGCATCTATAGTTATAATGTATGCTTGAGCTTTGCAAAGCACTGTCTGTACAGCTGACCCCAAGCACACTCTGTACAGTTGACTCCAAGCACTGTCTGTACAGCTGACCCCAAGCACTGTCTGTACAGCTGACCCCAAGCACTGTCTGTACAGCTGACCCCAAGCACTGTCTGTACAGCTGACCCCAAGCACTGTCTGTACAGCTGACCCCAAGCACTGTCTGTACAGCTGACCCCTAGAACTGTCTGTACAGCTGACCCCAAGCACTGTTTGTACAGCTGACCCCAAGCACTGTTTGTACAGCTGACCCCAAGCACTGTCTGTACAGCTGACCCCAAGCACTGTCTGTACAGCTGACCCCAAGCACTGTCTGTACAGCTGACCCCAAGCACTGTCTGTACAGCTGACCCCAAGCACTGTCTGTACAGTTGACCCCAAGCACTGTTTGTACAGCTGACCCCAAGCACGCTGGTTCTATATGCTAGGTGTGTCCATACCTATAGCATTCCATAGCAAGGGTGAACGTTATGACATCATCGAGGTGTGTACCATCGGAGAAAAGAGAGTGGCTGTACTAGCGGTGAAAAAATTACCACAATGACATTTTTTCTAGTTTGCCTAT
This sequence comes from Caprella mutica, assembly GCA_947561585.1. Taxonomy (NCBI): domain Eukaryota; kingdom Metazoa; phylum Arthropoda; class Malacostraca; order Amphipoda; family Caprellidae; genus Caprella; species Caprella mutica. The sequence continues at coordinate 118,544 of CANNZV010000011.1, forward strand.
CTGTCGTATGACGTCACTATGACATAACTCTAAAATATGATTCGCTTCAATGACTTATTTTCCCTGCACAATTTTGAACAGTGACTCACCCTTATTTCAAAGTTCACCTGTGACTTTGCAATGATGTACTATCAGAGGAAAGAGTCACTGTGATGATGTACTATCAGAGAAAAGAGTCACTGTGATGATGTACTATTAGAGAAAAGAGTCACTGTGATGATGTACTATCAGAGGAAAGAGTCACTGTGATGATGTACTATCAGAGAAAAAAGTCACTGTGATGATGTACTATCAGAGAAAAGAGTCACTGTGATGATATACTATCAGAGAAAAGAGTCACTGTGATGATGTACTATCAGAGAAAAGAGTCACTGTGATGATGTACTATCAGAGAAAAGAGTCACTGTGATGATGTACTATCAGAGAAAAGAGTCACTGTGATGATGTACTATCAGAGAAAAGTCACTGTGATGATGTACTATCAGAGAAAAGAGTCACTGTGATGATGTACTATCAGAGAAAAGTCACTGTGATGATGTACTATCAGAGAAAAGTCACTGTGATGATGTACTATCAGAGAAAAGAGTCACTGAGATGATGTACTATCAGAGAAAAGAGTCACTGTGATGATGTACTATCAGAGAAAAGAGTCACTGTGATGATGTACTATCAGAGAAAAGAGTCACTGTGATGATGTACTATCAGAGAAAAGAGTCACTGAGATGATGTACTATCAGAGAAAAGAGTCACTGTGATGATGTACTATCAGAGAAAAGAGTCACTGTGATGATGTACTATCAGAGAAAAGAGTCACTGTGATGATGTACTATCAGAGAAAAGAGTCACTGTGATGATGTACTATCAGAGGAAAGAGTCACTGTGATGATGTACTATCAGAGGAAAGAGTCACTGTGATGATGTACTATCAGAGAAAAGAGTCACTGTGATGATGTACTATCAGAGAAAAGAGTCACTGTGATGATGTACTATCAGAGAAAAGAGTCACTGTGATGATGTACTATCAGAGAAAAGAGTCACTGTGATGATGTACTATCAGAGAAAAGAGTCACTGTGATGATGTACTATCAGAGAAAAGAGTCACTGTGATGATGTACTTTCAGAGAAAAGAGTCACTGTGATGATGTACTATCAGAGAAAAGAGTCACTGAGATGATGTACTATCAGAGAAAAGAGTCACTGTGATGATGTACTATCAGAGAAAAGAGTCACTGTGATGATGTACTATCAGAGAAAAGAGTCACTGTGATGATGTACTATCAGAGAAAAGAGTCACTGTGATGATGTACTATCAGAGAAAAGAGTCACTGTGATGATGTACTATCAGAGGAAAGAGTCACTGTGATGATGTACTATCAGAGAAAAGAGTCACTGTGATGATGTACTATCAGAGAAAAGAGTCACTGTGATGATGTACTATCAGAGAAAAGAGTCACTGTGATGATGTACTATCAGAGGAAAGAGTCACTGTGATGATGTACTATCAGAGAAAAGAGTCACTGTGATGATGTACTATCAGAGAAAAGAGTCACTGTGATGATGTACTATCAGAGAAAAGAGTCACTGTGATGATATACTATCAGAGAAAAGAGTCACTGTGATGATGTACTATCAGATAAAAGAGCCACTGTGATGATGTACTATCAGAGAAAAGAGTCACTGTGATGATGTACTATCAGAGAAAAGAGTCACTGTGATGATGTACTATCAGAGAAAAGAGTCACTGTGATGATGTACTACCAGAGAAATGAGTCACTGTGGTGATGTACTATCAAAGAAAAGAGTCACTGTGATGATGTACTATCAGAGAAAAGAGTCATTGTGTTGATGTACTATCAGAGAAAAGAGTCACTGTGATGATGTACTATCAGAGAAAAGAGTCACTGTGATGATGTACTATCAGAGAAAAGAGTCACTGTGATGATGTACTATCAGAGGAAAGAGTCACTGTGATGATGTACTATCAGAGAAAAGAGTCACTGTGATGATGTACTATCAGAGAAAAGAGTCACTGTGATGATGTACTATCAGAGAAAAGAGTCACTGTGATGATGTACTATCAGAGAAAAGAGTCACTGTGATGATGTACTGTCAGAGAAAAGAGTCACTGTGATGATGTACTATCAGAGAAAAGAGTCACTGTGATGATGTACTACCAGAGAAAAGAGTCACTTTGATGATGTACTATCAGAGAAAAGAGTCACTGTGATGATGTACTACCAGAGAAAAGAGTCATTGTGATAAAGTACTATCAGAGGAAAGAGTCACTGTGATGATGTACTATCAGAGAAAAGAGTCACTGTGATGATGTACTATCAGAGAAAAGAGTCACTGTGATGATGTACTATCAGAGAAAAATTCTGTTTTATGCTAATTTCACAAATTAGATTTTTTTTATTTCTATTATTTTCAAATCTTATAAAATGTCGTCGTGTATCCAGACCAATTCTAAATAATCTACAAACATTATATATAGTAGATCTTCCTCTTTTGAAAAGTATACTATACATTAAATACAAATACACCTTTTGTAAGAACAGGTATAGTTTTCTATGACTGTACACATATCGATCTTAGTAATTCCTTGTAGTTAGAACAGGAATTCATTTGCGAACCAAACTTTAGGAATATTCCAGATTGTTCAGATGCGAGAACAGCATATCTCTTCATATATAATGATATATATTATATATATCACATATAGAGTTGTAACTTAGCTACTTATTCCTGCTATCAGTAGAACTATAGTTAGGACTATAACACTATACTTTTAACTGCTATAGAAGAGAAGATACTCTGTAACATACAAGGAAAGTTCAGAAATATACTTCCCGAGATAAAACTGTTATATTATTCCGTAACTTATCACACAGAGTAATTTATTACTTCAATGCAAGTTTCATCATAAATGTTTGAGAGAAAAATAAAGTCTCGTTCGAAGTGAGTTGCAATGCTAGTTATGCATAAATTATTAGGCCATTCCTTGTATCTGACTAATTATTAACATATACTACAAGATAGGAACAGTGTACAATATTATCATTTTGTTATTCCATGTTACTGGGTATTTTATTAACAATGTGAACACATATAGGAACATAATATTAACAGGATACGAAACCAAATGCATTCTGAATTTCAAAATGGAAATATTTTATTACTTTAATGCTTTTTTTCACAGTTTGTATTAACAGTTCTTTTTCCGATTTAAAATTGACTACACATATTGATATAAATTTAAAGCTGATCTTTCCACGGACTTCTCCAACTTCCTCTGTTAATTCAATTAATGCTACTTAAATAGTTAGTGTGGTAGCGGCACTGAGAAAGTTAAGTCCTCCTCTAGGCAATATAGTCCAAAGATCTGAGCCTTGTTTTACTTGCACTCCAGTCTGGATATTGCGATCCTCTCTTTTATTCGTGGCTCGAGTGTGTATCTCCTGCTGGAGAACTGCACGGATCAATATTGATTTTGAAAATCCAGTCAGTAGGTATTTGCTACTTGAACTTAATTTGTATTAAAATTAGTTTGAAAAGGAACTCTATCTGGATATTTCGGCAGGAAATATATACAGAAATCCTCTATAGTGAATGTAAAGTCGTGTGTAAGAGAATTATCCTGTATAGTTAACAAATTTTCTTTAGTATCCAATGAATAGGTAGTAGCTTTCTAAAACTGATGCCAAATTCATGGCAGACAAAGTTAAATTATTTATTTAATTTTCAATTGAAAAAGATCGTCTTCTTCAAAAAAAACTTCAATATGTACTGATAAATTAAATTACTTTAAGAATTATTGATTGTTTGGGAAAAAAGAAAAGTCCGTAATATCTAAATCTGTCTAATTAGAGAACATTTTACGTCTTTGGTATCTGGTTCAAAATGTAGAAATTAATTTAAACTAATCTCAGGGTACAATCAATGTAAAAGGCTTATTTTTATGAACTCTTCTGAGAAGAGGTTCAGAAGTTTTTCTATTAGATCTCTCGCTGAGGATTTTCTTTGATTAATTGTGGAGTTTGTGAAGGCTGGTTGTGTGGCCCCAAAGAGCAGTGCATTGATCCTCCATTAGGCAGATTAAGAATAATTTCGCTACCTATCCACTCACTGATGTAGGCACATTCATTACTTCTGAAGGGAGTCAATCTGGAAATAAAGCAGGAAATATATTTACTCGTCTATAGTGAATGTAGAGTCCTGAGTAAGAGAACTAGTCTGTATAGTGAATGAATTTTCTTTAGTCTTCCGTAAAATAGCCATTAGGTTTCTAAAACTGATGCGATTCATTGCAGACTAAGGAAAATGTATTCACTATATGAGGTGGTTCTCTTACTCAGAACTCTAAATTCACTATAGAGGATTTTTACTCTACATTCACTATAGAGGAGTTTTACTATACTAGCCATTGACTGGTGTTCTAATCCATGTAGTCCGTCTCCCTGTCGAAGTTTTCAGATACTATCGGACGCAGGTGCAATTGAGCTTTATTTCCGATTGCGTTTGAAGATGAAGAACTGCAAGCATTTGATGGAAGATCTCCATAGACTGCTGTCGAAATGCTCTGAACTTCTAAGGCACCCAACTTATCCCATTTAAATATTTTATGGTTCGCATTCTTCCAAGCAGCTGCCGGCCGCGACAGTGGTTCATTTTTCGCATTAGGGTCGCACGACAGACTTATCAAAGTTTAGATGAGTTCATCTGCTCAAGTTTTAAGATAAATTTCAATCTTCTAAATGATTTCGTCAGGCATTTAGAATAACTTTGGTCATTTGAGGAAATGTCATTCAAACATATAGGATATAACATTTCATGAAGATGGAGAGATTGATAAGGATTGTGAATTTATTATCATTTCATGACATTGATTCGCTATAAGCTGAATTTATTTGACAGCCTGAGAGGGATTCATATTATGAGACATAACGACCCCACCGAGTGTTTTTCTAAGATATCGAACATCAGGCGTTCTTATTTATATGGCCTAATGACAGTGAAGGTATTTCCTAGCAATAAAACACCCAAAGGATGATCGATGTGACATTGTATGGCCCCTACGAGGTGATTCTCATTGCTAATTCCAGGCAGGTCGGAGAAATAAGATCTCTGGTACTACGGCAAGATACGCTTCGGTCTTTCCAGTGGATCAGAAAAATGTGATAAATTGCAAACAGTCAGACTCTAGGAGAGGAATCTCACTTATTATTGATTTTAGCAATTTATAAGGAATAAATTCCAATAGCCATACGTGAAATGATGTTGAAGAAATCTTTAAAAATAAAAATCCTACATTTAAGAAATCCTACATTTTCTGAAATTTTATTCTGAAAATTTTTATCTGAAATTTTTTCTGAAAATTTTTTCTGAATTTTTTTTCTGAATTTTTTATCTGAATTTTGTTTCTGAAATTTGTAACATAATAGATAATTTATTTGGTCAATTCATTAAGTTCCATTTAACTGAACATAGTTCAGTTCTAATCATACATCCTCTAAAATCGTTACCGCAGTGTATGTTTCAGAGACACTGTGTTGAAATTATCATAGAGATTGATTATGTTCGAGTGTATGGACATGCGAATGTAATAAAAGAGTATGAGCGAACATATGTCATCCAATTTGTTTGATGTCCTATAATTATTTCATTGAGTTAATGTCAATGCAAAGTACCGTGCAATAAAGCATGCTTTACTTTAAGACTTATACTAGCTTCACTATTTAGTTAGTCATTGTCATACGGTATTGTTCTGTCATCCATTGCTTGGCAATGAATTTGTGAAATAATTTATTAATTTGGTGTAAACTATCATTTATTCGGAAATTGATAGCATTTTAGTTCATAGTGCGTGTAAGGAATAAGTATATCAATAATTAGGTATTACCAAGTACAAGAACATGAGTAAGCTTATAGCTTACTAAGTCTATTATCTACTATGACTATATTTTCCTAAATTGGGTAATTTTCCTTAGTCATAAGGAGACTGTAGAAGAATATAATATTACGGTATAATAAAGGATAATTTCATCAGTCAAATATGGTAAAGGATCTATCTAAAACTCAGACCCTTTACTCACTGATGTCAGATAGACCCTATACTCACTGATGTCAGATAGACCCTATACTCACTGATGTCAGATAGACCCTTTACTCACTGATGTCAGATAGACCCTATACTCACTGATGTCAGATAGACCATTTACTCTACATAGCTTTCTTTTCAAACATCAAGTGTAGCACAGTCGTACCGCTAGATAGCGTAGCACAGTCGTACCGCTAGATAGCGTAGCACAGTCGTACCGCTAGATAGCGTAGCACAGTCGTACCGCTAGATAGCGTAGCACAGTTGTACCGCTAGCTAGCGTAGCACAGTCCCACCGCTAGCTAGCGTATCACAGTCCTACCGATAGCTAGCGTAGCACAGTTGTACCGCTAGCTAGCGTAGCACAGTCCCACCGCTAGCTAGCGTATCACAGTCCTACCCATAGCTAGCGTAGCACAGTTGTACCGCTAGCTAGCGTAGCACAGCTGTACCGCTAGCTACCGTAGCACAGTCGTACCGCTAGCTAGCTACACCCCCCATTCGAGTCGTGTTCTTAATGGCAGGTTGGGTGCTCCTTGCGATCATATAATATAGGCTATATTCTCTATAGCGTATAGCCAAGTATATTCTCTGTAGGCCCATAGCAAGGGGAGCACTCGCTGCCATTGTCGTAATTGCTCCGTGAATGCCTATTCGCCTTCATTGCATTCGTTAATAGCATGGATCACTTTGCAACCTTCAAAACTACTGTCTCTTTCGGTGTGTGAAATTGAATGGAAAAATTCAGATATGTTGCTTATTTTAACATTAGTTTGATTTGAATTACCCATGATAAATAGGTAATTTAAACAAAAAATGATACTAAATTGCTATTACAAAAAGTAATACTAAAGTGCTATTACAAAAAGTAATACTAAATTGCTATTACAAAAAGTAATACTAAATTGCTATTACAAAAAGTAATACTAAATTGCTATTACAAAAAGTAATACTAAATTGCTATTACAAAAAGTAATACTAAATTGCTATTACAAAAAGTAATACTAAATTGCTATTACAAAAAGTAATACTAAATTGCTATTACAAAAAGTAATACTAAATTGCTATTACAAAAAGTAATACTAAATTGCTATTACAAAAAGTAAAGTACTGAAAGATAATGATAATAATTTATTGAAGAAAGAAAATAAAAACCTAAAGTAGTTACACAAGAAATCAATTAACAAAGAAATGAATAGGATGAATATTAAAAAAAACTATAGAAAACTATAAAAATCCTAAAAAAGCTATCAACGAGAACTGATAACAAAAATAAGCAAACACCTAAGTACTACTGCCGACCGTAACATAATTTAATCTTATACATAGGAAGTTAGCAAGAGATTTTTAAATGTTTCCTTAAAAGATGTCATCGAAACAAAATTCCGAATGGTCAAAGGAATATCATTCCAACAGACTGGCCCACTATAACAAAGTGACGTGCTAAATAAATCGTGCTATAAATGGTCCTCATTCGATCTTTGATAACTGAATTTGCTTAATTGTTCATATCTGTATAATTAATTACCTATAAAAAACATTAGATAATGAAATTTAAGATTAGAATTATTTAAAAGTTGAAAAGGGAAATATGATTATATTAAGTTTTTATGGTATATGGGAAATCATTAATGATGTAATTAGGTGTTCTTTTTATTCTCACTGAAATTATTGGTCATTATTCATTTAAATATTAAATCATGTACTTTAGTTTGTACAAGAAGAATGACGAATTGTAAGACAGGTACCCCTTAACTCACTGTTTGTATATTGGTTCCCCTCACATTGCACACGTGGCTTTATTTACCTATGCAATCTACCAACTCTAACCGAGATATCTCGTTAGAAGCTAAACACTCTTGAGGTAGAACCTGCCATGGTTTGTACGTTTGTTGGTGTTTTCTCACAATCTCAGTTGGGCTGTGTCCACACAAAAAATTTCTGTTTGTGTTTTTTCCGTGAGTTGTATTATGAGAGTTTCTGCAATTTCCGTGAGTTGCATTACTATGGTATCTGCATTTTTCGGGAGTTGCAATACGAGAGTTTCTGAATTTTTCGGGAGTTGCAATACGAGAGTTTCTGCATTTTTCGGGAGTTGCATTACGAGAGTTTCTGCATTTTTCGGGAGTTGCAATACGAGAGTTTCTGAATTTTTTTGATAGTTGCATTACGTGTTTTTCTGCATTTTTCGGGAGTTGCAATACGTGAGTTTCTGCATTTTTCGGGAGTTGCAATACGAGAGTTTCTGCATTTTTCGGGAGTTGCAATACGAGAGTTTCTGCAATTTGCAGGAGTTGCAATACGAGAGTTTCTGCATTTTTCGGGAGTTGCAATACGAGAGTTTCTGCAATTTGCAGGAGTTGCAATACGAGAGTTTCTGCATTTTTCGGGAGTTGCAATACGAGAGTTTCTGCAATTTGCAGGAGTTGTATACGAGAGTTTCTGTTATCTGCATCACAATATGGCTAGGAGTTGAAGAATTCTGAAACAATTGCCCAAAAGTTGTAGCGTGTAGACGGGGTTTTAGAAGTTATTTTGTTTGTGAATATTTCTATTCGAGTTTGTCATATGCAAGGTATAGATTGGAGACACTGTGTTTTGCCATCAACTGATAGATAGTGAGGTGATAAGGGATATCAGTAAAATGTTTACATAACAGGACATATTGATCTCTAAATAATATATTGATAGCATAAAGAATATTTAAGATTTTCTTAATCAATAATTCAGACGTTATCGTCGAGATTTTTTGATGTTAGACGAAAGACATAAATACAACCATAAAATTATATTCACTATTTTTCTAACTCTTTTTTAGTGTTTTACATATTTTTAGATCAAAAGGCTTAGTATTCTTATAAATGAGTAATATTATTAATTATTAAAGATGCAATTTAATTACTTTTCCTGTGTAAATATATTATATTTATCCCATTAATTACGTTATGTTAATTTGCGTTTTGTTTTAATTTGTAAATTGATGTTAGTTAGGATGAATTAATAACAAACGGTTTGCATAATTAATTTCAGAGTTTATCTGGCATCAAAGAGATCAGGGGTAACTACTCAATTATTGGACAGCAATGGACAGATTAAGCGCTACCGTTCACAGTTAGGACTGATAAAATCAATGAATTTATTACCGCTCTACATGGTGACTATTTTATTGCATTGCGGTTAGGAATTTCATAATTTGTAAACCGTATTCTTCTGCAATTCCTTTAAACACTGAAACAGTGAAATTCCAATAAAAGAAATTCTTCATAAGAACTCCATTGAAATTCCTTCAATTCCTATAAACATTGAAATTCCTGTTACAATTTTCTATGTAACAATTCCTATAAGCATTGAAATTCCTATAACATTTTCACTTATATTCTCATTTGGTACCTATATATAAAATAAAAAAGTAACAACAATTAACATTCGCTAGTTGAATTAGAAGGAACATTCCATTACCTATTTATCACCATAAATTGACAATATTTTAGGTGATTCCCTCAAACGAAAACGAGTAATTAGTCACTGTGCCCAAAAAAGTTACAATTTATAGCTGGTTGTTGTTTGCAGACAAAGTTTCTTGTTTTGGAGCACTAAAAAGTGGCCACTCTGTTAACAGTACATTTCTATTAATATTTCGCACTAGATTGTTATTGAAAGTTACGTTATATCAACAATAAAAAAAAATATATATCAACATTCGTTAAATGATAGGTAGCATTTTATATCTTCTAGTTTTATTGCAAGTTTTTCTAATGTTCTAAATTGTTGCTTAGTTTCATTAGGACTTGTTTCGAAGATTATTTTTTTTAGAAGAAACAAGTTCAAATGAAACTATACATCAATTTAGAACATTAGAAAAACTTGCAATAAAACAAAAAGATATAAAATGCTACCTATCATCTAACGAATGTTGTTACATAAATAAACTGCTGCCAAATTATATAACAAAAATATATAAAAAAGAACCCTGTGGTAGTCTCTCTGGTTTATCTTCTGTATATTGCGGTGTTATGAATATAGATTGGTATCGGGATTACTTTATTTTCAGTGTTGTGGAATACATTCAATATATACAATATGGTTTATCATTTCTATTGCAATGGAACTTTTAATAGATTGACCATCACATGAATATCACATGGAAAATAAGTTTCTAAGTTTTTGTACATGAGAAGATTTTATGGTTGCGTATTTTTGAATCGTTCTTTTTATTTTTTATGAAATGCTAGAATATTTTAATGAATTGAGTAGATTGTGATAAATGTAAGTATAACTAATATCGGTATTTAATTCAACATTCCTTAAAAAAAAACTATATTTTCACCATCACAAATGAGATATAATCTTACGTGAAATGTTTGCTGAATTTCTGTATGGTGATTGCAAGTATCTTTATTTGTTGTTATTTACCTATATTAGAATTTTACCAATATTATTTCTATGGTAAAACACGGTGCTGCAGAAAAGTTCCAGAGAGTAGGTATTTTCCTCACTGCCTGTACTTCGGTCATCATTGAGTTGTTCGAACTTTACCCTCTAAAATTCATTTCCGATTTGTATTTTTCACGCAGGGGTTCCTACTCCTTAATCCGATGCATCTATTTTTACTACTGAGGTTATTTCCTTTGCTAATCATAGTGTGGAAAGCCCTCATTTGTATCATTTTTAGAAGTTTGACTATCAGATCTGCGTGGTGATACTGTGTCATTATTCCCTCTAATAGTGCACTATACAGTAGAACTCCTCTATAGTGAAACAGTTGGGATGTAGCCTGAATAGTGAACAATTTTTCTTTAGTCTGCTTTAAATTGCCATACGTTTTTTTATAGAAAACTGAAGGTTATTTTATGGCAGACTTGAGAAAATTTGTTCACTATAGAGGCTAACTCCTAACTGATTCACTATAGAGGAGTTCGATTGACAATATTTTCCATATCTTATGAACATATTTTCTCCTTTTCTTCATATGTTGCCTTAATAACGAACTATTTCCTTAATACTATACAATAAATAGCTATGACAACAACAGACTACAGTGCTATTAACTATATAAGTTTTCTAAATTTTTAAGCAAGATTTCATTGATAAATTATTACATATTATAAATCTACCAACAACAGAACAATGAAAAGATGAACGCATGTTCAGTTCGAATCTTTGGATAGTACGAAATTGAATCCTATCGAACTGTGATTGATAGAGAGACTATATATTCATTTATCTCTGAATGACTCAGCATAATCTATCACCATTACTTCAGTCTGCAGACTTCACTAGACTGAAGACTTACTAGACTTAGTCTGTACTAAGGAATAATGGCAAAATTTAGAGACAGAATTGGGATGCTGTTATCGTTATTATCGACTGAATATTAATTTCATCGAACGCTGTTTGCTTGAATTAAATAAAAGAGAAAAGGAAAAAAGTTTGTATAAATTCTAAGACTATATAAATAAAAGCTATTAAAAAAAATCAAACAATATATTTGATTTTTTCTATATGCATTTTTAAGGTTTTGTTAAATGTTTAGATAAAAAATGCTTATATTGGCTAGTTATAACTTTTATGGAAATGTAGATATATAAGCAAGAGTTAATTATTTTTCCTATCATTTACTTACCGATAAATTGTAAATTAGTAAGTTTTAAATAGTAAAGAATTGGATGAATTTCCTATTGTTTATAAGGCCATTTTTTTAAGATCTCTTGGCAGTTGTCAGTAAATGGTATCTTATAGAGAATTTGTACCTCCTGAATAATGTTATTTTTTATAATGAATTCATACCTACTGAATAAATGGCACAGAGTATAGATGTGCCATATGAATAAACTCTATTCAGAGTGATGAATATTAAAAGATGTTATTTCAAATGGAAATAAATAACATGAATGTTTTATTTGAAATATAATATTTACCGTGTTTATATTTCTGTTTTGAATTCAATGCTTCAAAATCAATGTGAAGAGGAATATAGAAACCTGCACTGAGAAAAAAATACGAGTCAACTTGACTCAAAATTTGAGTTTTCAGTTTGTATCAAAACCGACTCAAAATGTGAGTCAATTTGACTCATACTAATATTTTGCTCAAAAAACAGAGTCATGTTGACTCCTAATTCATAGTCAGATTGACTCAGGTAGAGTCAATCAAGAAAAAAGACTCAAATTTTGAGTCTTGCCAGCCTTGACTTAAGCGATGAGTCAGGTTGACTCGCATTTTTTCTAGGTGTGTCTTCTATATACAGTTAGTATAACTCCTCTATAATGAACTGCAACTAGGTCACTATATAGAGCTTCTTCACTATGTAGGATTTAAGAGTTGAATAGAAATCTTTCCAATTCATGATAATGATAGTAATGATAACACTGTATTGAGGAAATAAAAAAAAAGGCTTTGAATGAAAACATTATTGCAGACTAAACAAATTATGTTTTACAGTGTACACTGTACACGATACTTCATTATTACGCAGGATTTATTAATCAGGATTGTTCACTATAAGGGATTTTCTTTTAAAGGAGTAAAGATATATTTAAATAAAAATTCCATACATTATTTTAATCCCAGAGATGTTTAATTTTTCAAATACTGACTAAATTATAGGAAATCTCAAGGTTAAATTAAGAGATGACCACAGTATTCCAATAGCTTTCTTTTATATTTCAGAAACATCATCGAAAGAAACTGGAAAATAACAGTTTTTTTGGTTTATAATAGAACATTTTCCTATAATAGATAAATTCACTACTTAATTAATTTTATTCCATTTTGTATTACTCATATAATTTTGGTTAATATTTCAGAATTTTCGAAGTATAAAATTGTGCTACGTTTAGTCATTTTATTTTTATTACTATTAGAATGGTGATTAATTTAGATTTTTCGAATATATACTATCATATTGCTGTTATTTTTAGTTATTTTATTTCAATGGTACAAATCCAGTGGAGAGTCCTTGGTATTTTATATCACCATTTTGAGGTGCGGAAGTCGATCCATTTATTAAGTCTTTTGGTCTCTCGAGATGTCCCGCTGGCTGGCATCATTAAGACAAAGCAAAGTGACCCTCCAAAGTACGTCAACTACACAGTTCTGCTTTCACACTATTTATAGTCCGTAATAAAGAGGGAGCATTACAGCAGTCAAAGAATGAAAAGGAAATTAAGCCAACCACCTGGTGCCTCGCGGCCATTTTATTATTTTATTAGCTTTACTCTCTTACAATTTATAACTGTATTAAATTATTATATAGGGTATTTAATGTAAATGTAGTCTTCATAATAATATATTAAATAGATATATATTTCTTTAATAAATTATGATTGTTTTGATGAAGAAATATTGCCTATAAATATGATTATCGGAATGCTAATTGTTATGTCATCTAAATATTTATTTGTTCTTTAATACATCATTGCCAATGACTGTTTTATTTTAGTCTATACTATATGTTCGTATTAATATAAATATATAACTTTAAAAACAGTTAAAAATAGGCTATCATAGCTTTGTCAGTTGCCTTACATCAAAACTTTTAATATATTTACTAATAATTAAACAAAAGTATTTTTCATTCTAAATACAATTACAAACTAATATACAAAAGATTTGTAAATGATTGGTGAAATCAATCTGAATTCCGTGAAATAAATGTTGTTCCAAATCCCATCGGCGGGCAGTTGATTGTTGCCATCGACTGAGATTAGACTTTGCGAACCTAATGAAGAAGGATCGGTCTGAAGTGGATAGAATTATCCGCCATCTTGATTCTAGGGTTCGGCCGGTCAGTCTTTGAACAAGAAAAAAAAAGCAGGGAAATTACAACTGTCGACTTGGGGGCAAATGTGACTGAACTGAATTCTCAAATTTTTCAAGTATTGCTAAGTCCTATTGGTACAATTCCTAATAAATTATCATGAAGTTTGCAGCAAAACAAACTAGCAGATACAATAAACTATTTTTCAAGAATCCTATATATTTAAGGATATTTATAATCATTTATAGTTTTATATCAGTTGATAAAATAGAAATATTGGAAAAAAGATAGTTTGCGCGGACGTATCATTAGTCACAGATTGGTTGAAAGAAATATATTTGAATATAACTAATTAAAGAGTAATTGGATTTTTTTTACTCATTCATAGTATTACCTTCTCCCTAATTCGCTATAATTCTGTCACTCATTTGTGTATGATATAACAAACTAAATATGAAAGAAAAATGTTGAGAATATGATCCAACATCTTGTTCCTGATTATCCTAATAGTGTATCATATTCAATGTTGATATGCAAAAAGAATTATTTCCATAAAACTGTCAATATTCCAATCAATATCGTTTAACCACCTAAGCATTTATTCTCTTTATAGCATCTGACCCTGTGAATAGAAGCCACTAACCCCTTTGAAAGATCATCTCTGCTTTCATTAATACCCTTCAGGTTAGCACCGCTGTTTCTAGCCTCCTCTATACCGACCTATTGATTTTCCTGCCTCTGCTCCTCGGCTAAATTATTATATTAATTACTGGCTCGTGCTTAAAATCTTGTAGATTATGGGGCAATGTTAGAGGATGGTTTACGTTATCTGCTTTACCGGTAAAAGTTTCTAGATCTTTACGAAGGCTTGTAACAGAAGAAACATTTAGTGGCATAAGTTGATCTTGAGATTAGGTCAATAGTTTGTCCTAGAAGTGAGGTTTTGGAAGAGTTTAACTCGAGATAGAGACTTCTTTCTTTGGTATCTCTCGATCTCGTCTCTAACTTTAGTAATTAGGGATTCGTTAACGCGGCCACTAATGTCTTTACTTCTGATGCTATGTTGGCTACTGAATTCTTCTCTTGACAAATCATAAGCTGACAAAGTTATTAGAGTTACCTAAGTACTCTGTGTTAAATGAAGTTATCGAAATATGTTTGACATGATTATTTGATACAGTAGATATCTTCTATAGTGGATTCCTCTATAGTGAATCATGAGTAAGAGAAATACCATATTTTTTTAGTCTGCCATAAGAAAACTAAAATGGCGATTCATGGCAAACAAAAGAAAATTTGTCTATTATACGGGGTATACTTCTCTTATTCAGGAATCTACATTCACTATAGAGGAGTCTAATATAGAGGAGTTCTACTATAATTAGGTATAGACTGCTCTAAGTTAAAAAAAAGACAGTTCTTATTCTACAGAGATATCATTTATGCATTTCATGTATTACAATTACACACTCTAACTAGTCCTGAGTTGTGTTCTCGAGATACGTGTTTGGTGTTTCCGAACACAAAGTGTCCTTACTACATTGTGTGTACATCACATAAATTATCATCGATTCACACGTAAGATTATACTGCTGGTGACACATAGGGCCTCGCTTTACTTTCTCATGATTTATGCAATGCACGACAAGCATACTCTCTCGTCATTTCACGGCAGATTGACTCCTGCATTATAGATTGTACATTATTCTGCACATTGATTCTAAGTAGAAAGAGTCCGTGCTATTGTTTTTTAGCGGTGAAAAGCCTTCGTTTTTAACTGTGCCTTTTAGTTATGATGTATTACAGTATAAATATATATTTTTTAAGTGGTAATAAATTCTGTTATTTGTATATTATAATTTTTATTTCGAGCCTAGTTAAATAACAATCTTATTGGCTTTATATATTTCTTTGGATCAATGTGTCAAATTATTTCACTAGGAATTTTTAGTTATATTGACTGAAATAATTAATTATAAAAGAAACTCTCAAAATTTAAGTGCCATATATTTTGATAACCATTATATATTTTATCCTGCGTATTCATATTTGTTGGTGTGTACTTATAGTAATAAAATTAATTATATTTATTATACAAGGTAATTCATTGAAGAGTTGTACAGTATTGGCAACAATATAATAATTATTCTGAACAGCTTTTCATAATATGTTTTACTGATTAATTTTCTCAGAATTTATTGTTCCGATCTTTACAATATTTTAAAGGTTATTTGGTATATTCTTTTCTATATTATTTTTATATAGTGAATCACTAATTGAATTTTCATTTTTTTGCTATGCCATTAATTATTTCAATTAACAGTTAGACCACTTTATACCCAGCATCATTCTACTTCAATTAGAAATGAAAAATGTCTCTAAATATATTAGAAGAGACATGAGAGAAAGATCTCTAAATAACAATAAAAATGTCTCTAAATAACTTAAAGACATTAGAAATGTCTCTAAATACATTTGAAGAGACATGAGAGAAAGATCTCTAAATAACAATAAAAATGTCTCTAAATAACTTAAAGACATTAGAAATGTCTCTAAATACATTTGAAGATACATTAGAGAAATGTCTCTAAATAACAATAAAAATGTCTCTAAATAACTTAAAGACATTAGAAATGTCTCTAAATACATTTGAAGATACATGAGAGAAATGTCTCTAAATAACAATAAAAATGTCTCTAAATAACTTAAAGACATTAGAAATGTCTCTAAATACATTTGAAGATACATGAGAGAAATGTCTCTAAATAACTTAGAGAAATAAGAAATGTCTCTAAATGAATTAGAGACATAAGAAATGTCTCTAAATGAATTAGAGACATTAGAAATGTCTCTAATATCCACTGGCAGGCTACATCAATAATTAGTCTCTCTCCAAATTATCTCTCATGTCTCCCCAATTTAGATTAACTGATGCCAGTCCATTGAATCTAAGAGACACAGTCAGGATTGGGGGAGAGAAACTATTGTGGCTGATAGTACTTTGATCCGTTAGTTAGTGTGCTGATAGTACTTTAGTCAGTTAGTTATTGTGCTGATAGACAGAGAGTTAAGTAATTGTTAGTACTTTGGTCAGTCAGTTAGTGTGCTGATAGTACAGAGAGTTAAGTGATTGATAGTACTTTAGTCAGTTAGTTAGTGTGCTGATAGTACAGAGAGTTAAGTGATTGGTAGTACTTTGGTCAGTTAGTTAGTGTGCTGATAGTACAGAGAGTTAAGTGATTGGTAGTACTTTGGTCAGTTAGTTAGTGTGCTGATGGTACCTTTGACAATAAATAATATAATATAACTTTTAAAAGTTACTGCTAATTGTGGGTATTAATTCGACAATCCAAAATATTATTATTTAAAAAGCACAGTTTAAATTATTTAATTCCTATTTCTTAACATGTATAAAAAAATTCTTAATGCCATTATATCAAAGTTAGAGAAAACCAATGTATAATCTGTAAAATATTTCAATTAATATTGGTGAAATTCTTGACGTTGACTATGATAGGTTTAATATTATAACTATTGATAACTTCCTTCCTATAGATATTAAGTTCAGTTTAATAATTGTCACCTTATTGTGTATAACAGCCGTTAACTATTTCATCCACTATGCAAATTCTGAGAGACAGACTGTAAACATGTTTTTGAGGTTCGACTTGGCGCTATTTTATCAAAATGTCAATCAGATCTATTAGAGGAAGCTTAAGAGTCTGCTAAACAGGTTATCTTTTAGCAGTCTGATAAACAGGTTATCTTTTAGCAGTCTGATAAACAGGTTATCTTTTAGCAGTCTGATAAACAGGTTATCTTTTAGCAGTCTGATAAACAGGTTATCTTTTAGCAGTCTGATAAACAGGTTATCTTTTAGCAGTCTGATAAACAGGTTATCTTTTAGCAGTCTGATAAACAGGTTATCTTTTAGCAGTCTGATAAACAGGTTATCTTTTAGCAGTCTGATAAACAGGTTATCTTTTAGCAGTCTGATAAACAGGTTATCTTTTAGCAGTCTGATAAACAGGTTATCTTTTAGCAGTCTGATAAACAGGTTATCTTTTAGCAGTCTGATAAACAGGTTATATTTTAGCAGTCTGATAAACAGGTTGTCTTTTGGCAGTCTGATAAACAGGTTATCTTTTAGCAGTCTGATAAACAGGTTGTCTTTTAGCAGTCTTATAAACAGGTTATCTTTCAGCAGTCTGATAAACAGGTTATCTTTTAGCAGACTGATAAACAGGTTATCTTTTAGCAGACTGATAAACAGGTTATCTTTTAGCAGTCTGATAAACAGGTTATCTTTTAGCAGACTGATAAACAGGTTATCTTTTAGCAGACTGATAAACAGGTTATCTTGTAGCAGTCTGATAAACAGGTTATCTTTTAGCAGTCTGATAAACAGGTTGTCTTTTAGCAGTCTTATAAACAGGTTATCTTTTAGCAGTATTTTTAAATAATAATTCTTAACTACAATTTTGCAATATTTGTATTAACATTAACATGTATAGCATATTTTTTTACAAAAAATACTGGTATTTTCCTTTGACAATTACATGTACATATACATTCATTTCTCGAAGGCAATTCAATTATCATCTTATTATAATATAATATGATAGTAAATGATTATTCTTTTTATGTCAGTAATAGAATGGGTGAATTTGATACACATTTCTATTAGATGTTTCACACTGTTTTAATGTTTCAAGAGCTCCACTTTAACTTCAATTAAAAGAAAATGTCATAGATAAATTAATTACACCGGAGTAAATATATCGGTATTTACAATTCTTTTCTAAATTTGACGAATTAGACGATTAGATTTTACATTTTTGAGTGAATATTATAGATTCACATGTGTAAAATAATTAGTATTTAACTTTTATTTCAATTAATATCCAATTCAAATAAAAGTTAAAAATATTGTGATCAAAGATGTGGAACTGACCGATAATTCGAATATTATCCTAATTAGACTTAGAGTTAGAATATTATAGATTTATTTTGTTTTCTTCAGTATTAAAATATATTTATTAAACCAAGGATAAATTATGAATTAGTTTCCATTGACTATAATTGTTAAAGAACATGAAAAATTTTAGTAAAATAAATCAATTTATTTCATTAATATACTTCTATGTTCAAATCACAATAGCGCGTGAATATTAACTAACTTTTTGTCTCTTTTACTTCAGGTAAGAAGTGAATCTATCCTTCTGAACAGTGAGTGTAGAACAGAAAAAACTGGAGACTCTCACCATCAACATTTAGTAGGCACAGTCACAGAAAAGTCCAACTGATTATTCCTCACTGTATACAATTTTTCTAATTACTAAAAATAAACTTTACTGATTGTAATGCTTGTAGATATTTTAAAATCGATCTGGGTACTTGACGACTAAATTTAATGACCATGACTTTTCATACTATATACTTATAATAACATCACCATTGTAAAATATTAATCAGTGATTTTTCATACCTAAATCAACATTTGATAAGTATAAATTAGTGAATTTTCATATCTATGTGACACCTTTAAAACCACTGGTGTGAAACTGACTAGTCTATAAAAGGTGACTTTTCACCCCTCCATGTCACCATGATAGCTAGCAAACTCTTCCATCGAGTGGCCCCTAGTAAGTCTGACCATATGGCGGTGTAGATAAAGCGGAGGGCAGACCACAGAGTGTCACTGCCCAGGAATATAAGCCATTAAATTATACAGCAACAAATTGTTATCGAGGTGGTTAGTATAAATCATAGCGTGGTGACAGAATCCTTTGATTTACTGCGCTAGAGGCTCTTCTGGTAGTAATTGACTTGGTGGGGATAAACGCGCTGAAGTCGGTAAATTGCTATCGTAGGTTTATGATCAGCGATTTTAATGATATATTTATGATTCAATATATGAATTCACGATAAATTAATCTATAATCTGTTGGTAAATTACAATCGAAGATTTCCGGTTTATCGTAGATTTCCGGTTTATCGTAGATTTCCGGTTTATCGTAGATTTCTGGTTTATCGTAGATTTCCGGTTTATCGTAGATTTCCGGTTTATTATAGATTTCCAATTTATCATAGATTTCCGGTTTATCGTAGATTTCCGGTCTATCGTAAATATCCGGTTTATCGTAGTTTTCCGGTTTATCGTAGATTTCTGGTTTATCGTAGATGTCCGGTTTATCGTAGATTTCTGGTTTATCGTAGTTTTCCGGTTTATCGTAGATTTCTGGTTTATCGTAGATGTCGGTTTATCGTAGATTTCCGGTTTATCGTCGATTTCCGGTTTATCGTAGATTTCTGGTTTATCGTCGATTTCCGGTTTATCGTAGATGTCTGGTTTATCGTAGAATTCCGGTTTAACGTAGAATTTGTATTTAAATTATATATCCAAGTCGATAAAAGAATTAACGACAATTTATTCTATTTAACAAAAGTTGAAGACGCTTTTAGTCTCCAATATTTCGTCCAACATTCTCGATAAAAAATTTCGACCATAATATTTGAAATTAGGAGCGTAATTGATAAAATAAAGTCTCAAAAATATTCAGCGTAATATATGTCCCTAATTATCCTCTCATTTCTTGCCATAATTTACTATGGATTGGCAAGGTGTGGTGAATCCTATATTAGAATTAGGGTGAATTATTTGCATGTGTGGCCAGTTTTATTAGGTCAACTATAATAAAATTACTGGCATGTATTAGGATTGTAGTGATTTATTACGTCTAGAGAATGATATTGATTGTTACGGCTGAGTTATTTTACTGATATTAACTTTATTTTAATTTATTGGTTCGTAATTATGAGTTTAATTAAATTGATGAAAAAACCGCTGATAAATTAGAGTTAAATGGATAAATAGTCAGTTGTACCGCTAGATGGCGTTGGTACAGATTTGGTGACAAATATTATGAACACAAACGTGACAAACGCACGCAGGGAGCTTGACGTTTTCACCACTAGATGGCGTAATTATATAATTTAGTAAGGCTTTTAGAAGCAAATTGATGTTCTCGAATAAGTTTATTCATGTCAAATAATAATAAGTTTAACTGTCACCATTAAATTATTAATTGGTCTAATGTTAGAATAATACTTTTACGAAGTTTCATGTCCCCCAATTAATCCCATAAACTCCCCAATTATCCCCCTAGCCCCCCACTTCCTGCATTGACTAATGATTTCTTCCTGTTGCCGTTAATCATCTCTGAAATGCCTTTTCACCACCCTGCCTAAAATTGGTAACTTCTTTTATATTACAACACCCTAAATAATATAAGATGAAGATTAATGATGGTGAGATTTCATCTCTCCTATGATTTATCTATGGCAGTTCATGGGAAATTGATGGTTTTACCCCCGCTTGATTGGCGATGATAATGTGATGAATGACCCACTAAGCCATTCATTGTATTATAAACTGTTGTAATTTGCACCACTTATTGATAGGCTATTTAGGAGAAAATTAATGAATTTTTGGGATATTTATTGATATAAATATAATGGAATTTGATGAATCAAATTGATATCCAATTATTAGATTCAATTAGAAAATTTAAATGGAAAATTTAGATTGTACAGTGTGTCCTCAAAAAATGTATCCACTGCCTTGAATCTACATTATTCATCATTTCACGAGAGAATATATACTTTAAGGCAGTGGACACATTTTTTGCGGACACACTGTATATGAAATTTTTATCAGTTATCATTTAATATTCTAGTTGACGCGAGGTAATTAATAATTATTAGAAAAATATTTAGAAAAACTTTATGAATTAGTAAACTATTAAGGAAAAACCCGTATGTTAGAAAATTACTTAGAGAAAAATTTATGTCAGAAAATATTTAGAAATACTCTATGTTAAAGAGATTCAAAGAAAAACTATAAATTTAGAAAATTATTTAGAAATACTTTATGTTAAAGAGATTCAAAGAAAAACTATAAATTTAGAAAATTATTTAGAAATACTTTATGTCAAAGAGATTCAAAGAAAAACTATAAATTTAGAAAATTATTTAGAAATACTTTATGTCAAAGAGATTCAAAGAAAAACTATAAATTTAGAAAATTATTTAGAAATACTTTATGTTAAAGAGATTCAAAGAAAAACTATAAATTTAGAAAATTATTTAGAAATACTTTATGTCAAAGAGATTCAAAGAAAAACTATAAATTTAGAAAATTATTTAGAAATACTTTATGTCAAAGAGATTCAAAGAAAAACTATAAATTTAGAAAATTATTTAGAAATACTTTATGTCAAAGAGATTCAAAGAAAAACTATAAATTTAGAAAATTATTTAGAAATACTTTATGTCAAAGAGATTCAAAGAAAAACTATAAATTTAGAAAATTATTTAGAAATACTTTATGTTAAAGAGATTCAAAGAAAAACTATAAATTTAGAAAATTATTTAGAAATACTTTATGTCAAAGAGATTCAAAGAAAAACTATAAATTTAGAAAATTATTTAGAAATACTTTATGTCAAAGAGATTCAAAGAAAAACTATAAATTTAGAAAATTATTTAGAAATACTTTATGTCAAAGAGATTCAAAGAAAAACTATAAATTTAGAAAATTATTTAGAAATACTTTATGTTAAAGAGATTCAAAGAAAAACTATAAATTTAGAAAATTATTTAGAAATACTTTATGTTAAAGAGATTCAAAGAAAAACTATAAATTTAGAAAATTATTTAGAAATGCTTTATGTCAAAGAGATTCAAAGAAAAACTATAAATTTAGAAAATTATTTAGAAATACTTTATGTTAAAGAGATTCAAAGAAAAACTATAAATTTAGAAAATTATTTAGAAATACTTTATGTCAAAGAGATTCAAAGAAAAACTATAAATTTAGAAAATTATTTAGAAATACTTTATGTCAAAGAGATTCAAAGAAAAACTATAAATTTAGAAAATTATTTAGAAATACTTTATGTCAAAGAGATTCAAAGAAAAACTATAAATTTAGAAAATTATTTAGAAATACTTTATGTCAAAGAGATTCAAAGAAAAACTATAAATTTAGAAAATTATTTAGAAATACTTTATGTTAAAGAGATTCAAAGAAAAACTATAAATTTAGAAAATTATTTAGAAATACTTTATGTCAAAGAGATTCAAAGAAAAACTATAAATTTAGAAAATTATTTAGAAATACTTTATGTCAAAGAGATTCAAAGAAAAACTATAAATTTAGAAAATTATTTAGAAATACTTTATGTCAAAGAGATTCAAAGAAAAACTATAAATTTAGAAAATTATTTAGAAATACTTTATGTCAAAGAGATTCAAAGAAAAACTATAAATTTAGAAAATTATTTAGAAATACTTTATGTTAAAGAGATTCAAAGAAAAACTATAAATTTAGAAAATTATTTAGAAATACTTTATGTCAAAGAGATTCAAAGAAAAACTATAAATTTAGAAAATTATTTAGAAATACTTTATGTCAAAGAGATTCAAAGAAAAACTATAAATTTAGAAAATTATTTAGAAATACTTTATGTCAAAGAGATTCAAAGAAAAACTATAAATTTAGAAAATTATTTAGAAATACTTTATGTTAAAGAGATTCAAAGAAAAACTATAAATTTAGAAAATTATTTAGAAATACTTTATGTTAAAGAGATTCAAAGAAAAACTATAAATTTAGAAAATTATTTAGAAATACTTTATGTCAAAGAGATTCAAAGAAAAACTATAAATTTAGAAAATTATTTAGAAATACTTTATGTTAAAGAGATTCAAAGAAAAACTATAAATTTAGAAAATTATTTAGAAATACTTTATGTTAAAGAGATTCAAAGAAAAACTATAAATTTAGAAAATTATTTAGAAATACTTTATGTTAAAGTGATAGTAAACTTAAAATCAAACAATCGCCAAATTTGTTTTAAATCAATTCAGAATATTTAATTATGTAATATTTGAATGCTCGTTTATTTTTAAAATGTTCATATAAAAAGTATATAATAAAATTAGCGACACCTAGCGGAAGTATTACCACTCATTAGTATGTACGTGAGTATGTTTGTTATTTTCATATTAATTTATGTATGCAGTAATTAACCTTTTTTTGCGTTAAAATGGTTAAAAGATTCAAGACAAGAAGGCATAACTTTAAAAACAAAGCCATCTCTTCACTTAAGCTAGAATCTAGATAGAAACTTATCTCAATTTGTTTGTTTACAAGATGGCGACATCGATTGTGGCGCCATCTACCGTTAGTATTTGTTAAGAAATTAATTATATATAAATTGATATATTTCCATTATTAGATTTTATTGAACATTACAATTCTACATGGATGCTTTATTCTTACTAAGCAATCGTTTTATTAGAAAAAATGACATTTTTTTAAAAAGTTTACTGCCCCTTTAAAGAGATTAAAAAAAAAAACTATAAATTTAGAAAATTATTTAGAATTTTTTTTAGGAAATTACTTTCTCTAAGAAAATTTCAAATTTAGATTTTTTTTAGAAAAGCTTGTTTTTCAAACTTTCTAAACTTTATTATAGAAAATTACTTAAAGAATTGCTTATAAAAACTTTATCTAAGAAATATTAGTGTAAATAATTTAACAATCCAAATTCATCTGTTTTAACTGTAGTCACTTAGTCCCATTTAGTGGAATGTAAACAGAGGACTGAATAAGTCATGCATGTGACTGAATAAGTCATGCATGTGACTGTATTAGTCCTAATTTGCAGGCGACAAGTCACCCCCTCACCCCCCCCCCCCCTTGCCCCCCATGGGTTTGTTTACACTTGTGACTGGAGAACCGGTGGCTTATTTACTGGGGGATTAAAGCACAGTAATCCCTGATTAAGGGGGAGGGAGTGACTGATTAAAGCACGGTAATAGCAGATTAAGAGAAGAGAAATAACTGATTAAAAGAAGGAAAATCACTGATTAAGAGAAGAGAATCACTGATTAAGAGAAGAGAATCACTGATTAAGAGAAGGAAAATCATTGAATAAGAGAAGAGAATCACTGATTAAGAGAAGAAAATCACTGATTAAGAGAAAGAAAATCACTTATTAAGAGAAGGAAAATCGCTGATTAAGAGAAGGAAAATCACTGATTAAGAGAAGGAAAATAACTGATTAAGAGAAGGAAAATAACTGATTAAAGCAACACATTTCTCAAGATCTGAATTTTTTTTTCATGGAACTAAGAATTAATAATTTAAATATTTGATAATTGCAATAACTTTTACAGGCCATATAAAGTTATTACATTAATTTAGAACCACTTGCTCTTTACCAAAAGATGAACATAGGGATAGTTACTTCTTCTGAATTTTAAGCTGATACTAAACATCTTTTTATCAGACAAAAATCCTACGTTTAAGGAACATTCTCAAATATAGTCTTGGTGTACATATGAATAATAAACAAATATCGGTTAATTATAATATTACTTATAGCTCACATAATTATAAAACTGTAGCTCTTAACAAGACAGTTCCTAAATTCTAACGTCTTGCTAAATGGCAGCGTTAAATTCGTCAAAATAAAATAACATTCCTTTTACCATTCAGAATTTTATTTTCATCATTTAAAATTCATCATTTTTTTACCATTTAGAAGAAAAAGATATAAGGTCCACTTGCCATAACTACCTATGTATCAAATTACATTATTTTACGGTTGGTTGTAGTACTTAGTATGCCGCTAGTCTTTTTATTTAAACTATATAGATCAGTACTCATTGATGACTTTTTTTGTTTGTATGGGAAGAAAGAGAAAATATCGCCTAAAAAGTTTCTTATTGAAACTTCGTATAGGCTTCTTGAAAAACATTTTCCATTTGACTCAATAGTTATCAAGCTATTGGGATAAATGTATGGACGTTGTATAGTTTTATTTTCTTTATTAAATATAGTATTATAATTATACTTATTTTTAATCATATTGATCATTATAGAGAATAAATGTATGGTGACTGATTGTAATTATTACGACTTGCTGCACTTTGTAACTCACACTTTAGTTACTTACTGTACTTGTACCTCTTACTTTAGCTACTTGCTGTACTTGTACCTCTTACTTTATCTACTTGCTGTACTTGTACCTCTTACTTTAGCTACTTGCTGTACTTGTACCTCTTACTTTAGCTACTTGCTGTACTTGTACCTCTTACTTTATCTACTTGCTGTACATGTATCACTTACTTTATCTACTTGCTGTACATGTATCACTTACTTTATCTACTTGCTGTACTTGTACCTAATGCCACTTTAATCAATTTCTCCCTTTAATGAACTTGTTATTGAATTAAAGGCTTGCAATCGCTCTCTGTTTTCTCTTTATGTTAATTCGATCAGCCATAAACTGCAAAACAAATTATGTGACTGCTTCTTATTCTCCTCTTGTGAAACACTCTTTTAAAACTATTATAACAGTTGTAGAATAATGAGTAAGTAAATATGATCATAGTCTGAATATCGAATAAAATAACGAAAATAGACAACAACCATTTCTCTGGAGTGAAATTTCATGTGACTTTTTCATAATCAATTTTTTTTATTCAATTGAATTTGTTTCCCAGTACAAAGTATTTTTTTTTAAATTCTACCAAAAAATACAGTGAAGATATTAACTATAGACAAGTGTCATATCACCACAAAGAATGTTTACGAAGGTTTAACAGTGTCATATATGTTGCTAAGGTACGTGCATTATGTATGACAACATGGGCCTGATCTGTCGTGTAACTACACAGAAACTACACAGAAAACTACACAGAAAACAACATAGAAAAGAACACAGGCATCTAATATTCATAATAGACACTCTATTTTGAAAATCTGAAAATGTTGTAACATTGTGTGAGGATTTAAATGAAATATGCGCAAAGATTCATATTTAAATCAAGAAGGGAATTTACAAATTATCGGTCAGTTCCACATCTTCGATCATGAGTGATACTAATATATAATAATTGTTAATTAACATAAAATTCAATTGGTATCTAATGAATTAAAACTTTTAACCAAAACTTTCTTCTGACCGAAGATGTGGAACTGTCCTATAACTCGTCACTTACCCTTATTAGACATTGAGTTAGAGCGACAAAGACTCAAACTCATTTTGTTTCATTTTGGTGGGGCCAGAGAAGACTGAGGGAGACATTCTCTTCCATAATTTCCATTTTGGGTACCGTATTTTCAATCCCAATAATCACAGTAACCTTTTTACCATTGCATTGAAATAACATCAAACGATTCGATAATAAGAGAGATGCCATCTAACTAATTAAGCAAATATCTAATTTATAGCTGCAGGCCATTGTCACTATTATCATGGTAATGATTATATTACATAATTACTAATATTACATGTTATTATATTTTTACTTTTGAATTAATGGGTTGTTTTAAGTGTTATTCTTGAATAGTTATTATCTATGTCAAATAAATTATCTACCCTCTTCTTCTCTCTTTACTCTCCTCTTCTTTTCCCTCTTCCCCTCTCATTACTCCCCTCTTCCTCTCCCTCTTCCTATCTCATTACTCCCTCTTCCTCTCTCATTTCTCCCTCTTCCTTTCCCTCTTCCTATCTTATTACTCCCTCTTCATTTCTCTCTTCCTATCTCATTACTCCCTCTTCCTCTCTCATTTCTCCCTCTTCCTTTCCCTCTTCCTATCTCATTACACCCTCTTCCTTTCCCTCTTCCTTTCTCATTACTCTCCTCTTCATTTCCCTCTTCCTCTCTCATTACTCCCTCTTCCTTTCCCTATTCCTATCTCATTACTCTCCTCTTCATTTCCCTCTTCCTCTCTCATTACTCCCTCTTCCTTTCCCTCTTCCTCTCTCATTACTCTCCTCTTCATTTCCCTCTTCCTCTCTCATTACACCCTCTTCCTTTCCCTCTTCCTCTCTCATTGCTCCCCTCTTCTTTTCCCTCTTTCTCTTTCATTACTCCCCTCTTCCTTTCCCTCTTTCTCTCTCTCTTTACTCCCCTCTTCATTTCTCTCTTCCTCTCTCTCTCATTACTCCCCTCTTCCTTTCCCTCTTCCTCTCTCATTACTCCCTCTTCATTTCTCTCTCCCCCATTCATCAGCTCCGTTTCTTTTTTGTGTTAAGTTCAGACCCGGAGGCTGTTTTGGAATTACGTTAGGGGGGAAAGGGGGGGTACGTTTGGGGGTTAGAAACAGGGGGGGGGGAGGTTCGTCTCAGTTGTTTCAGATGAATTCCTTCGCAACCGAATGTGTGTCTTTTGTCACAAAATTACTAGAGTAGCGTTAGTACTTTTAACCACGGTACTGTTAGAGCGTATCATATAAGTCATAAATACTTACTTTGTTCATTATGTAAATACATTTAATAAACTATATTGCAATTTGTTTTGTTTTTAGTTTTATGATAGATATTAATGCTGTTTTTAAGATATCCATGATAACTGTAGCGTTATTTATTAATACTACATCTTTCAATTACTATTTATATATTTATTCCTTTTCACTTTCCGCAGCCTTAATATCTCCACTTGACTTTTCAGTCCACAGGAAATATCTTCTTTCTAGGATATTTTCTTGGCTTCATTGGAGAGGCATAAGTTGCTGTCATTTTGATGTCATTTTTGTGTCACGAAAAGAAAGAAATGCAATTGCTCTCTCCCAGCAAATCATATGCAATCTTCTGTCAATCTGCGCACAATTTGCCAGCATTGCCAGCTATCTCTGCCCGGGAAAATTCGGGCAGACTTGGGTAGGAAGAGGTGTTCTTTATTTAAAGTTCTGGGGGTTGGTTTTGTGTTCCTCGTGGTTTATGATTCTAAAGAACTGATATTTAACTTGTGATGTATTCTTTTACTCTAATTTATAATAAATAAACTCCAAATAATAAATTCAGGTAAATGACCTTAACTTACGGAATTAATACGTCCAAAATGTATGTTTTTTTATATATCATTTTCCATCCTATTTAGGGTTGACTTCTGATTATTTTACTGTTTCACATTTACGAACACGTAAGGAAAAATATAAATCTTATTATTTAACTTACATTTAAATTTGTAACCATGATAACTGCAGGTATCATAAAAATAAATATAAGTTAGTTAACTACTATGATATATTTTTCTTTATAATTGGAACTTACCTTTCGAGGTCATCACCGCAAAAAACATCTGATATTTGTTTAAAAAAATCCTCGTCTGTTCAGTTTTTTTCACCGTGACTAATGTTCTCACTCCGTCAAGTCACACCCCTACTCTTCGTGCGTACTTTGCGAGTGACAAACATCTAAATTATAGCTCTGGTAATTAACTTCACCAACGTAAAGTCACAGTGTAAACGATTGCTATTTTCCTTGCATAGTAATTATCTTACTGTAGGTAGTTTGGAATTTATTCCTTATTGCAGAAATGAAGATTTAAATCATTAAATGGTACACAATGAAGATTTAAATCATTAAATGGTACACAATGAAGAATTAAATCATTAAATGGTTCACAATGAAGATTTAAATCATTAAATGGTACACAATGAAGATTTAAATCATTAAATGGTACACAATGAAGATTTAAATCATTAAATGGTACACAATGAAGAATTAAATCATTAAATGGTTCACAATGAAGATTTAAATCATTAAATGGTACACAATGAAGATTCAAATCATTAAATGGTACACAATGAAGATTTAAATCATTAAATGGTTCACAAAGAAGATTTAAATCATTAAATGGTACACAGTGACGATTTAAATCATTAAATGGTTCACAATGAAGATTTAAATCATTAAATGGTACACAATGAAGATTTAAATCATTAAATGGTACACAATGAAGAATTAAATCATTAAATGGTTCACAATGAAGATTTAAATCATTAAATGGTACACAATGAAGATTTAAATCATTAAATGGTACACAATGAAGATTTAAATCATTAAATGGTTCACAATGAAGATTTAAATCATTAAATGGTTCACAATGAAGATACAAAATCATTAAATGGTACACAATGAAGATTCAAATCATTAAATGGTACACAATGAAGATTTAAATCATTAAATGGTTCACAAAGAAGATTTAAATCATTAAATGGTTCACAGTGACGATTTAAATCATTAAATGGTTCACAATGAAGATTTAAATCATTAAATGGTTCACAATGAAGATACAAAATCATTAAATGGTACACAGTGACGATTTAAATCATTAAATGGTTCACAAAGAAGATTTAAATCATTAAATGGTTCACAAAGAAGATTTAAATCATTAAATGGTACACAGTGACGATTTAAATCATTAAATGGTTCACAAAGAAGATTTAAATCATTAAATGGTACACAATGAAGATTTAAATCATTAAATGGTACACAATGAAGAATTAAATCATTAAATGGTTCACAATGAAGATTTAAATCATTAAATGGTACACAATGAAGATTTAAATCATTAAATGGTACACAATGAAGATTTAAATCATTAAATGGTTCACAATGAAGATTTAAATCATTAAATGGTTCACAATGAAGATACAAAATCATTAAATGGTACACAGTGACGATTTAAATCATTAAATGGTTCACAAAGAAGATTTAAATCATTAAATGGTTCACAAAGAAGATTTAAATCATTAAATGGTACACAGTGGAGATTTAAATCATTAAATGGTTCACAAAGAAGATTTAAATCATTAAATGGTTCACAAAGAAGATTTAAATCATTAAATGGTACACAGTGACGATTTAAATCATTAAATGGTTCACAAAGAAGATTTAAATCATTAAATGGTTCACAAAGAAGATTTAAATCATTAAATGGTTCACAAAGAAGATTTAAATCATTAAATGGTACACAGTGGAGATAACTATTGGTGGTTGGGAAAATATAATATTTACTTGAACCATGGAGTCACTTTCCTTTCTGACT
Source organism: Caprella mutica (assembly GCA_947561585.1). Taxonomy (NCBI): domain Eukaryota; kingdom Metazoa; phylum Arthropoda; class Malacostraca; order Amphipoda; family Caprellidae; genus Caprella; species Caprella mutica. The sequence continues at coordinate 149,314 of CANNZV010000011.1, forward strand.
GCTTCTTCCAGTCCCTTGTATTTAATTCCTTATTGACGTCAGCGATATGGCATTTTGTTCGGTCACTTTGTAGTATAATTTGGTACTGTACAGTGACACAAAAAATTAAATTTTGAAAGTCACATGTTTTAAATGCTGAAGTCACATGTTTTAAATGCTGAAGTCACATGTTTTAAATGCTCAAGTCACATGTTTTAAATGCTCAAGTCACATGTTTTAAATGCTCAAGTCACATGTTTTAAATGCTCAAGTCACATGTTTTAAATGCTCAAGTCACATGTTTTAAATGCTCAAGTCACATGTTTTAAATGCTCAAGTCACATGTTTTAAATGCTCAAGTCACATGTTTTAAATGCTCAAGTCACATGTTTTAAATGCTCAAGTCACATGTTTTAAATGCTCAAGTCACATGTTTTAAATGCTCAAGTCACATGTTTTAAATGCTCAAGTCACATGTTTTAAATGCTCAAGTCACATGTTTTAAATGCTCAAGTCACATGTTTTAAATGCTCAAGTCACATGTTCCAGATTACTAAATCCTCTGTCTATGTCCACATTGTACAGGCGTATCCTATAGTTGTCACAGATATTTTCACATCTTTTACATACAAATCCCAATCAATCGATTGAAACAATCAATAAGAAAATCGCAACTAAATTAAAAAATGTAAAAGGATAATTTTGCTTTAATTCCTGTTACAGTAGAACTGCTTTATAATGAAATCCTGTATAGCGAATATAGTGTCCCGATTTAGGTAGTATCCTCTATATTGAATTTTTTCTTTAGTCTGCCAAAAATAGGCAATAGTTTTCAAAAAACTGATGACCATTCATGTTAGACAAATTTTGTTCACTATATAGGCTACTTCCTTATTCAGGACACTACGTTCACTATACAAGACTTCACTATAGAGGAGTTCCACTGTTTTGTGTTTGAAAAAATGATGTGTTTTACTAATGAATATAAAAGGATGGTCTATTTCTTCGAACCACTTTAGTTGCTCTATTTTTCTGGCATTCATTTGCCATCAATCAATAATTCTTCTCCTGAGTCTGAATCGGAAGAATTAAAAAGCAGTGAATGGAATGTCCGTTGAGAAAGTTTTCCTTCCTTGCATTCTTCAAGGAGGAGAATTCTTTTCGTGTACAATCGCCTCAAAATGCTTCTTTCCTTCCTTCCTTCGATCATCATTCCTGAATATAATTGAATCTGCCCCAGCAATTGGATGCTGACGATATTAAGGAACGGAATTAAAGCAGGGAAACCTCTATAAAATTCGCCCACCTGTTGAATCTTTATAAGATTGTATAATTCACCAAATGGTTAATTATGGTATAGAATTGTTATAAAGAATCACTTTTGGTTGTGGTTCGCTGGTGAGATATCTGAAGAGGTTCACGAGACCGGAGAGAGATAAGGGAGAGGGAACTGCCGAGAAATTGAAGTAATCAGCCGGTGCGTCGAGACACCCCTCCTTTCCCCTCCCCTCCCCCATTATCTCCCCCACCCCCTCCACCATCCCATTTTCTCCGTTTCGATGATCTGTGAAGAGCTGGAGAGGAGGAATCGATCTTATTGTTGTTTGACTTTTTATTTTGGTTTGAAGAGGACTTGTTTCGATTGGTTAATGAGTCTATTTGGAGTTGAGGACTTATCTGTGAGGGAAATTAAACGAATAGTCACTTTGAATATTAAATGGAGAATGAAATCTTTTATGAAATATATAATTAGTATATAATCATGCTTATTGAACTTGCATGAAAATTTTAGAATAATTTGGATATTATACACGGGGTTTGTAGAACTGTATTGGTTTAAATTTTTTTCATTATAAATCTTTATTATCTTATCATTATATTGACTTTGTCCTTTAGAAGGTAGTGCTTGGAAAGTATTGTAGAATTCCCTTTCTTGTAAGGTATATAGAGAGCCTTATTTTACAGTACGTTTGCCACCCTCATATGCACCGAATCGTTCAAATAAATTCAATTATATTGGCTCCTTTCGATTCGAAAAGGGGGACGCAGACTTCAACACTCTGATTCTTTACTGTTCTTTATTGTATTTATTATAAACATGACGCTATTCCATTTAAAACGAATCATCCATTCCCTAATAATTCCACCATTATTCACTTCTAGAACATCGCTTCCATATCTCCTTTTCAATTAATTACTTCAAACAGTAAATTCATTTGATTTCAGTGGATGCATATAAGAGCCAATCTAGCGTGGTACTTACTTACCTGAATTAGTTTGCTGTGTTATTCCTACCTGACTATCGCAGTGAATCATCTAGTCCAATGGTCTCGAATTAAATTACTCGAATGCCACTTCTTTGCAGAGGAAGAAAAGTGAACTGTCGAAGCTTCGATGGAAGCGTTTGATGCTCCTTTTGGATCCATCCAATGGAACACAGTAATTAAATGGAGTTTGAATACATTTTAATATATCATCTGCTACCAGAAAGCCCAGTTAGGAAATTAGAATCGGGTTAGTCGGTTGTATTAGTGATGATAGACAAATCATCTGCTTGTGACGAAAATAAAATCGAAATTGTCATTTATTTAAAACATTTTTAGTCTACCGTCTTTCGTCGGACTCCCCCCACGATATGTCTGGAATTGAGATAGTGTAACATATAACAATATTTACTGCATAACAATATCTACTAATTCATAGATGCCAAGAATATTATAGATGAAACTAATTGAAATGGTATCGAATGCCTTATACCGCTGGTATAGAAGGATTTTATAGTGTCTATTAAATATTTTCGGGATCTATGATATTGAATGCATATTGTCACAACCCTTGTAATTAACAATAAAATGTTATATGTCGATTAAACATTTCCTGACTGCGAGCTGATACCAGAATTACATTCAAAGTCGATATTGTTCATCACAATTTATTAATTCTATTTTATTTATAGTAAAAATCGTACCATCCCAATATATGAAATGAGAGCATTATGAGACAGTTTATCAAGCGTATCCTCACATTTGGTAGATGTTCTTTCATTCCATCTAATAACTATTGGAGTCCTAGCGATTTTGAACGAATCCTCCGGTTCTCTATCCGTAAATCCTGCGGTCCCCTGTTCATAAATCAAGATTTAAGTCCCCTCACCCCTAAAAACTGGAATTTAATGTTGCCATTTAAATCCTTTAAGAGGAGCACCGAATACTAGTTTTTCGTCAGGATTTTGGAACATCGATATTGATGTACTGTGTAGTTATTTAGTGATGTACTGCTTCAGGATGTAGTAATTTACTGGTGTATTACCTCAAGGTGCAGTACTTTACTGATGTATTGCCTCAAGGAGCAGTACTTTACTGATGTATTGCTTCAAGGAGCAGTACTTTACTGATGCACTGCCTCAAGGAGCAGTACTTTACTGATGTACTGCCTCAAGGAGCAGTACTTTACTGATGTACTGCCTCATGCTGCAGTACTTTACTGATGTACTGCCTCATGCTGCAGTACTTTACTGATTTATTACTACAAGGAGCAGTACTGTACTTATTATTTTAGTTCAGTTTTTAAATCATAGATTTTATAATGAAATGAATATGTAATGAAATGGATTTACGATTTTTATAATTTATAAATCCAGGTGTATTTTTCTTTGAAATGTTCGTTACATTTTATGCAACTCTTCACAACCTCCTCCTAAATTACTCTAAATAAGTCATTATTTATTACAAAGCCCTTTGAATTCGCATCACAAACACACACAACATTTTACCCCAGAGTTCGAAGAGACAAACAGCACGAACTTTTCCACGGTAGCGAACCGGCAGTCGCGTAATGAGAGCGGACCGCGCGCTTGATGTCCTCGTAAGTACCTGCGTACGTGCCTGAGAGATCTATTTTTGATGTTCCGGGGAGATACACAAATTACTCATCAAGTGGTTTCTTTAGAATGTTACCATTGATGGTGTGTCTACTCAGAGTGTAACGAGAGTTAATATTTGTGGAGAAATAGAAAATTAATGGTAGGCTTTCATTTTATCAGTGAATTGCTGTAATTATGTATCAAGCTTTGAATTAGGATGATATTAAAGAATAAATGATTCTGATTTCATACTGTTAATAGTTACTATTTTTTTAAATTTAGGTTAATGGTAAAGAAATAAATTTACATTAATTACTATACAGTTTCTGTTTTTTTTCTTCAAAATTTGGTATATCTTCTAAAATCACTACCTTTCCGTGCACGGATTATTTCAGCACTATTTTTTGTGTAGAAAAGTACATTTCCCCTACTGTGTTCACACCAAACCTACTATTAGGAAGGTGATAAATATCTGTGAGACAGACCAATTTCTCCCCTCATTCTCTTCTGTTTCCCTCTTACCAATATTCTGTACCGGAACAAGTACACTGATTCTAAAACACTTTTCTAGCAATTTAATTATACACTAAAAAACAATATTTTTGTACCAATATTATACTATTCACCAATACTTATACTATAAATCAACATTTATACCAATTTTTTATACTATGAACTAATATTTATACCAATATTTATACTATAAATCAACATTTATACCAATTTTTTATACTATGAACTAATATTTATACCAATATTTATACTATAAATCAACATTTATACCAATTTTTTATACAATGAACTAATATTTATACGAATATTTATACTATAAATCAATATTTATACTATAAACTAATATTAATACCAATATTTATACTATAAACTAATATTAATACCAATATTTATACTATGAACTAATATTAATACCAATATTTATACTATGAACTAATATTTATAACAATATTTGTTTATTGTGTAAATCAATAATTGAAAAACTTAAAATGAAGTTTAAACCATAAAATCCTAAATACCACTATTAAGTGTTATTAAGTGTTATTAAGTGTTATTTAAGACTTTTATTTAACCTTTCTGTCGTTTCTAATTGTTTGATTATTTATTTTATCCCCAATTAATTTTATAAAATCAACATTTAGTGCATAAACTTAAAAAACTCTACTATAGTAATATAAATTTTTATGTTCAAAAGACATAATTTTCCATTTAAATTAATAGGCATAAAATCTTCAAAAAAGATGTAAATAATAATGATTATAACTATTTTTTTAGTTACACACATTGAGAAATCAGTTGAAATTGGTTGTTTCTGGCCAAATACTATTGATTTTTACCAAGAGTCATTTGCAATAATTTCAATTTATTTATTTCAAATTTAATAATTTCAAATATTTCCAATATTTATTTGAAAATATTTAATTATTTTAAATATTTGATAATTCAGGTTAAGGATAAAGATAAATGAGATAATTAATAATTTATTGTAAGATGATAATTTTCACTAATTTTTAATAACATCATTCAATCGAACTATACATTCTAAAATCAAATTATTGTGATACTTATTTTATATTTTCTACGAGTGTATTTAGTAGTATGTTTCCGTACCTTATATCTTGAATAAATTCTACTTTTTTTTATGATGACGTTTTTTTTACTCATTACGATGTTCTAAATTTGATTATTTCTTAAAACCAAAAACTTAGAATTGAATATTCGTATTCCATAGAAAACTTCTCGAAAATTTAACTTGCCTTTTAATGATCATTATTACAAAGTTTTGGAATTCATTTTCTTTCTTTGGCTCAAAATTTTAAATTAAATAATCATATTTTGTCTAAAATTGATACCTATCTTCAATAGTAACTTTATTTCTTATTAAAATTTTAATTGAATTGCTTTGAAATTTTTGCGACTTTAGGTTGAATTTCGCAATTCTCAATGTATATTCTATTTACTCTTTCTATTAGAATTGACTGGCGTGAAGAATACATCATTTAGAGTACAAAAGAAGTCTATAATCCTCTGGAAGTCTACAGCCAGGAGAATATTTCTTGCAAGTGAGAAGTTCTTTGTTAGTGGAATCCATAGCCATTTCCTCTGCCTTCCGTTCTTTAGGATCCTCTGCCATTGAAGAAAATGAAACTGAAAATTCGTGGGGCATTGTTTCTACTCTCGCTCACCGGAATAATCAAGTCAGCTTCAAAAAGATGCTGATTAAACTTTTACAACAGGCATATTATACGCATTTTTATTCTAAAATTAAAAAGTATAATGATTATTCACTTCGACAAAACTGGAAGTAACGTACGTAGGTCGTCATGATTACGGTTGTGGCAATATGCTTTGAAAATCATAGATGTCAAGAATATCTTCGACGAAACGATATGGTATCAAATACTGTAAACAGATGGTATAGAACGATTCAGTACAGTTAAATTCTATCCGTCTGTAAAATTTTCATGGTCTATGATTGTAAAAGCATATTGTCACAACCCTTGTCATGATAAATCAATAATAAAGGTCTAATTGGTTGAAAAGGCCCATTTTCCGAATGCGGTGAGTGTCAGAGTACAGCGATATGAACCTAACCGTAAACTTTAAAGTTTGGTTAATAAGTATAAATAAGCTCTCCACCTCGACGTCAGATCAGTTACTCCAAATCGTTTGATCTGAGGTGCTCTAAAAGGAAGCCATTTCGGCCCAATAGAGTTCGTCGAATTTTGAATTGAAGACGCGGGCATTCAGCCGTATAATATTCTTTATGGTGTCAATTTCGTTTGAAATGATCCAGAAAAGTGGAGTGTTTGGTAGAATCTAGAGAGGTTTTCGATACTATCGTGGTTAACCCGAAGGGACGAGGTGGACGAAATTCATCGCATCATTTTCGAAATCATTTTTCAGATCTTTATAAATTGTACTGATTTTATAGTAGCTAGATACTCTATAAATGTTCGTAACAGTCGAAATCATACATTTAAGTAAAAAACTCACATCGTTAGTACTGCATAGAACTAGATAGATTTATTAGAGCGCACGCTTGATCTTCTAAGTTTGTGAATAAGTTGCTCCCTCCTTAGAGTTTTTTTAAGACATCATTGATGTTAAGTTTATTCTTGGGATAACAATGTTTCCACCCTAAAGTTTGACATACAAACACAGCAAACACTTTAATCGAATAGACGCGACAGAGTTTTTGAGGGCCTCAGGCAGAACAGGGAGTTGAGGCTGTGGTAATTCGCTAGAATTTACTGTCTCCGATGTTGACTCTGTACGAACTGTTCTTATTTCGCCTCCAGCAAGTGGAGACAAACTGGGGGATTTATTTGAACAGCAAAAACGAAATCATTTCTTCGTTATGAACACTTAAAGTGATCACTTCTCTTTCAGTAATGAAGATGATCTTATATTTATCGGCGAGTACCTCGGATTAACAGAAAAGACCGAATTTATACATAAATATTATAATTATGATAAATTATATAGATGTATAATAAATAACTTAAAAGGTTTTTGAAATATATTTTTGATCTACATACAATTTTGTTTATTATTGACAATAATTTTCCATTAGAAACAAGAAGAATTTACAAAGTTATTTTTAATGAGAATATTTCCTTATTAGAAATAAGAATATATACAATTTCTTTAAAATAATTTAATTACAATAGTTTTCCATTTAAAACAAGAAGAATATATATTTCTCTTAATGACAATACTTTCTGAAAAAAAAGGAAAAATCAATAATTTTTTTCATCACAATATTTCCCTACTATAACAAGATTACAAAAAGTAACAGCTGTATTTCAAGTGGCTCTGGTTGATAGCTGCACAAAGTTCGAATAATGACATCCCCGGGCTAAGGGGCCGATACCATTACACGGTTGCCTAACTACAGGCTGCTATCGGTCCTCTTCATCATGCCTGTCTATTCTTGGACAGAATATTTTACCTCGAGAATGGAAGGCCATGCAAGAGTTCAGAAATATTCAATATACTTTTTTGAAGAGGAGGAGATAGTCTCTTATCATATTTGTGCATTGAGTCACTAAGTGAGAATAGTAAGCCATATCATTTATGGAAAAAAAGAAAATGTGCAGGAGGAAAAAGTAGTTATAGTAATTTTTCACTGTTTACTTTTTTTTTTTTTTTGTTTAAAAAGACAATATTTTTCCATTAAAAACAAGAAGGATAAAATCTTTACAGAAGAGGAAATTCCTTCAGGAACTACGAGTGAGGGGTTGAGTTCCCTGAAGGGGTGGACCCGACCCTCTAAAACCTCTCCTTCGTGGCTGAGAGGATGCTGAAGGCATTCCCTCTCTGGATCGCAAGAGCCATTCGCTGTTGGAACCAGGCAGACTCCCTTGGATCATTCGTTGTCTCAACAAGGCGTCTACATATGGACTTCATGATTAAGGAGGTCGTTCTACCGTACGTTCCTGTGGTCTCTATAGCAATTGGCTCAAATATGTATGCATCTCCAAGGGCGGAGTATTTCTGACGTTTACGGTTCTCCGCAGCCCCGGCAGCTGATCCGGCCTCAACTGCGGAATCATTGAGGTGTGTCTCGGCAAATGTGTCGACACACGTGCAATCCCAAATCAGACTCTTTCCATTCATGTAAGGAAACACAGTAATACCATCTGGGCGTTTACCATCACCTCTGTCAAGCACAGGAGGCTCAAGTACTGAAGGGAGTCCTGCTCTCTGCAAAGCCCGTTTTACCACATCATTCATTGCTGCATGTCTTGGGTGACGCCCAGAACTGTACCTACAAGACAGGCCATGCAGTCCTCTGACATCCATCCCACTGCCACAGCGGCAAGAATGAAGTTCACAAACTCTGGCACCAACTCTGAGAGCAATGGCTACCCTCAGGACCTCTGGATCGAGCTGTGTACCCAATGACTGTATGGGAATCGCGTTCAACCACACTCCAGTTTCTTTAAGAGATGCAGATAATAGTCGTGCCCTTGCCACCTGATCAGCTCTAGCCAACAGACTCTCCATTAATGAATGAGCCCGTGGTGTATCCCATTCTTTTTGACTGGACTCATGGACTGGTACCTCGAGACCAGCCTGTAAACCCTGCCTCCATGTCCCAACTGCATCCGTAAGCTCTCCGGTATCGACTACATTAATATTAGAAAGAATAGTTTCAACCAAATCACTCACTGTTTACTTATAATTGGTTTGTAATTTTTTAAATCACACTGACTATGTTTTCTGAGTACGTCATCACAGTGACTCTATTCACTAACTGTATAAGTATAATTCCCAATTTTAAGATTCATACACCAAAGTCACTTAAAATAAGCAGATAAATTGAAATCTCCTATCGTAGCTCTTTTGGCTGATATCCAAATGGTTAATGTAATCCAAAGAGCTTATGTTATCCAACTGGTTAAATAACTCATATCATGAATAGCCACTAGCATGTAAGCACTAATGCATTTCCGTAAATGCAAATTAACATTTACTACTGCAATGTGAAATTCGAACGGCAGACATTTCCGTACGACCAGGAGAAAAAGTTACCTACTTATTAGCAGCATTATATTTATGCGCTAAATAGTATTTGAAAAAATAGTGTATTTAAAAAGAAAAGTTTCATGACTGATAAAATTTGTTATGAATAATTTTTCTGTATTAAATTTGATTTATACAAAATGAATTGGAATTAAAATTATTATTCAAATTGAATAATAATTGCATGCTTAACTCAAATTTTCACATTGTCTGTTATATTTACATTATGTCTTAAATAAATAATAGATGATATCTCATTTTTATTTGCACTGAGGATATAATTTATAGGCTTTCATTTGCCCGCAAAATAAATCGTGTGAACTAAATCTGTAAATTACATAGAGTTGAGTCACGTAACGTATTATAACTATCAAGTCACTGTGATGATGTACTATCAGAGAAAAGAGTCACTGTGATGATGTACTATCAGAGAAAAGAGTCACTGTGATGATGTACTATCAGGGAAAAGAGTCACTGTGATGATGTACTATCAGAGAAAAGAGTCACTGTGATGATGTACTATCAGAGAAAAGAGTCACTGTGATGATGTACTATCAGAGAAAAGAGTCACTGTGATGATGTACTATCAGAGAAAAGAGTCACTGTGATGATGTACTATCAGAGAAAAGAATCACTGTGATGATGTACTATCAGAGAAAAGAGTCACTGTGATGATGTACTATCAGAGAAAAGAGTCACTGTGATGATGTACTATCAGAGAAAAGAGTCACTGTGATGATGTACTATCAGAGAAAAGAATCACTGTGATGATGTACTATCAGAGAAAAGAGTCACTGTGATGATGTACTATCAGAGAAAAGAGTCACTGTCATGATGTACTATCAGAGAAAAGAGTCACTGTGATAATGTACTATCAGAGAAAAGAGTCACTGTGATGATGTACTATCAGAGAGAAGAGTCACTGTGATGATGTACTATCAGGGAAAAGAGTCACTGTGATGATGTACTATCAGAGAAAAGAGTCACTGTGATGATGTACTATCAGAGAAAAGAGTCACTGTGATGATGTACTATCAGGGAAAAGAGTCACTGTGATGATGTACTATCAGAGAAAAGAGTCACTGTGATGATGTACTATCAGGGAAAAGAGTCACTGTGATGATGTACTATCAGAGAAAAGAGTCACTGTGATGATGTACTATCAGAGAAAAGAGTCACTGTGATGATGTACTATCATAGAAAAGAGTCACTGTGATGATGTACTATCAGAGAAAGGAGTCACTGTGATAATGTACTATCAGAGAAAAGAGTCACTGTGATGATGTACTATCAGAGAGAAGAGTCACTGTGATGATGTACTATCAGGGAAAAGAGTCACTGTGATGATGTACTATCAGAGAAAAGAGTCACTGTGATGATGTACTATCAGAGAAAAGAGTCACTGTGATGATGTACTATCAGGGAAAAGAGTCACTGTGATGATGTACTATCAGAGAAAAGAGTCACTGTGATGATGTACTATCAGGGAAAAGAGTCACTGTGATGATGTACTATCAGAGAAAAGAGTCACCGTGATGATGTACTATCAGAGAAAAGAGTCACTGTGATGATGTACTATCATAGAAAAGAGTCACTGTGATGATGTACTATCAGGGAAAAGAGTCACTGTGATGATGTACTATCAGAGAAAAGAGTCACTGTGATGATGTACTATCAGGGAAAAGAGTCACTGTGATGATGTACTATCAGAGAAAAGAGTCACTGTGATGATGTACTATCAGAGAAAAGAGTCACTGTGATGATGTACTATCAGAGAAAAGAGTCACTGTGATGATGTACTATCAGAGAAAAGAGTCACTGTGATGATGTACTATCAGAGAAAAGAGTCACTGTGATATTGTCTATCAGAGAAAAGAGTCACTGTGATGATGTACTATCAGAGAAAAGAGTCACTGTGATATTGTCTATCAGAGAAAAGAGTCACTGTGATGATGTACTATCAGAGAAAAGAGTCACTGTGATGATGTACTATCAGAGAAAAGAGTCACTGTGATGATGTACTATCAGAGAAAAGAGTCACTGTGATATTGTCTATCAGAGAAAAGAGTCACTGTGATGATGTACTATCAGAGAAAAGAGTCACTGTGATATTGTCTATCAGAGAAAAGAGTCACTGTGATGATGTACTATCAGAGAAAAGAGTCACTGTGATGATGTACTATCAGAGAAAAGAGTCACTGTGATATTGTCTATCAGAGCCAATGGGAGGTGATAGCTGCATGGAAAATGGGGTTAATGGAGGGTTTTACTCTCTTATCAAAATAAATATTTAAAATGGCGATAAATGATAACTAATGGTCAAAAGTTACTTCTTTTACTGTGACTGTGATCCAACCCTAATTTATTTAACAAACTTTCACTAACTCAATGAATAACTAAAGACTCAATCTATTCATTTTCAAATCCTGTTCTAATAGCGGGCTCATTATTTTCTCATTCAGTGTTGTTATTAGGTTGAAAAAGCTGAGCGATTTGCAATCTCTGCTTCACCGTTCAGCTCCATTCCGATGTCGGTTTCTTTGCTTCGCTCGTAGGTAAAAAGGCTGCTATTCCCTCGAGTGATCCTCTATATTGGTTTGGAGAATCGGAAACAACTGAAAATACCCTCTCTGAGAATACCTTTCTAGCTGCACAGTTACTAAAAAGAAACCTTTATTTGAATGTTTTACATCATTGAGATAAAAAATTCTGTTATTGTTTCATATTTGTAAAAAAATGTATATTACTAAATGTAATGCTTCTAAATATTTTAAAATTAGTCTGAGTAACCGATGACAAATTTGTAAGATTTGAAAATAATAGAATGTTAGAAAATAGTGTTTTTTGAAATTAGAATCATGCAGCAATTCTTTTCTCTGATAGTACATCATCACAGTGACTCTTTTCTCTGATAGTACATCATCACAGTGACTCTTTTCTCCGATAGTACATATCACAGTGACTCTTTTCTCTGATAGTACATCATCACAGTGACTCTTTTCTCTGATAGTACATCATCACAGTGACTCTTTTCTCCGATAGTACATCATCACAGTGACTCTTTTCTCTGATAGTACATCATCACTGTGACTCTTTTCTCTGATAGTACATCATCACAGTGACTCTTTTCTCTGATAGTACATCATCACTGTGACTCTTTTCTCTGATAGTACATCATCACAGTGTCTCTTTTCTCTGATAGTACATCATCACAGTGACTCTTTTCTCTGATAGTACATCATCACAGTGACTCTTTTCTCTGATAGTACATCATCACAGTGACTCTTTTCTCTGATAGTACATCATCACAGTGACTCTTTTCTCTGATAGTACATCATCACTGTGACTCTTTTTTTCTATTATAGTAAAAAACTATTCACTAATTTTATAATATGATACCATTTCAAATAAAATCACAAGAGTTATTTTAATTTCCTGTATTCCAAATGTCCACCACTTTGCCAATTCGAAATGTACACAAACATTAATTTAAATTTTCTCTAATGAAGGCAAAAGTTCGATAAGGAATACTCCCTTCATTAGATGATTAAATTCGCCTGAAAGAGAATATCGGAGTAAAAGGAGAAGAGCAAATAAGCGATACTTGCTACCGATACGACGATACTCCCGATACAGCTATGAATGATATCGGAAAAGTTTTCCCTCAATGAGAAATATTAGAGACTCTTCATGTTTATTTATATAATATTCATTGATGAATTTTAAATGCCTGACATTTAGTATTCGCGTCAATCAGTTATTCATTACCTTTGAGAATGTTGTTGAACTTCTCAAATGCCGCTTTGAGGTAATAGGACTCATCATTTTCTAGGACTTTTAACTGGACTGATGGCAAAATATTATATTCACATGCAAAATAGTTTAACTATTCAAACATTAATGTATCTGAATTCTGGTTGAATTATTGAAGCTGGAATGTTTAAATTAGGGAATTTCACTTTATGAATGAACAATCATTTTCGTTTGACATACTTTAGTATTTCTTCAATTCGGAACAGTTATTCCTATTTTCAATGCAGCCGTTTATCGCATCCCTTCTTTGGGTGATATTTTCAGAGTATATTTGTCCAAACATTGAACTCCTGAGTTCTTCAATTGGTTTCAAATCACAGTCTCATTCGTTCTAAAGTCAATAAAATTGGTGCTCAAGTCATTGCTATTCATGGCTTCGTGATTGAAGTTTCTGGGTATATGAACCCTCCCTATTGTCATTAGGAGATATCTTTATAGAAACTCAATGAATATCAATAATAGGTTCACTGAGAGTTATTCTAAAGTTTATTCAGAGTATTAAACTCTTTGAAAGGTTGAACAAAATGTAGGATACAGTAGAAGTCCCCTATAGTGAATGTCCTAATTGATAGAATTACTCTGTATAGTGGACAAATTTCCTTAAGTTTGCCATTAAATGGCAATTAGTTTTCTATAGCTGATGCTATTCATTGCAGACTGAAGGAGAATTAAATTGTTCACTATACTTGATAATTCTCTTACATTCGGTAAATAGGATTTCTAGAAGAGTTTTACTGTATTCAAACAGAATAATTGGTATTTTTCTCTCTCAATTAGCAAACGTATTGCAAATTCATGCTTTATTTTTCTCTCCATGAATCATTTTGGTCTTTCATTTATCAGTTCAAAAGGTTTTAGAATATACTGCCTCGCAGTATACTTTTCCTTGAAGAAGAATTCCTGATGATCACCTCCAAGCAGACTATTCAATTTTATGGTCTGCTGGTCTCATAAATAGGAACAAGGAAATCCTCTGGAAGTTCAGGCCTTGCCTCTGATGTCTAATAAATATCATATGTGTGAGGGGCGAGAGACCCCGAGCTCCCCATTTAATATACCTCATAAGAGTCTACATTGTAGTTCTTTTGGGGGTCCATATTTCATGGATGGCTCATAGAACAACATTGTTCTTGTGTCGTCTGAGAATTATGCCGAATGTTGATAACGGGAACAAAAGATGATTCATGGCGACTGAACTTTAACTCAATTGTCGCCAGCTGAGGAATTTGTTGAGTGAACTCCTTGCAAAATATTTAGGTAGTCAAATTGCTTGAACAGTATCATGAATTTTGTCAGCTTTTTTTAGGTTTTAATTTAACGGTAGATTCACTAACTGTCCTTAGCTGAATTAAAAATTTTCTATATTTTCCAGCTAGATGTTGATCAAAGCTCTTTATTCATATAAGTTATTATTTAAATATTCATTTAACTTAAATTCATAAAGTTACTAAAAGATTGTGAGATATAGAAGTTCTCTATTAGAAGCTTCTTTCTCCTTCACCCTATAGCTGAATACCCTCCTCAATTTGGTCCTGTCTCACTGGAGGCAAGAGACAATGCTTAGAGTTGAGATTAGCGGAGTGGCTGTTGCTCTCATCGATCAATGGATGTCTTTTGTTTAAAGCCTGGATGGAGTCAGAGAGCACTGGCTTTTGTTACCTAGAGTGAGTTTATCAGAAACCGATATATTGAGTGCCGTTGTTACGATTGTAATTAGAGCTGCCAACTCCTACATTCAAATGAGACTCAACACGCATTATGCTTCCCCATTCACTGAACTTTGTAAGTAACTTACATTAGTGATGTTAGTTGTGTCTATTATATATTCGCCATTGTAATATCTAACTTAATGAATTAGTAATCAAACTCTATCCGTCTCTCGTTAATATTGGATTACTTTATAAAGGAATATAGTTACTGTTTAATTAAATTATGAAATTTAAATCAAAATGCTAGAAAAAGGAATGAATTGTTTGCAAAATAAATTGAGTGCTACAATAATAAGTAAATTATTTATAATAAAATAAATAGAGAAAATATAGCAAATATTTTTGGTCAAATTTCCTGTCTCTATAAGAAAATTATATTTGAAAAATGAGAAGGCAGCAAACATATCTCAGATATATAATTTGTATTATTTCAAAACGAGATAAAATAATTATTAAAGATTTAATAATAGAGTACAGTAATCATTAGTAAAAGTAATTGAAAACATTTTCACGAAGAAGGTTAGATACAAAATATAACCTAAAGCGAATTAGAAAAAGATGTTCAAAATTCTATACGAAGTGAATAAGAAAGATATTTTCAGTGTACCTTGTAGTGACTACCCAGGTAACATTTAGATATTCCCGGAATATTCCCTCGATATCTATATATTCCCTCATTATCCGCTATCGTAAAATGATATCGAGGGAATATTCCAAGGATTAGTGAAAATGAGTTGATCCCTAAAGATATCGAGAGAATATTCCTGGAATTAGTGAAAATTAGTTGATCCCTAACGATATCGAGGTAATATTCCAGGATTTAGTGAAAATTAGTTGATCCCTAACGATATCGAGGGAATATTCCAGGATTTAGTGAAAATTAGTTGATCCCTAACGATATCGAGGAAATATTCCAGGAATTAGTGAAAATTAGTTGATCCCCTAACGATATCGAGGGAATAATCCAGGAATTAATGGAAACTAGTTGATCCCTTTCCGATATCGAGGGAATATTCCAAGAATTATTGAAAATTTGTTGATTCCCTAACAATATCGAGGGAATATTCCAGGAAATAGTGAAAAGTAGTTGATCCCCTAAAAATAATAAAAGAAACGATTATAAAAGAAAAAAGAAATAATCTATGAAATATGAAACTATATTTATCGATGATAACCTAAAGATAAACTTGAGTTATCATATTGCATAAAGATCATTAAAAATCCTACTTCTACTGTGTCCAGAATGGTCGAGTGGTTAGCGTCACAAGCAGAAGTCAACAAGGTGCTGGTTCGAGACCAGGAAACATCACTTCATTTCTTTCTCCATTTCTTTCCATTTAATATGTATATAACAATATGTTTCATTCAACCAATTCATATAAGTCAAACGTACACGTACGAATGCAATGTATGCTAGGAAATATTAATTTCGGTATTCTTATTTTTATATCCTTCCTCTATTCAAAATATCCAGGGAATATTCAGGGAAATTCTCCTTTTATCCCCTCGATATTTAGGGGATCACTATCCCAATTTTATTCCCTTGATATCGAGGGAATATTCATTTCGGTATTCCTTGCCATTGTAATCAAGGGAATATTCCAGGGATAATATATTTAAATCCCATCATTATTCCCTCGATATCATTTGGGGATATCCCCATATCGCAAAAACATCAAAGTAGGGTATCCCCTCGATAACCCTGGGGATATCGAGGGAATAATCCCAGGGAATTTCCCCGGAGTATCCCGGGGATAATTTTTTGTTACATGGGTAGGAAGGATCTTTTCAGTTTACCGGTTAGTGACTAGGAAGGAAGGATCTGTTCAGTGTACCGTATAGTGAGTGACTAGGAAGGATCTTTTCAGTTTACCTTGTGGTATCCGGAAAAAATCCCCCGGAAGAAAAAATCCCCCGGAAAAAATCCCCCTGATAAAACTCCCCATAAAACAGATTTATGCCCTATTTTTCTATTGATAGTTACATATCCCTAGTTTTAATCTTTGACCATCAGTCTCAAGCTAAATTCGTAATAAGAAACATCAAATTTATGAGATGTTTAGTCACTGTATTTGCAGACTCGTAAGAGTGTAGAAGATAAAGAAGAGGTAATATCTAAATGAGTTAAATTTTGAATATAATATCATACGAAATTTTGTTTATGATCAATACTTTTTAAGTTAAAATCAGTTTATTGTTTCATCGTTTATTCAAGTGGTAATACATGTTAACTGAATGACATCGTTTGAACATTTCTGTGCCTTATTTGTCTATTGATAGTTATACTGTATATCGCTAATTTGAATCATCTAACGTCAGTCTATAGTTCAATAGTTAACTAGTTTCTTTCTACTTTGTATATATAATCTATTTTAATAATATATAGAATATATATATTATGCAATTTATGTTACATGTATGTATGGTAATTACACAATCAAAAAAGGAAAAGTTTACTGAAATTTAATTTTAAATAGGTATATTTTCTACGTCAAAGTCTTTTGTAATATAACAATTATTTCAGGAATTTTGCTTAGAGCAACTTAGTGCTGGTAGCACTCCTCTGAAGAATCGCAAATATCAAGATTAGACTGCGCAATGCTGTAGAAAAATATGACGAATATATAGTTCATTTATAAGTTATATTAAGGCCATAACCTACAATTTAAACTTTCAATTTTGTACAGCCTATTTACAATTTTCAGATTTTGTAACATTAGTTTGCTACAGTCAAAATTTTTATATTTGTTTATTCAAACTGTTGTAATAAGATACTATAAGTACATGCTTTTCTTTCTGATATTGTCTTTTCCTCTTTTTGTGGGCATTTTTGAAAATATTTATCAATTATTCTATTTTTGACTTGAGGATATTTTTTCTTCGTTCGATGCTTTCCGGGTGATTTCTTCCGTGGGGATTTTTTCCGGGGGGGTTTTTTCCTTGGGGGATTTTTTCCGCCGGAGGATTTTTTTCTCCGGGGGATTTTTTCCTAAACCCGTACCCTGTAGTGGCAGGGAAATATATTTTCAGTTTACCGTGTCATTCAGTAATATTTTTTCCATTATTTGATGCCAGAATAAAGAAAGTTATTCCAAACGGAGGGAAAATTCTGTCTATTGTTTCCTCAGCGAGTGATTTTGTCACATAAAATAGATATTCTAGAGTACTTTTATCATAAAAGAGATCTGCAGATGGAAGCGATGATAGCTCCGCCAGAAGAAAGATACCTTAGATAATATTTAAAGGGGAATTTACCATCTCAGAAAGAAATGATAATCAGTCGTGGTCTTTTGATGAGTGATTATAAAAGATGATTCGATCGCATCTGTACGATAGTAAATAATTCGAAGAAATTTTAACCTCAATTTATCATTTACTTGAAACATTTAAAATGCGGGAATTACGATATGTTACTATAAAATACTATGAATATTTACCCCAACGAACAATTGAAAACAAATTTTCAATATGCATGGTTAATGATGAAATTCTGTAGAAACAGATACTTGGTAATTATAAGAGATACATTGCTATATATAAATTATTAAAATAAATTCTTTTCATCTCTTCTATAAAATGCATAAATATTTTCATAGTACGAATTTATTTTCAAGATTTGCTATGGGAAAAAAATATTCGCTTTACTTTAACATAAAATTTCAGTCTACAGTGAATATAACTATCATTTTTGCATTTTAATTTCCTTTTTACGACCTCGGTGAATACAACTAGTATTTCCTTTACCAAAATTTTTCTTATTAGTCTGCGGTAAATACAACTAATATTTTCTTTACTAAAAATATTTTATCAGTTTGCCGGAAATACAACTAATATTTTCTTTCTTTATATTTATTCTATTAGTCTTCGGTAAATACAACTAATATTTTCTTTATATATATTTCTTTTATTAGTCTTCGGTAAATACAACTAATATTTTCTTTATTTATATTTCTTTTATTAGTCATCGGTAAATATAACCAATATCTTCTTTATTATATTTATTTTAATAATCTTCAATAAATACAACTAATATTTTCGTCTTCGGTAAATATAACTAATATTTTCTCTATTTATATTTCTTTAATTAGTCAGCGGTAAATACAACTAATACTTTCTTTAGTAAATTTATTTTATTAGTCTTCAGTAAATACAACTAATATTTTCTTTAGTAAATTTATTTTATTAGTCTTCAGTAAATACAACTAATATTTTCATCTTCGGTAAATACAACTAATATTTTCTTTATTATATTTCTTTTATCAGTCTGCGGTAAATACAACTAATATTTTCTTTATTATATTTCTTTTATTAGTCTGCGGTAAATACAACTAATATTTTCTTTAGTAAATTTATTTTATTAGTCTTCAGTAAATACAACTAATATTTTCGTCTTCGGTAAATACAACCAATATTTTCTTTATTATATTTCTTTTATTAGTCTGCGGTAAATACAACTAATATTTTCGTCTTCGGTAAATACAACCAATATTTTCTTTATTTGTACTTTTAGTTTATTCTATTGATTAATCACAAACTCAAAGATGTACTCCTCTATATTTTTAAATTTCTAGATATGCAATGATAAATATCAATCAAATAAATATCCTTATTTGACGGCAATAAAGTCCATGCGACGTCGAAGCGAGAAGATTTACGTCGACACCTTACCTAGGCTGGTGATCATTTTTCTCCGTCATGTCCACACACCTCTTTTTATTGCCTAACACTCACTATGCAAATGGTGTGTGGACATGGAGCTCAGATTGTTGAGGTTTGGTAAGAAAAATGGTGCTAGCAGATTTATCATATTACTTAAGATCTTTCAATACCTCAAGTTTCATATTTTAAATGTGACTTATTGGAACCATGGATTTATCTCATAAAAAAGTGTACTTAAAATGTTCTTCCAATTCAATAAATTTCATTGACGATATTCAATATGAATCATCAATTTAGTCAAATTGACCAAAACTTTCATCACCAATTGTGTAATGCGGATAATCTTACAACAAAAGAAACTAAAACTACTAATTTCATTGAGAAAACACATCTGGTCAATTATAGTCGAAACACATTTGGTCAATTTTAGTCGAAACACATCTGGTCAATTTTAGTCGAAACACGTTTGGTCAATTTTAGTCGAAACACATCTGGTCAATTTTAGTCGAAACACATTTGGTCAATTTTAGTCGAAACACATTTGGTCAATTTTAGTCGAAACACATTTGGTCAATTTTAGTCGAAACACATCTGGTCAATTTTAGTCGAAACACGTTTGGTCAATTTTAGTCGAAACACATTTGGTCAATTTTAGTCGAAACACATTTGGTCAATTTTAGTCGAAACACATTTGGTCAGTTTTAGTCGAAACACATTTGGTCAATTTTAGTCGAAACACATTTGGTCAGTTTTAGTCGAAACACATTTGGTCAATTTAGTCGAAACACATTTGGTCAATTTTAGTCAAAACACATGTGGAAAATTTTAGTCGAAACACATTTGGTCAATTTTAGTCGAAACACATTTGGTAAATTTTAGTTGAAACACATTTGGTCAATTTTAGTCGAAACACATTTGGTCAGTTTTAGTCGAAACACATTTGGTCAATTTTAGTCGAAACACATCTGGTCAATTTTAGTCGAAACACGTTTGGTCAATTTTAGTCGAAACACATCTGGTCAATTTTAGTCGAAACACATTTGGTCAATTTTAGTCGGAACACATTTGGTCAATTTTAGTCGAAACACATTTGGTCAATTTTAGTCGAAACACATCTGGTCAATTTTAGTCGAAACACGTTTGGTCAATTTTAGTCGAAACACATTTGGTCAATTTTAGTCGAAACACATTTGGTCAATTTTAGTCGAAACACATTTGGTCAGTTTTAGTCGAAACACATTTGGTCAATTTTAGTCGAAACACATTTGGTCAGTTTTAGTCGAAACACATTTGGTCAATTTAGTCGAAACACATTTGGTCAATTTTAGTCAAAACACATGTGGAAAATTTTAGTCGAAACACATTTGGTCAATTTTAGTCGAAACACATTTGGTCAATTTTAGTCGAAACACATTTGGTCAGTTTTAGTCGAAACACATTTGGTCAGTTTTAGTCGAAACACATTTGATCAGTTTTAGTCGAAACACATTTGGTCAATTTTAGTCGAAACACATTTGGTCAATTTTAGTCGAAACACATTCAGTCAATCTTGAACGCAATTGCACAACAGGGATTTTTTATTTTCAAGTTTGTAGAGAGGGACTTGACAATTCTGAATTTATTGTATTTTATTGCGCATTGTTGAGGAGACAATTGTTTCAAGTAGATGATTGAAAAAGTACAGAAATCTTCATATTTCATTTCACAACTCTCACCTTTACGTTTTCAAGTCTCATCATAAAATACAGCGATCTAATTTTATAGTAACAAAACAAATTCACATTAAAATTTCATTTTGTACCATTATTTTCTTCATTTTCAAACCAATCAGTCTACTTTCCTACATCGCTTCATGAAATCTTCATCTCGTATTTAAATCTAATTTAGTACAATCATTCTCCTGGCAAGATAAATTCATTATGTATTCCAATCGCCATCTTTTGATCAATCAGTTAATATTTAAATGATGTTAACATTCGCCGTAAAAGCAATGAGTTACATTTCAATATTGACTAAGCAAACAAAGTGTCCCGCTGAAGACTCAGCGCAATGTGTACCTTCCATTTATTCTACACGAGGAATCCAAACTCAGGCAAGATGAAATAATTGGAAGCGATTGTTGTGCTACGAGAATTTCCACTTTGATTTGCTAGTGAAGAGATTCGATATTTTAATACTTGAATTCCTCTTAATATTCACTATCTGTACTTTTTATCATGTTATGTACTAAGAAATTGTAATTAGTTTCCTATTTCTATTACGCCTATTTATTATATTTATACAGGGTGTCTGAAAAATGAGTAGCCAATTCAAATGGGCTGTAATTTGTAAACTATTATAGTTTAAAGATTGAAGTAGGTTTCATTTTAAAGATAAGAATTCCAAGTTTTATTTTCTTAATATATTTAGCATTACATGATCACTCAATGAACTTATCAGTACGAATAACGTTTTTTTTATCTTACACCATTTGCATTCAATATCACATCATGAATTAAATCTTGCCCCCTCCCCCCTTCCCCCTCTATCTCTATTGAGTTTACTTTATATCTTCACATAGCTTTAAATATTAATAGAAGATAAATTTAAATGTCAATACACAGTAAATTCATGAATTTAGAGTGAGTTGAGTGAGAGTCCACTATTCAATAGATTTCAATACACCAATAGAGTCTATACTCTGAACATAAATAACCGTTATGCAGTTTATTGTATCCGCTAGTTTGTTCCACTGCACAGTTCTTGATTGTTTAATGACCTTACAAGGGGTTTCATGAGGCGACACGCCCCTCGATATACATACATTAGTATTCGATTTTGTAAATGGGTTAAAACGCAATGGGCATTCTTGAGATTGTGCAACTCGGGAAATAGCACGGAACATAAATTCTAAAAGAAAATAATTCTACAATAAGAAGTCTGTATATTGACAACTTTTTCTTATATTCAATCATATAAAAATATTATACATTAAATAAAAGATTTTTGATTCACTGAACATGCGATACAAATTAGATTAATTCAAATATCTGGAATAAAATACTCTAGTCAATTATTACTGGAATAAAAATTTCCATAGAAATATGCAGTATTATGTACCAATACTTTTTGTGAAATCTTGACAAAAAATTACGATGGCAGATCTCAGAATGATATTTCATATTTTGAGTTTACGATTCTCATCATGTTTGAAAAGTTTGTCGAAAACACCATTGCGTATTCTGCTAACATCTTCTACGTCTCAGAGCCATTTAAATCACAGCTTTTTTTTAGAATTCCACCAAACTCAAATTTGAGCGTAAAAAGTTTATCTTCCTGCTTCCGTTTACGAACGATTCAAAATTGTTATCAGAAAACGAGCGAAAAGCGGCTCGACAAAACTGAAGAAAAAGGTAGTTCGTGACCTGAATATTTAAGGAAATCATCCCAGAGTTTTGTGTGGTGAATACAAAGACTGAGTCAAGCCATCGCTAGAGTAATGAATCAGTCTTTTTTCACCTACTGTTCTGATTGTATTTAGGGGGATGAGGGGAGGGGTGAGATAATGATCTTAGGGCTGCCAAATTCCGGTAAACTGTTCAATTTTCCAGTGTCGTCAATTCTTTAGAATTCTCAGTAATTGTTACGCATTATGTTATTTGAGATGAAATAGTTCATTCGAAGTTACAATTCATGATACTTTCCGTAATTCTTTTTGTCCCAAGACGACATATATGTCCCCTTCAAGTGATCTTTTTGTTGAGGCTTTTTTGAAATATTGTACGTAAATGACCGGTTAAGCACATGTGTACTCTTTCATATATTAGAGCACATGTGTACTCTTTCATATATTAGAGCACATGTGTACGCTCACACTATTTAAGCACAATTAAATATTGTATAATACGCTTTCTTTGCGTATATATTACAATAATATTACAAAAGTTCTCGTCTTCTACTCATTAAGTCATGAAGGGTATAATTTATAACAATGGGAGCAATTGGCCACTGTTTAATTCAATGATTCATCTTTCCAGGAACTGGTGGAAGTCCTCCCTCACTGGAGGAGCATCCCAAGTCACTAACTGTTTCCAGAGGAGACCCCGCCACCCTAAACTGCGCTGCCGATGGCAACCCACTGCCTAAAATATTCTGGACCAAGTGAGTGATACTGTGAACAAGAACAACATATGAGCTATTATTGTATGATAGCATGTGATATTATGATTATGGAAAATAGGATTATGAATATTATGATAACATGTAAGCTGTTCTGATTTAGTAGTGATGATAGAAATTGATCAAATAGTATTTCAATCAAATTGGATTTTGATCTTATATGATTTTGATCAAATAGAATTTTGATCAGCTTGGAACTGTATCGAACATGATATTAAGATATTTCAAGTTTAAGCTTCACTCAGAAAAGGTATAGATTATTTCTCAAATTGATTTAATGTTCTCTCACTAAAGTTTAAATATATATAATTACCTCTTAAAAAAACTAATGATTCCAAACTATCAAATAAATGGTGACAAACACTTCCCCCAGTTAATGAACACAATTCCTATTGAAATGCTACACAGTAGCAAAGGTGATAGATTACCACTCTTATCTCACTGTCCATTGATCGAGTAGCATCTTCTATTTACTCGCCATAGTGATGGCGTAAAAGAGGTAGCTATTAGCATATGCCATTTGCTGGAGAAGTAATTAAAGCTTACTGTAGCAGATAGTAACACTTTTAACACCTATAATTGGAGAACACGATGTTGAGGAAAGAAAAAAAAAAAACCCAATCGCATGAAACGTGTTTAGTTCATTTACTTGGAATATAATGACAATGAATTTGATTACTGGTGACTTGTTATTTAAGAAATGAAATTAATTGACTTATTTTATGTCGGCTAATTTAATTTAATTCATATTGGTTCATAACACCCACTTTTCGAGCACTATGAGTGTCCGGGCACAATCGATGGATGTTTTAATTTTTCCTAAATTATTTTTAAAAATAATGAAAATTAGTTCATGTCCTGAAGTATTTTATTTTGATATAAATTCACAAATAATTATGATTACTCTGTTTAATTTCTTTAATAGCTTAGAACTTTCACTTTCTTAATATATAATTTCCTTTAGTAACTTTGCTAACTTAAAAGAAAATAACTGCTATATCATTTTGAAAAAGAAACTGTGAAATTTTTTTTCAGTCGAATTATTTCGATTTGTCATTTTTATAGCCAAATCAATTTATTTTAGAATTAGATTTCCCACATGCTGTCATGGTGATTCGTTTGTCCAACACAGGGATGGTTTGCCCCTGGTAACTTCAGAACAAGACCCCATGTCACACAGACTTCTGCTACCATCAGGATCTCTGTTCTTCCTTACCACCAAGCAGAGCAAGAAGGAAAATGACTCTGGAGTGTACAGATGCGTTGCCAAGAACACCCACGGACAGGCTTATTCCAGGAACGCCACGCTCACTATAGCAGGTGAGTTATAGGATATGTGTCTGGACTCATATGTTCCCATCTTATTGTTATCTCTGGTTAGATAATGGTTCTAGACTCTAGAGGTTATACCTTTTCCTCTGTTAATGTTGCTGAGATTGCTAGCTTGTATTATATTCCATACTAAATAATTCACTATTTGTTATTCAACGAAATACAATTCTACAAATTTTTAAAACACAGTACAAATACTTCCATTGAAATTAAATACTCAAACAAGTGCATATTTGTCTAGCTACCAGACTGTCACAATTGGTTTAGATTTCCTCTCTCCCATTTCTCCTGCTATTGCACTATTTTCAGTATCAGAATATGCAAATAAAAGTGCAATGGAATATTCACTGGAACTTCCCTCCCTCTGATCAAATTCTGGCGGAGACTATTCGGACCAATTTGAAAAATCCCCCTTGCGGTCGCGAGCTCAAGTTTCTTTGACCGACAAGAGCTACACCCAATCGATTTTCCCTTTATGACACTTCAATATTGAAAAATGTAGCAGAAATTTATTCAGAATACATTATAAACTTTGAAAGAGTGTGCTTGAAGTTTAGTTTAGAGCCATATTGAATGGCGAGATTGATTTGGATTTCAGGTTTTCGTCTCTTGGAGAATTTGTAACTTTTTTATCAATTGGAAGTAGCTTTTATATTTCGTAATAAACTCTACATTATTGCTATTAATATTAATTTCATATAGTTTGTAATATAATTATACAAGAAAGTACGAGAAAGTATTCTTTATTCGCAATAATAATTAGCTTTTTTTTCAATTCAATTCCAATGTAGATTGTCATTACTTTATAATTTTGTTTAACAGACAAATTATTTAGCCCATTATTTTCGTTAAAAAACTTTATCATCAATATCTGTCATTTAATTTGAGAAACGAATAGTTGTTGCAGATAACATACTTATGACTTGAACATTTTTTAGTATTGATAATAGAGCATACCATTGACTAATAATTCACATTTAGTTTTCACCTTCATTTACATGGGATTTATCTTTGCAATATCGTTTTCTAATCTTCCAAACTTATTGTCGTGTACCCAGACAAATTTTAAAATATCTACAAACAACACAATTAATAAAGTTTCATTTTAAAAATGAGAAATTAGTACTAGATACGCTGAAGATTTCTATATAAGATACAAACTATCGAATTTGTTCACTAGATATGAAGAAGATTACTATATATCAAATAACTTATATATTTCCTAGAATCGATAAGTGGAAGATTACTATAAATGATTCAAATAATCTTATTATTTTACTAGAACTTAATTAAGATAACTATATATAATACAAAGGTTCAAATTCCTTCACAAGATATGTAGAAGATTAACCACTTCAAGTTCATTTGTCTTCTCCAAAAGCCTCAGCCACAGCAAGTTAGGTTAGAATTCAGGTGTGGCGGAGTCTACTAACTCAATTAGAGGACTCCCCCAAGAATGCATCATGGACTTTGACTCATTGCTTTTATGGACTTTGACTCATTGCTTTTATGGTCATGTCGATAATGGAGTCCCAGCCTATTGCCTAAAATTGGCTCAAATGTTTTGGTCACCACTAGGGGATATGATGGACCTAATGGAGACGATGGTGAAATCTCTAGATCAATATATCATATTAGGATGATTTTTATCTTGTTCATCATCACTGTGACTCTTTTCCCTGATAGTACATCATCACTGTGACTCTTTTCCCTGATAGTACATCATCACTGTGACTCTTTCCTCTGATAGTACATCATCACTGTGACTCTTTTCCCTGATAGTACATCATCACTGTGACTCTTTTCCCTGATAGTGCATCATCACAGTGACTCTTTCCTCTGATAGTACATCATCACAGTGACTCTTTTCCCTGACAGTACATCATCACAGTGACTCTTTTCTCTGATAGTACATCCTCACAGTGACTCTTTTCTCTGATAGTGCATCCTCACAGTGACTCTTTTCCCTGACAGTACATCATCACAGTGACTCTTTTCTCTGATAGTACATCATCACAGTGACTCTTTTCCCTGATAGTACATCATCACAGTGACTCTTTTCCCTGACAGTACATCATCACAGTGACTCTTTTCTCTGATAGTACATCATCACAGTGACTCTTTTCTCTGATAGTGCATCATCACAGTGACTCTTTTCCCTGACAGTACATCATCACTGTGACTCTTTTCCCTGATAGTACATCATCACAGTGACTCTTTTCTCTGATAGTACATCATCACAGTGACTCTTTTCTCTGATAGTACATCATCACAGTGACTCTTTTCTCCGATAGTACATCATCACAGTGACTCTTTTCCCTGATAGTGCATCATCACAGTGACTCTTTTCTCTGATAGTACATCATCACAGTGACTCTTTTCTCTGATAGTACATCATCACAGTGACTCTTTTCTCTGATAGTACATCATCACAGTGACTCTTTTCTCTGATAGTACATCATCACAGTGACTCTTTTCACTGATAGTACATCATCACAGTGACTCTTTTCCCTGATAGTGCATCATCACAGTGACTCTTTTCTCTGATAGTACATCATCACAGTGACTCTTTTCTCTGATAGTACATCATCAAAGTGACTCTTTTCCCTGATAGTGCATCATCACAGTGACTCTTTTCTCTGATAGTACATCATCACAGTGACTCTTTTCTCTGATAGTACATCATCAAAGTGACTCTTTTCCCTGATAGTGCATCATCACAGTGACTCTTTTCTCTGATAGTACATCATCACAGTGACTCTTTTCTCTGATAGTACATCATCACAGTGACTCTTTTCCCTGATAGTACATCATCACAGTGACTCTTTTCCCTGATAGTACATCATCACAGTGACTCTTTTCCCTGATACTACATCATCACAGTGACTCTTTTCACTGACAGTACATCATCACAGTGACTCTTTTCTCTGATAGTACATCATCACAGTGACTTTTTTTTCTGATAGTACATCATCACATTGATTCTTTTCTCTGATAGTACATCATCACAGTGACTCTTTCCTATGATAGTACATCACCACAGTGACTCTTTTCCCTGACAGTACATCATCACAGTGACTCTTTTCTCTGATAGTACATCATCACAGTGACTCTTTTCTCTGATAGTGCATCATCACAGTGACTCTTTTCCCTGACAGTACATCATCACAGTGACTCTTTTCCCTGATAGTACATCATCACAGTGACTCTTTTCCCTGACAGTACATCATCACAGTGACTCTTTTCTCTGACAGTACATCATCACAGTGACTCTTTTCTCTGATCGTGCATCATCACTGTGATTCTTTTCCCTGACAGTACATCATCACAGTGACTCTTTTCTCTGATAGTACATCATCACAGTGACTCTTTTCTCTGATAGTACATCATCACAGTGACTCTTTATTCTGACAGTACATCATCACAGTGACTCTTTTCCCTGATAGTACATCATCACAGTGACTCTTTTCCCTGACAGTACATCATCCCAGTGACTCTTTTCTCTGATAGTACATCATCACAGTGACTCTTTTCTCCGATAGTACATCATCATAGTGACTCTTTTCCCTGACAGTACATTTTACACGTGAGAGTATAATAACTTGTATTCCTGAATAAATTGTTTCATAACTTTTGTGAAGTGTAACAGAGAGAAATATTAGCAAAGTTCAGTAGAGTACCTACCACAAGTACATTCATTTCTCTACCTAACTCAGATGTTCCTAACTTTGTTCAGCTCTAACGAAATTTCCTACTCTCGCCATCCGGTTTCTTTTATCGTTGTTTCCCCTCCAATTATTCCATTTACCGTTAATAGTTGAAACTTTCCCCTCGGGAAAAACACCAAACAGAAATCCAGTGCGTATTGTTTTTTATGAATTTTATTGGTTTGAAGTGTCTTTGGGATGGGTAGCGGTTTGTTGGAGTTGTCACCTTTTTTATTAGATCTTTCGTAAATTTGAAAATATTTTGTTTTTGAAACGGATTCCATCGAATGAAGAAAAACAAAACAATGTCTAAATTTCAATTATATTTTTAAATTAAATTTAAAAACCTCCAGATTCTTTGCAGTTTTACTATATGTGAATTTTTTTTTTATTCATATTTCGATTTAGTAAATTCATTTTTGTGATTTAATATTCTCTGACCATAGCCATTCTTATGTTTTATGTCGAGATCCTATATTGTACCTATAGTAATCGAATACGAATCATCTTCATTCACTTTCTAAAAATAGCATCATTAAATTCTATCAGAGAATTGTACTGATGCTTACCTATACAGGGTGACCTACAAAAAAGTGTACCCAAGTTTGAATTAATTTAATTATCGTACACGTACAATCTTAAGCAGTGACGTTGGTAGAATGGATACATGAAAAAAATCTAATTGTTAAATTTATTCCAACTCCTTTTTTAACTACTTATAAATACGATATTTCTATTAATTCTTAGTCGGGTACACTTTTTTGTGGGTCACCCTGTATAACCTTAATAAATTGAAAATATTACTTCCTGAAATTTATATAATGTAACTAATTAACTATGGTACTTCCTTTATCGGAAGGGCATGTTTTTTTATTTATTTCATTTTAATACGATATTTTGTAAATCTTATCAATAAATTAAATTAGAGTAAAAGTTACGACATATCGGACAGTTCAACATTTTTCATCATATAAGAAATACTTTATTTAAAAAAATTTAAATCGACATTTTAATAACTATTGGTGTTCATATGATATCAGCAAGTATCGTGGTTACCTGCGATATCACATATTTTTCCAATAATATTATGATCTAAAACTTGGAACTGTCCGATAGTTAGTAAATTAACCTAACGTTATTTACCGAACTTTCCTCTGTGTCTAGATAGAACTAATACCTACTAGTCAGTCACAACCAGTAACTTTTCAAACCAACTAGTAGCTAGTCAAACAAACTAGTAACTAGTCATCAAACTAGTTCCTACTACTAATCTGTTTACAGTCTCTGAAGGTTTAACGTCTCTCTATCTTTTCACCGTCAGTTCTACGGGATGAGTTCCGGGAGGTCCCCGATGACGTGAGTGTAGCGTCAGGTCAGTCCGTGGAACTACGCTGCGTGCCCCCCAGGGGACATCCGCCCCCGGAGATAACATGGACCCGAAACGGAGAGGATATCAATTATGGGAACGCGGGCAACAGGTTCGTCACTGATGACATGCATTTAGGGATGAATTATGCATTTAATGTACATAATTGAGAGTAAAATAGGATAAAGGAACTATCGAACATTCGTGAGTAAAGTGACTAAGTGGTAGAGCCTTTGTCGATATCACTAAAATTCTGAAAACTGTTTAATAAATCCTTTATCCTACATTAACTTACGTTATTGAAATCACAGTACAGTGAAACCTCTATTTTGTGAACTCCTGTAGAGTGAATCTGGAGTCCTGAGTAATGAACTACCCCAAATAGTGAGAATATTTTCTTAGTCTCCCATAAGTGGCAAATAGTTTTCTAAAACCAATGGTCATTTATGGCAGACTAAAGAAATATGTTCACTATTTGGGATAGTTCATTCACTCAGGACTAAATTTGAAAGTGTGGTCGATTCATAAACAGTTTGTTATCGTTTTTTCTAGTGTGATCGGGGCTTAAACAGTTTGGCAAAGTGTTTACTAGTGTGTATTAGCTTTATTTCATAAACGTCATCCTCCTCTTCCTCAGAGTTTACCAGTCAGAGTCAGGTCTTCTGATCATCAATGAAGTCTGGCAGACAGACGAAGGAGAGTATGTCTGTCACGCTTCAAATGCTGCCGGTAGGAGGAGTTCTCCACCAGCTATCGTAGATGTCATTGGTGAGTGAATATAGACATAGTAGAAAAAGCTGAAATCAACTTATTTTAGACAATATCGTCAAGATGAGTTCAGGAATTTCCAACGATAGACTTATTTTAATGTACCATAATTTATCATTTATAATCGGAATCAATTATCCTCATCGGTAGATGGTCTTAATATCATATTGGATGATCACAAACGTAATTTTTCGACTGAACAGTGCTAATATTTAATAAATGGCTATACTGTATATTAGTAATATAATTTTTTTAAATAATCATAGACTTTAATAATGTGTCATCTTAAATAATTTTTGTATATAATTAAGTATAATTTTCTTCATATTTTATTACTCTTTATGATTCTTAACCGTTTGTGCCCTAATATATTTTATTTTAACTGCAATATTCGAATAATAGATAGGTAATGAAATCATATTAAACAAAAACATAAGCTATTTAAAAATATTATAGTAAAAAATCGCAATTATGCTCAATTAATGTAAGAATAAACATGTTGTCTAATATATGAATGAGTGCACCTGTGTTATTGTTTAAAAAGAAAATATCTCATATAAAGGTTTAAAAATATTTTTCAAATATTTAATATATATTTTTTTCACAATTCACAGTTATTTATTATCAATATTAATTAAATGCTGTAATTGAAAAGAAGTTATTTCTCCTGAATACTTTATGTTAAATTGGTTCATAATTGAAATGTATTAAATTGAATTGACTTTTCTGCACTACTTTAATCACAATATTCATCAAAAAACATATTATCGAATAACTAAAAGCAGTTCTGTGAACGGTTAAAGTATCAGAAAATATACCGTACAATTTCTGCTACTTTAGACATGCCCACAAAATTGTATTTTTTTTTGTTTATTCTGATAGACATGAGCGGGAATGAAAAATTCTGTGGGCAATTTCTGGTCATGACACGGAACACTTTTTACTAAATGCTGAAAATCTTTTATTGTAACAGTCTCAAATATTTGCTACGTAAAACGATAATTAGTAGGGGAAAAAAGAATTAAATACTCATAGAAATATTAATTAATATTTGTGTCGTTTGTGCAGATTGTGACAGTTATTATGAGCTTAAATTTAATTAGATACCTAATAAAAGTCTAAATGGAGGAAAAATGTTCGGCGAGAAG
Organism: Caprella mutica; assembly: GCA_947561585.1. Taxonomy (NCBI): domain Eukaryota; kingdom Metazoa; phylum Arthropoda; class Malacostraca; order Amphipoda; family Caprellidae; genus Caprella; species Caprella mutica. The sequence continues at coordinate 181,359 of CANNZV010000011.1, forward strand.
GACTTTAAATGAAGGAAAAATAGAAAGTTTTGCGGGAAGTTGGTCGTGAAGTGCAGATGGTTGGAGCAAATTAGTTTTCCGAGGACTTCTCTCGCTTTCTTTCTTCTCAATCCTCTAATTGTCACAACTGCGAGACTCTTTATTAAGAATGTAAAGATGACTCCATTGAGGAACTTTTCACCCTCTACTTTCCTAACTAGGTAATTAAAAGTTTATTGAAGGAGTCGAGTAAACAGATTATGTAGCCTTGGCAAACTTGAAATACAAACCACGTGCTCCAGCAACTTCTTATCGACTCAAGTTTCCTTTTATAAGTTACGTGAATTGAAATCTTAGGTGTTAAATACTTTTATTGCTCCTGTTACCTTCCTATCTGTTTGTTTATCTTCAAAAAATTATCTCTTTGTTGTTCTGCAAAATAGGGTTTCACACTCAGTTTGAGTGATTAAAAATTGATCAGTCAGAATAATAAAATTGCTTTTCTATTTCTGGAATCTGTCTGATTGTTAGTTTCTAAAACCCAAAACATAGTGAATTGAAGTCCATGAAACTTTGAAAATTATTTTTGAAATTCTCATCTAGTTTATTTATCTTTGAAAAATAATATTTTAACATACTAAGAAATCACTCGTTACTTTAATTCAAATTCGTAAAATCAAGAGCTTATGACACATTTTCTCTTTCTCAGTTGCCCCATTTTGGGTGAAGGCCCCTCGATCCGTGGTGGGTATTTCTGGGGAGACTGCAGAGATCAACTGCAGAGCTGGAGGAGATCCTGAACCTCAGGTATGGCATTCAAACTTATATATTCTAATTCTAATTAGTTTTAGAGATAATAAGGGGTAATGTACTATTTTCACTTTAAAAGTTGAATATTATTGTTAATTTTTTCTCTTCCCAGCAAAATATGAATCCACTACCTATATTTTTAACTCTGTTATTTAATAGATTAGAACTCCTCTACAGTGAATGAGTTAGGATTTAGCCTCTATAATGAATAGATTTTCTGCCATAAAATAGTCATCAGTTTTCTAAAACTGATGGAAATTTGTTCACTATACAGGTTACATCTTAACTCATTCACTGTAGAGGAGTTCAACTTTACGGTCAGACTTTTGTGAATTTCATAAAAAAATCCAAACGGTGTAAATTTCGTAACTATTATTCTATATCACTAATTACAGGTGGTGTGGCGTCGAATCAAGGGCCGCATGCCGGTAGGTAGGGCCGCGGTTGTCAAAGGGCGGGGTCTCCGTGTGTCCCCTCTGAGGCCCGAAGACACGGGGATGTACGTCTGCGAAGCCAGTAACAGAGCTGCTTCTCTGTCAGCTAATGCTACCCTCACTGTACACAGTAAGTAGACAGAAATATCTAATTTAATCATCAAAAATAAAATTTCAAATAAATCAGGCACTGATTCTTTTGTGTATGAAATTTTATTTCATACACAATTTATGCATTCTTGTAAGCTTAATTCATATTATTTTATGTTAAATCTGTGTATCGGACATGTTTTACATCCCAGGTATTTTTATTTAGAAAAAAGGCCTTACGTGGTTTTAAGTCTTTCAGAAAATTGAAATCTTCAGTAGCTGAGCCATCGAGAATCAATTCAATCTTCGCACATCCTTTAGATCATAAAAAATAACTCATTATAAAAATATTTGACCGCTGAGCGATACATAATGACTGAAAAGTGCCAGCAACACATCATTATTAGTCTTCTAACGACCATATATTATTATTATCATTTGACTGATATGTTTTTATCGCCATCTTTTTATCTTCATTACGAACATAATTGGTGGGAAATTTCATTAAGAAACTTCACTCATTTTTACCTGATATAAAATTTAAGATACTTTTGATTATAAAATGTAACACAAAAAACTTTATTTCTCCTTACATAACTAGATTGTTTTCTTTATATACTTAATACCACTAAAGATTTGAATCCATTTTCTTTATTTTATGCTTTATCTGAGCATATTTTCCTTCTTTCATTTATAGCTGCACCCCGAGTGGTGGATGTTCCTGGAGACGTGGTGGTGGAAGAAGGATCTCCTCTACGCCTCTCCTGCGCTGCCTCTGCCATTCCTCCTCCACATGTCTACTGGGCGAGAGAAGGAGGCCATCCACTGCTAACCACCCAGTCCTCCTCCTCCACCAACAGTGACGAGAGTCTCAGAGCCGTGTCTTCCACCTACTCCACCAAGAAAGCTGACCGACACCATTCAGGCAGATACGTCTGTGGAGCTGTCAACTCTGCAGGAGGTGGGGAATGATTGTTAGACGTTTGCTTACTTTTTTAGAGATCTGAAAGCTCACTAAAATGATCAATTAATGTTATTATTGTGTATTTTAATGTATTCTTTTGTGGATATTACTATAATCAATCTTTTCATTACCCATCAGAGAAAAGAGTTACTGCATGATGCTAATATCAGAATTCCTATTATTTTCAAATATTGAAAGAATTGCCGTTGTGCTCCGAGACCGATTCAATCAATATCTACAAGCTTAATAATTACTAAAACCAATTTCTAGAGTATGAAATTAGTAAACTGTGATAAAATTATACCAAACACACTTTTCTCCAATTATAATCCTATATGTATTATTCCACAAAAGAAATGTTCACTATAAATAACTCAAAATTATCATAATCTCAGGTGTCATGACACGTGTTGGTGTTCGCGTTCGTCCCACCCACCTCCTCCCGCCCCCCATTATTCGTGTGGGTCCGAGCAATCAGACAGTTCCTGTTGGGGGCCGTGCGGCCCTTCTCTGCAGGGTTTGGGGAGCCGACTCCGTGAAGTGGCTCTATAATGATGCTCTAATTAGGTTCTCTTCGAGACATCAAGTGCACTCCGACAACACTCTTACAGTCACTGGTAGGCACACTTCATTTTGATTTGAGTGCGACTCCAGAAAGTCTGGAGAGGAAATTCAATGGCCTTAGAACGGCTTCATTGTCGTCTGGTTTACTTGATATTCTTCATTTTCAATGAAAACTACATTTTCATCAGATAAAAGATTCATATGAATTCACATTTTCAATTACAGTATTTAAAATCGTGCATACTCTATCCTGAATACTTTTAAAGAATGTTTCAATATAATTGTAGAAAACAAATTAACTATACCTATATTAATACTAACTTTTTGTTCATAATAATCAAACTCTGTTTTCAGAGCTGAGTTACAAAGACTCGGGAAAGTACACTTGCAGAGCCACTTCCAACAGAGGTCACACTGAATCATCTAGTCAAATCATAGTCAGGTCAGGTAATGACCATTCTGTCAAGTTCCTCCGGTCACCTGACCCCGATGCAGCTCCTGCCCCTCCTCCAACCCCCACCGTGACCTTCGCTAACGGCTCCTCCGCTCATCTGGTTTGGTCTCCTCCAAGTCGACAAGGGGCTTCACCAGTGCTGTCCTATAGGTAAACCTCCTCTCAGTATTAACTCTTAGTTAGCATTTATATTACGAGGAAATTTATTATAAATAAAGGTTTTGTTTATATATGGTAGATGAATTTTGGGCAAAAGATTTATCGAACTTTTTAATAAATTTATAATTCATATCGGGTACATAAATCTGTCTTATTTTTCCAGTATTTTCTAATTTATTTCGGGTAAATATTCTATCTACCACTTAGACTCTTTACTCTCAAATGTTGAAAAGTTTATTAACCCTATTTTCAATTCAAGTTTTTCTTCTTAGTATTTAAAATTCATTTTCTTTAAATAATTCGAACGACTATCCCAGAATGGAGTACTACAGCAGTGCTGGAGGCTCATGGAAAGTTGCCTCCACCAATCTGGAGGAGACTGAATTCACTCTGACGGGCCTGAAGCCTCAGAGTAGTTATGGTGTGATAGTCAGGGCAAGAAACTCTAACGGACTGTCTGAACCGTCAGGAATTGCAGAGGTAAGACCTGACTCTTGGTAGAACAGTCAGAAAATTATTTGTCAATTAATGTTAATATTGGTCGTGTTTTATTGTAGAATATCATAATTTTGATATTATCTTCAGCATTTTTATCGAGATTGCTTGATACAAAATGATAGAATAGAAACGTTCTTAATATACTATATAAAAATAAATCATATTTTACCGCAAAATATCATAATTTTTTGTCAGGATTGTTTTATGGAAAAGGATGTGTTTTTAATTTATTGTAAATTACGATTGAGTTTACGTCAAATCACTTCACTCACTGTTTGAAATATGATTCTTCTGTCATTATATGATCATATTGTCATTTATTATAATCACTGACCGACTAGCCTAAAAATGACAATTGCATTTTTTCCTATCAAGTATGAAAATATTATTAGTTGATTTGGTATTATTATAAAAACGATAAAATGTGAATAAGTTAAACTTACCACCATTGCTCTGAACAGCTCAAAAGAGATGTATTTCTTGTTTTCGATTCACTTTAGTGCATGCATATTCATGGTGTTCTTGCATAAATTATAATATCGTGTTCGTGTTTTTAATGGAATTCTCTTTGATTCAATTATTTTCGTCAGTGTTTACATATGAGTACGCATTTCCAATCAAGTTTGCCTTTTTCTCACATCTCTGAAACTTCTGACTTTATAGGTAGGAGGAGAAGGATCCTTGGCTCTACAGAGGACTCGCGAGGCTGAGAAATTACAACAGTTGCTCCTCATTTTGGAGGAGGCAACTCCGGCTAGTACGTCTGCTGGGCCGGCTACTGCGACCATACTTTGGCAGGTAGGAACTACTCTGTTAGTAGACGTAATCTTTCTGTCGTAAAGTGACATATTTGTCCCTCTTCAAATGATGCATTTTGGAAGTTTTTTTTTTAAAGTTTCGTAAAATGTGTACTCTTTTTCATATTAGAGCATATATATGTACTCTTACACTAGTTAGGCATAATTGTTAATTATTATTTATTTATAAAAAGTCCTTTTAGTAGTATAATTTGCTTTCTGAACCTATTACCAGAATATGAAAAAACTTCTTGTTTCCACTCGCAAACTAATTTAGACCATAAAGGCTTATACATTCATGGTCCTATATATGATTCATGGAATTAGATAGAGCTGGAGTCTTTCAAATATATTGTCATTGGTATTTTGATAAAAAAGAGATTAGCAAATACATGAATGTTAATAAAATCATTTTAATTAATTTACTGTATTAAAATCAATGAAAAAGTTTAAACTTTGACATTCCATACGAATTCAATATTCACATTAAAACGATTTGTTTTCAAATTTGATATCTGAATAAAGAAGTGGTAATAGAAATAATAAAGGAATAATGTAACAGTACCTCAAGTATTCATAATCACATAGTAACACAAATCAAATGTCGACTGCCTAAAAATGTCTATATGATGAAGTCCTAAGCGATCCTTATCCAAATAGGTTCTCCGACTTTTCTTTGATTAAGGCTTTCGTCCAATTACATTTGGTACATCGTACATATCAAAGACCTGATCTCCCTTTCGAGAGATAAAAATATTCCAATTACAGTATCAAACATCGCTCGTCAAACATTCCATGAATGAAAAACATATTTTATTTCAATTTAGATCACTGACGATACGCACGCAAGAATTCAACCAAACCGACAAATTACAGATGAAATTGATTAAAAATACATTCATTCAATTGCACCGCCGAGGATCAAATTTATATCTTTGATAGCGTACAAATAGAGAGAAAAACAAGTTGTGTTTTATTATGACTGGCTAGATACACTTTTGGTTCATGTGGAATGGGAGTACCAAAGGAGTAAGTGAACATGCAGCCAAAGGCTAAAACGCATTAGTTCAAAAGGAAACGAATGTCAACATCTAATGGATTGCATCAAAAACACATTTGAAATGTTCTACTGAGTAATTGGTTATTATACTTCAGTTAATTCTTTTATGTTTGCAATCAACAATGAATATTGGGGCTTAGGTCAACAAAACTGACAGTATTTTATTTATTCGATCTTCATCTTATAAAAATTGATCTATATTTTTAATTTGATAGTTAGCTTCAATTCTATTCGAAATTTCTTACATCAAATTGAAAAAAAAACATATATACGTTGTAGGTTCATTAAAATTCATAGTTGAACCAATTATCTTAATAATTATTATAGTTTGAGATATTTTTTCTTCATTTTTTTGTCACACACAGAGCTATTTAACTTCCTCTGCTTAAGTTTCGTAGTCTTCCTTTAACTCTTCAAAACTCAATGCCTAAAGTGCGTGCAAAAGAATTAGGTAACAGTTTGAAAAAGTTTTATTTTGAAAAATAATAACAGTTCACGGAATTAAAACATACTTATTATTATTATGGTGAAATGTACCAACGACTGAAATGATGAAAAGGATAAAAATTAAGGAAATTGTAAACAAAATTTGATATGGCTTTATTTGTACTTTTTAATTTAATTACTGAATTTATGCTTTGTCTTCATCGACTTCATTTTTCTTCACCTGTGTCTCTTTTCACCACTTCTTTTAAATTTAGCAATTGAATATACTGGAATATATTTCACTATCAAAAGCATATATAAATTACACTATATTTCTATTTGTGACACTTTAAGACAATGGTAAACAAAAACTTATTAGCTGTTTCATACATGGTGTTGTTGTTGGATACTCTTCACAAACTTTTTTGAAAAGAATAAATGCAGTTTCAAGAGAGCAACTTTCACCACTTACTTTTAAGTAGTGTTATTAATTTCACCTGTTTTAACTAGTGTTCTTTTTCTACCATTGGTAAATGAAATAATGTTTTTCATCTTCTATTTATGATGTGCTCTTTTATATCCTCCAGTTATTTGATGAAGTTTCTCACTCTCCAATTTTAGAGTACTGTTTCTCACCCTTCAGTTGTAGAGTACTGTTTCTCACCCTTCAGATATAGAGTACTGTTTCTTATCTTACAGTTATTGAGTACTGTTTCTTACCCTTCAGTTATATAGTACTGTTTATCACCCTTCAGTTATGGAGTACTGTTTATCACCCTTCAGTTATAGAGTACTGTTTCTTTCCCTTCAGTTATGGAGTACTGTTTATAAGGATAAGGATAAGGATAAGGATAAGGATATTTATTGAAGAAAAGTAAATAAAAACAATACAGTTCTACAAGCCCATATATAATTTCTTATTAATAAGAAATTTTCGGGCAAGGTTAAAACAAGAGACAGGAATGGTTTTATCCTGTCATAAAATATATGCGACATTTACACTAAATAGATAATATTTTTGTATTAGACCTAAATGATTGCACAGACAGAGAAAACACACCAAAAGCTACAAATGATAAAGATAAGAATACACAAACTTACAATTATTAACAACAAGTCACAGATCACAATGTACCTAAACTAATTATGATCAGCATATTTGGCAAGATAGTACTTTTTAAGAGTTGATTTAAAGATATTCAAAGAGTTAATAGTTTTTATATTTGGAGGTAGAGACTGCCACAGTTTAGCTGCAGAAAAATGAACACTGTGCTCCGTTAAAGTTAACCTGTGACGACCTATAACTGGATCAGAAGCATGCCTAGTTTCATAGGGTAAGTTGGAGTAGTTAAAATTAGTTCTATTTCTAAACAAATACACAAGCAATAAATAATTATGGAGATCATCTAATTTCAAAATACCAGTGATATAAAAAAGGGGGTCAGTGTGGGCTAAGTACTCGCTACCGGTGATGATTCTTATTACTCGTTTTTGGAGCATCTCAATAGTATGCAAATGAACATCATAAGTTCCACCCCATAGAATATTTCCGTACATTAGATAAGGGTAGAACAGACTATAGTACAAACTGATTAAAGACTTTTGTGGTAGGAACTCTCTTACTTTGTATATAATGCCAGTCACCTTAGACAACTTTCTACACACTATATCAATATGATCTCTATACTTCAGTCTGCTATCAATGGTAAGACCAAGAAATGATACACTCTCTGAGAAGTCCACTCGGACATCATTCACAATCAGACTGCGTGAGAGGTCGACATCATACATTCTATTCGAGAAAAGGACCGCACCAGTTTTTTCAGCATTCAGTGCCAATCTGTTTGAAATAGACCACGATGAGATAGACTCCAGCTCCCTATTCAGAAGACTACATAATTCCTGGAAATTTGAACCTGCAGCAGAGATAGTTGTATCATCAGCAAATAAGATAGATTTCAAGAAAGGCGAGATATTGGAAAATTCATTGACATACAAAATAAACAAAAGCGGCCCCAACACACTTCCCTGAGGTACACCAATCGAAATACTACCATAACGCGAATAAGAACTGCCGACTTTAACACACTGTCTACGGTTTTCCAAGTAACTCCTAAACCAATTAAGAGTCACACCACGAACACCATAGGCTTCCAGTTTGGAAAGCAAAATACTGTGTTTAACGGTATCAAATGCTTTTGAATAATCAATAAAGACACCAAGGACGTGCTTACGATCTTCCAAATTTTCACAGATGTGCTCAGAAAAGTTCACAATCGCATCCACCGTCGACAGACCTTTGCGGAATCCATATTGCTTGTCACTGACAACATGAAAACGATCAGTGAAAGAAATCAAACGCTTGGCAACACATTTTTCAAATATCTTGCTAAATAATGGAAGAATCGAAATTGGTCGGTAGTTACTAATATCAGTTTTGTCACCTTTTTTAAATATTGGTATAACACAAGCATCCTTAAAGATATCAGGAAAAACCCCACACGAAACAGACATGTTCACAACAATGGAAAGTGGATAACTCAAAATGGAACCACAAGACTTCAACACCTTCACCGAAATAGTATCAATATCATACTTAGTATTTTTCAAAGACAAGATAACATCACTTACTTCATTTTCTGATACTGGATCGAAGAACAGTGAATGAACATTATAATTGATGAAGGAAAGTGGGTTAGCAGAAGAGGCTGGCAGTGACTCACTAAGCACGGATGCAGCCGAACAAAAATGATCATTGAAACACTGGGCGATATCCATGGGGTCAGAAATAACATTACCATCCCTATTAACAGATTCAATTACATGCTTAGTACCACCAAATGAAACAAGTTTTCGTAAATATATCCAAGTTCTCTTCATATCGTTAATGCTACTCTGAAATCGGTTTCTATGGTAAACTACCTTAGCTTTATGCACAATACCATTAACAAAATTACGAACTTTTCTATTTTCAGCCTCGGATATTTGACCCAGCTTGCATCTTTTAAAGCAAATAGATTTATACTTAATTTGTCGTAGTATATCAGATGTTAGCCACGGTTTACAAATACGTTTCCTACTTATCCTCTTCTTTTTCAGTGGAAAACATTTACAATAAATATCGTTAATAGTTTTCAGCAGATACACAGTAGCATTGTTGACATCAGTAAACCCATTCAAATGATCCCAGTTAATAGACAATATTTCATTCTTAAATTCAGCAATCGTTACATCATTAACAAGACGAAACTTAACTTCAACTAAATCATCTTGTCTTCCACCCATTAACATTTCCCTAGATAGAGTTATAAAAGTAGTACAGTGATCAGTTATATTATCCAAGATAATGCCAACACAATTACTGTAATTAGAAGAAAAGTTTATCCAAATATGGTCAAGCAAAGATGGTACATGGTTCAAATTTGAAGAGGGAAACCTAGTAGGTTTGGTAATAACCGGCACATAGTTAAATGCTCTCATAAGAGCAGCAAAATGAGCTGTGTCATTATTGTCAAGAGCAAGCAAATTTATATTAAGGTCACCTAACAAACAAACATCACGTTTAAATAAGTTACAAGATAATATATCACAAAGAGTTTTACAGAAGTTCAGTATACTATCGGAGTGAGGTCTGTATATAGCAATGACAAAAAATTCCAAGGATATAAGAGACACCTTTACTACACACGACTCTATAGTATTATTCACAATGGAAAACTCATCTAACTTACAGGTGGTAAATACTTCGCGAACAAAAACAGATACTCCACCACTCCTCCTGCCACATCTAAAGGAGTGGAAAGACTTATAACCTTCCATATCTACAGGTTCACTGAGCCACGTTTCTGTCAACACAATAATGTCTGGGTTAGCATTAATGGTAGACAAAAAACCTAGAAAAGAATCAAAATTTTTATCATAACTCCTAATATTCAAACTGAGAATAATAATATCATTGTTTGTAAATGTGTCCTTCACATTGCCAACCGAGTAATAAAGTGAATTCCTATCCCCAAGTCCAGGATAGAGTTGATTTATGAAGTTATCATCAGGATCTAAATCCCTAAATAAAGGCAAATTATCGTCTTGGACAGCAGTCATAAGTAAATAAATACAAGGAAACAGCTTTGAAACTTACTACAATGAAAAACAGTACCTAGAATACTAATTAAAATCACAAAATACATAATAGAGCACCTTAACAGGAACATACACACACGCACACAAGTGTAGCAAAAACACACTACTACGTACACATGACTCAAATGAAACATATATACAAAAGGAGTCATATTTGATTCACAGAATGAGGCTAGCTGGTGGAGTTTAATTAAACATAGTGAAACCCTATGCCCAGTACTTTGAACATAAAATGAACATAAGAATTCAAAACAAAACATACAATTTAACACGAATAAACAAACTAGTAACGTACGCATGACTCCTGTGCACAATGAATGTAATGAATGAGTGAGTGTAAAAGCCTGTGTAAGTACAACCTGATAGTGCCGGTGATAAGTGAAACGTACATACAGGCTATCACAGCCTAAAGAATACGCACATAAGAAGGCACAATCACTGAAAAACTGAGTATATAATGAAATGAGCTTACTAAACTGAGTATAATAAATAAATATAGCAGTGGACCAATTGCAATAACAGAACAGATAAACAAATCTCCACCAAAACATAATCACATCACACATATAAGACCAAAATAACTCTATGCAATTAAGCAAGACACACAATACAAAAAATTCGGAAATCAATCCAATACCTAAACAACATAAATTAGGTTCAGTTACCAGACAGGAATAGGTTGAAAGTCAAATGAAAGATTTTTCTCCAACCAGCTCATCGGAGGACATTTGAAATTCGCGATTAAATAATTCATCCAGCTTCTGCATACTGTTGATGAAAAACTTCTGATCACGAGCAGATGAGTTAGGTGGTTTTAAGTAGACGAAGACCTTCCCATCTCGTGAACCACATCCAGTTATTTTCTGAGGAAATTTTTTTCTGGCCTGCCTCAATCTATAGAAAATTGAGGCTCGCATAGGAGTGAGATCATCATTAACGAAAAGACCCGGCGGCTTTACATTACGGCATGATAACATTACATCTTTCTTTGCATCACCGTTCACCACTTTAACCAATACATTTCTTGAGTCTTGAGATTGAGATTTACGCTTTGATCCCAAGCGATATGCCGACATTAGGGTATCCTGTGGCATAACGTAGTTCAGGCTACATTTTAACAACTCGATGATAGGTTGCTTGAGATCAATGTCTGGAGGTAATTTGCTCAATTCCTTACCAGAGAGAATAAAGTTGGTGCTTCTTCCAGATGTTTCTAGAGACTCTATACGCTCCTCCAAGCTGGAAATCTTAACCTTCAATACAGCATTTTCTCGTTCGTAGGTGTCCAACTTAGCATCCCTAGCGTCCAGTCTATCAACTATAGCATCCAGTTTCTCAGCCAGCAGTTTCAGGATAATTGTACCTTCTCTCGACAGAGACTGCGTTTCAATATTATCACCGGGTGAGCGTGATTTCACACTTGCTGCATCAGAGGGCCTCTTCCAACTAGGGGGTGGAAGTTTAGGCCTATTAGGAGAGGAAGATTTCTTAAAAAATCTCGGGATATTAGTAATATCACTGGATAAGCGTGAATTCACCTCTGCTGCAACAGAAGGCCTTTTCCGACTAGGGGGCGGAAGATTAGGCCTAATAGGAGATGAAGAGTTCTTTGTAAATCTAGGCATAGTAGATTCACCGATTGATACAAAATTTCACTGACACTAAGTGAAATAACAGACACACAGAACCAAATAAGCAGGAGCTAAGACACCAACTTATCACCCTTCAGTTATGGAGTACTGTTTCTTTCCCTTCAGTTATGGAGTACTGTTTCTTACCCTTCAGTTATGGAGTACTGTTTATCACCCTTCAGTTATAGAGTACTGTTTCTTTCCCTTCAGTTATGGAGTACTGTTTCTTACCCTTCAGTTATAAAGTACTGTTAATCACCCTTCAGTTATGGAGTACTGTTTCTCACCCTCCAGTTATGGAGTACTATTTTCACATTTCATTTATGAAGTACTGTTTCTCACCGTCTTGATAAGGAGTACATACTGTTTTTCAACCTTCAGATATGAAGTAATTTATAACCCCCTACAGATATAGAGTACTGTTTGTCATTCTCAGTTATTGAGTGCTGTTTCTCACCCTTCAGTTATGAAGTGCTGTTTCTTACCCTATAGTTTTGAAGTACTGTTTCTCACCCTCCAATTATGAAGTACTGTTTCTGAACCCTCTGTTACGAGGTTCTGTTCACGCCTGCAGAGCAGATTTCACGAGGTCATTACCATAGCCCCCTCTTGTGAGCTGCTGCCTCTGACTTATTAGTAGAGGGACACAACCATATTGAATATTCACACCAAATAGCCCCGTAGAATAGACACATGCACAGGCATTAAAAACAGGGAAAGAGAAAACTGCTAGCTGCTTGCCTGTCTGGTAACATTCGATAGGAAAATTTATATACTTCGTTATGGTGATTTTGATGAAAAAGAAAGCAATGCTCATGGATCCGGCATTTAAATACGTATTTTTTTGACTTGAAGAGAATTCTAGTCATTAACATATGATAAATTATGTACGATTATTCAAACAAATTGGTTTCAAATTTAAGCTATTTAAATTTAATTGAATGATGAATCGTTTGAGTTCAATATTTTAAAGAGCATACATTCATTACTAAAAATTTCTAATAAATAAAGTAACAAGTCTCATTTTTACCCATCTTTTAAAAAATCTTCTACCTACTTAGAAATATCCATGCAGGTAAATCAACATTCTGAAATAATAATCCTTTTGATATACAACTAAAGAAATAACAATGTAACTAGCAATTGCAACTTTGTTAATCCAAGCAATGTTTTGCTCCGGATTTTGAGTTAGAGACGAAAGGGTTCAATTTCCTGTGACCGCAATATTGAGGGATGTGTTCAGTTAATACCTCAATAGTGAGGGATGTGTTCAGTCAATGCCTCAATACTGATGAATGTGTTCAGTCAATGCCTCAATACTGAGGGATGTGTTCAGTCAATGCCTCAATATTGATGGATGTGTTCAGTTAATGCCTCGATACTGAGAGATGTGTTCAGTCAAAGCCTCAATACTAAGGGATGTGTTCAGTCAGTGCCTCAATATGGAGGGATGTGTTAAGTCAGCGCCTCAATACTGAGGAATGTGTTCAGTCAGTGCCTCAATACTGAGGGATGTGTTCAGTCAAAGCCTCAATACTAAGGGATGTGTTCAGTCAGTGCCTAAATATGGAGGGATGTGTTCAGTCAGCGCCTCAATACTGAGGAATGTGCTCAGTTGATGCTTCAATACTGAAGGATGTGTTCAGTCAATGCCTCAATACTGAGGGATGTGTTCAGTCAAAGCCTCAATACTGAGGGATGTGTTCAGTCAATGCCACAATGTGGAGAGATGTGTTCAGTCAATGCCTCAATATGGAGGGATGTGTTAAGTCAATGCCTCAATATTGAGGGATGTTTTCAGTCAATGCCTCAATACTGAGGAATGTGTTCAGTTAATGCCTCAATACTGAGAGATGTGTTCAGTCAAAGCCTCAATACTGAGGGATGTGTTCAGTCGATGCCTCAATACAGAGGAATTTGTTCAATCAATGCCTCAATACTGAGGAATGTGTTCAGTCAATGCCTCAATATTGAGGGATGTTTTCAGTCAATGCCTCAATACTGAGGAATGTGTTCAGTAAATGCCTTAATATTGAGGGATGTGTTCAGTCAATGCCTCAAAATTGAGTGATGTGTTCAGTCAATGCTTCAATATTGAGGGATGTGTTCAGTCAATGAATCAATATTGAGGAATGATTTCAGTCAATGCCTCAATATTGAGGAATGCATTCAGTTAATGCCTCAATACTGAGGGATGTGTTCAGTCAGTGCCTCAATATTGATGGATGTGTTCAGTTAATACCCTAATACTGATGGATGTGTTCAGTCAAAGCCTCAATACTGAGGGATGTGTTCAGTCAAAGCCTCAATACTGAGGGATGTGTTCAGTCAATGCCTCAATACTGAGGGATGTGTTCAGTCAGAGCCTCTATACTGAGGGATGTGTTCAGTCAATGCCTCAATACTGAGAAATGTGTCCAGTCAATGCCTCAATACTGAGAGATGTGTTCAGTCAATGCCTCAATACTAAGGGATGTGTTTAGTCAGTGCCTCAATACTGAGGGATGTGTTCAGTCAGTGCCTCAATATGTTACCTCTCCCCACTGGCTTCATCCCACTGAATTATCAACAATCTATTCTCCCCTTCTCCATCAACGGGATACTCCCCTATTTTAATTTACAATCAAACATTTTTATCTGTCATTTCTATTGTTGCAGCAATATTATTTTTTAATACAGGTTCAATTAATGTTTTTATTTGCAAACTTAACTACTGATTCTATAATATGCAATTTATGCATTTTAATTATGAATTAATTGTTCAATTATTAACTTGAAATGATACTAATTATGTATTGAAAGATATTTTCTATACTAAAATATTTCTTATACAGAAAACAATAGAATTTAATTGTTGCGTTCATTCGTATGTATGAATATATATCAGTATTTTCTTTAATAGTATTGATATACATAGATATTGTCCATAAATTTGTATAGAAAAAGAAGAAGTTAAATTATAATAATTTTTATTGAAATGTCAATAAGTGAATCTCAATCAAATGTTTATAAATCTGAAAAAAAGTCTTTATACAGTACAACCGTAATAAAATAAACATTAACATCATATGTAGCTTATTCAATATTATTTACAATATTTTAAATGTAAAGTTATTGAAAAAATAGCAATCAGTTTCTTATGAGACAGTTGGAAATGATGTGCTAATATATTATAGAGGTATTTATATTAATAGGCTGTGTAACTCATCTAATTTAATAAAAGCAAAATAAACTACCAAATTGGTTTAAAAACTAAGATAAATGATGCTTTCCATTCTGACATAACGCATCCCTCAGCACCAAATTAAAAGCAAGCGCATCATTTGAGCTCTCAATATGTTTCAGTTCTCCCCTCGGACAATTGTTATCCCATTTGAGGGGAAGAGTTTAATTTGCACCGCATTCGTATAACAAATTCTCCCGTCTAATTTGCCTTTTGATGAAAACATTTCAGTCGCAGTTCTCTAATTAGGATATCGATGGCATGAGTCTATTTTTGGGAGATGCTCAAGAGTCGCCACTTACTTTATAATGAACGTCAATGGAGTCATTGAATGGGATTCCTTTTATAACATCCAATTTTACAGTTGAATGACACCGTTTAGTCTGCAATGAATAATACCATCAAAATTTTAGAAAACTGAAGGTTATTTTTTGGCCGACAAAAGAAAATCTGTTCGTCATTCAGGCTATATCCTAACTAATTCACTATTTATGAGCTAACTATAGAAGAATTCTACAGTACCAAAATAATAACTTATTGAATGATCATAGTATTAATTTATTTATGTATTATATTTTTAGTAGTAATTTACTCGCATTCAACAGATGAAAGGTGAAGCCTCCTCCATCGAAGGTTTCTACATCCGTCTTCACCACGCCCCTCGCGATGCCTCGCAACCTCCTCACACCTCCGCCATCTCCACCTCCCCCCTCCACATCCACAACACTCCTCTCAATAACGGCGACTACGAGAGAGTAACTTACGCCAACGATACGGAGGGCAGCGCCACCTCTGTCGTAACTGTACTCAATGCCGGCACTGACCTCTCTTCTTACATACTCCAGGTGAGGAATAGTAGAGAAATAAATAATATATTGCAGGGCATAATTAAAGGCATTTATAGTAAACGAACTATCTAACATTAGTGAGCATATGGTCTATTGTCCAATATATCCTTTACTAGCGGAGATTTTCAGTTTTTGTAACCGTTATTAATGGAGATTAAAGAGTGTAAATGGTAGATAGATCCTTCATCCTATATGACTAAAAGATTTTCTCAAAATGTTAGATGGATATTTTACCCCATTTAGCCATCAATTATACCAATTAGATAACCATTCCATCATTTCTGACTGTTTTTCTCACTAGGGTCTCCATAACTACCGAATGTACACAGTCTTCTTGGTGCCTTTCTTCGATACCTTTGAGGGCAGACCGTCCAACAGCAAAACATTCGTGACTCCAATAGCAGGTGAGTCAGAACTGTTATTTAATGTTAATAGTTTGTATTGCAATAATGGACGTAAGTATATACGATATACTCATATTATACTTCAATAAATTCAATCAGATTTCACATTAAATGTATTTCCGACAACATTAAAAACAATCTTCTATAAATGTGAATAATTCTACTGTTAAATTTTGACTGAAAGTTTAATGCAGTTTGCAATTAACGTGTTAACAATATATTTTCTTAGTTAATTCAGTTAATATCCATCGCAATCAATCATAAAACAAAACAAATATCTCTTTGATTTAATTCCCCCTTACCGTTCAAGTTATTAACTGATAAATTTTGCACTGAGGAAGAGAGAAACAATTCAATTAACGAAGGGATGAAAATGAGTGACTGTCCTTCAAATAAGTGACTGGCCCTTACAATGAGTGACTGTCCCTTCAAATGAGTGACTATCCCTTCGAATGAGTGACTGTCCCTTCAAATGAGTGACTGTCCCTTCAAATGAGTGACTGACCCTTCAAATGAGTGACTGTCCTTTCAAATGAGTGACTGTCCCTTCAACTGAGTGAATGTCCCTTCAAATGAGTGACTGTCCTTCAAATAAGTGATTGTCCCTTCAAATGAGTGACTGTCCCTTCAAATGAGTGACTGTCCCTTCAAATAAGTGACTGTCCCTTCAAATGAGTGTCTGTCCCTTCAAATGAGTGACTGTCCCTTCAGATGAGTGACTGACCCTTCAAATGAGTGACTGTCCTTTCAAATGAGTGACTGTCCCTTCAACTGAGTGAATGTCCCTTCAAATGAGTGACTGTCCTTCAAATAAGTGACTGTCCCTTCAAATGAGTGACTGTCCCTTCAAATGAGTGACTGTCCCTTCAAATGAGTGACTGTCCCTTCAAATGAGTGACTGTCCCTTCAAATGAGTGACTGTCCTTCAAATGAGTGACTGTTCTTCAACTGAGTACACACAGAGAAAGGATTAGTTGAATCAAATCATATTTGATTTGTTTTGACTAAATTTTATGGTTTATCTGTGCGCCTACCTACGTGGTGAGTTGCAGGTACTATTTAATATGAGTTAAATTTACTTTGGTTAAAACAACACATATGTGAGTTGATTATTTTTAATTCCCGATGGTCACAACAACTACCTGTGATAGTCAAAACTGCTCGTGATGGTTGAACCAATAATATGTAATGGTTAAAACAACTACAGAACAAGTTACATCAACTACTTGTGTATGTTTCTCCAATCACTCCTATGTGTTATACCAACTACTCGTGTAGGTTATACCAACTGCTTGTGTAGGTTATACCAACTACTCGTGTAAGTTATACCAACTACTCGTGTAGGTTATACCAACTACTCGTGTAGGTTACATTAACTACTCGTATAGGTGATATCAACTACTCATGTAGGTTATATCAACTACTCGGTTAGGTTATATCAACTACTCGTGTTGGTTATATCAACTACTCGTGTAGGTTATACCCACTGCTTGTGTAGGTTATACCAACTACTCGTGTAGGTTATACTAACTACTCGTGTAGGTTATACCAACTACTCGTGTAGGTTATACCAACTACTCGTGTAGGTTATATCATCTTCTCGTGTTGGTTATATCAAATACTTGTAAACTAAGTAAATGTATATCAACTATTATAGTGTAGGTTGAAATATCGGTCTGGTTAGCAGTAGCCAGACTTTTTACAAGACTTTTTCAGTCACTATACATATAACTTAATGAATACTAAATTAATGATAAAGCCTTTATCTTCTAAACCATATTTTAGTACAATTCATCTTACTCATAGGCACTGATATTGAAATATGCTAATATAATTACCAAGGTCAAATTGAAAACGAAATATAAACATTTAAGTTTTAGATTTATTATTTAGAAGTTTAATTTGAATTCTCGTCACTTTCTTTCACGACTGTAGGTTGCCAATTCCTGAAATAAGAGATTCGTATATTAATATATATTGAATAGAAATTCACAGTATCGTTCATATACATTATCAATAACATCACCTACTCTTTTTCCTTTTGTGATGAGATAGCGATAGCTTCGATATTCTTTTCATGTCTGGAATCCCTAAGAGCATATGAAAAAGTAAGAGCTAATCATATTGCAAATACATATTTAGAAATCATCTAATATTTTCAAATACTTACTTTGACCTAGCATAATTGTTCCTGAACCATTCAAAGGAATTGAAGAGGACTCCGATAGTTAATGACGTTGATCTACTTCATCAATTCTTCATGAAGATCTGAAAGTAGATTCAGAAAATATAGAAAACCATATATTAATAAAGAAATTAAAAGAATTATTAACTGAGAATTCTTTCATATAGGTAATTAAATTATTTATATAAAATGTTAAACTAATTATAAATCTTCAGATGCAGTATAAATTTAGCTCTAATAAATGCAATGGATTTTTCTAGCTAATTTTGTTCATTATAAACTCATAATGTAGACTTTAATTAAATACCAAGAAAGTATAATATATCAAAAGGCTCACCTCTGGTTGGAGTTCTCCCTGCTAAATCCCTGGATGGAGTTCTCCCAGTCATAGAAAACTAGGGTCAAGTAGGTAAATTGCGGCACTTTAACTAACTGCGGTCTCTTATCTCAGAAACATGAATAGAACCTATCATAAATTGAGCTTAAATTATGATGTTCAACAATTCAGAATATAGCTGAACTAATTTCAGAATGATTTTGGGACTCTCTTAATAGGGTCACAATTAGAAATTAAAGAACCGAATTTGGCTGTGTAACCCTACCTATAGGTACACCAACTAGTTTTAAAATATATAGATTATCAGACCACTTTACTTAAGATACTAGGATAAGTTCCGAAATATCGGACGGCTCCACATTTTCGGTCGCGTAAGAAAAACTATATTAAATTAACTTTTATTTTAATTAGCTATTAGGTAGCTATATACTATATTTCATACGTGACCGAAAATTTGAAATAGCCTGATAATTTGGAACTTACCCTATTCTGAGGACAGCGCAGTAACTGCCTAGCCTATGTAGCAGGTGTGTAGGTCATAAGCCCCCCCGGTCATGAGCCCCCCCGGTCATGAGCCCCCCTAGGTCATAAGCCCCCCCGGTCAAGAGCCCCCCCGGTCATGAGCCTTCCCGGTCATGAGCCCCCCTGTTTTAAATCCTTATTTACCTATACTATTTAATCCTTATTGACACTTTTGTAGTTCATTAGTGAATAGACATAAAATTTATGTATATCGGGGGGCATGCCGCCCCCGAACCCCCCTGCCAGATCATTAAACAATCATGAAATATGCAGTACAACAAACTAGCGGATACAACAAACTACATTAGTAACTCTCAGTTATTTCTATCTAAGTAATTCTTCATTTGTTTAACTAGGTAAATAAGGGTGGAAAAACAGGGAGGGGGGGGCTCGTGACCGGGGGGGGGGGCTCATGACCTATGGGGGCTCATGACCGGGGGGGGCTCGTGACCGGGGGGCTCATGACCGGGAGGGCTCTTGACCGGGGGGGGGGGGGCTCTTGACCGTACCCCATGTAGAAGGTATTGACACTGAAAAAATAAAAACAGCTAGGTAGGTATGATGCTTAAATAAGTTAACATATAATAATTTAGGAAAATTAGTTTGGATATCAGTTTACAAACTGGAAGGCAGTAATCAAAATTTATTATTATAAAAGTTATATACTGATAATCAGCTCTTCAAATAACTACCTATATAAAGCCACCAAACTATCAATCACAAATATTTTAGAATATTTAGGCAGACATTTATCAATTTATTAATGGAAATAATTAATAATCGATCGGCAGCGATAATGATATTAAAGGCATATAACGCTATTGTTTGCACTTAAACTAAAATGGTATTGAGGAGCGTTCACATTCAACACGTAACACACTTGAAACAAGATTTGAACTGAAAAGTGTTATGCGAATAAATTAGCTTTGAGGAAAGCATAAGTTGCCACTTACTCATTTGATTGAACTCACACCTAAACTTAAAAAAAAGTAGCACTAACTCTCATAGTAAGTTAATTTATACACCAGATAAATAAGATTAACAGTCTTTGTGGGTTACATTATCACACTATGTCATAGTTGTTTTAACTCACACCTAAACTTACAAAAAAGTAGCGCCAACTCTCATAGTAAGTTAATTCATACACTGCAGAATACATTGGATTAACAGTCGTTGTGGGTTACTATAACACACTATGTCATAGTTGATTTAACTCGCACCTTAACTTCAAAAAAGTAGCGTCAACTCTCATAGTAAGTTAATTCATACACCAGATACATTGAATTGACAATCTTTGTGAGTTACTTCAACACACTATGTCCTAGTTGTTTTAACATATGTTCGAACTCCCAATATGTAACTCCAACTCTCATAGTAAGTTGATTCAATCCATAAAATGATTTGAATTAACTATGTTTGGTGACACACACGTCATAGTTGTTTTGACACACATGAAAACATGAATATAGTCAAACCAACTCAGGTAATAAATTGTTTCAAAGCATAAATTGTTGACCCATTAAATATGAGTAAACTTTTTTCTCTGTGTAACTGTCCTTCAAATGATATCCCTTCACTTTCAATAAGTTATTCTAATCCGTTAATTGCTGAAACTCTCCACTCTATTCATTACCATTACATGAGATGAGTCATTATGAGATGAGTCATTATGAGTTCTGCAGAGAATGTCATTAGAACATTCCAGTAAAATGGTCACATCGAGCAAACTATAAGAGCCGTCATTGTCAGTAGTCTTTTGCAGTCTTTTAAGTGCCTCCGCGCTATTATTGCAGGAATTAACGGGCAAAAGTGTACTCAGAGAATCACCACTTAAGTCCGTTCGGTTATGTCCCCTCCACACGCAAATCCCAACTCTTTCATCCACAAATCACTTCCCCATTAATAGCGAATTGTTCCCCCACTTCCTACAATTTACATCTCTGCAATATTGTTCTTTATTTTACAGGGAATAGTTGTTACACTGGTTTTAAAGTTATAAATTCCTAATTGCGGCCAAAGTGAATTGTAATTATTGCTCTTTTTAATTAGTGGTGGGGGTATTCACTAATTCATTCATCAAATAGCAATTAAATTAATATCAAATATATATCAATGGTATAAGTTATTTATAATACTTGTCTTGCATTTAAGTACAATATATGCATTAAATTAATTAATATCGTAACCGTAAGCTAAATGAGTGCTGTAGTTACTGTATATCGTAACTGTAAGCTAAATGAGTGATGTAGTGACTGTGTATCGTAACTGTAAGCTAAATGAGTGCTGTAGTTACTGTATATCGTAACTGTAAGCTAAATGAGTGCTGTAGTTACTGCATATCGTAACTGTAAGCTAAATGAGTGCTGTAGTGACTATATATCGTAACTGTAAGCTAAATGAGTGATGTAGTGACTGTGTATCGTAACTGTAAGCTAAATGAGTGCTGTAGTTACTGTATATCGTAACTGTAAGCTAAATGAGTGCTGTAGTTACTGCATATCGTAACTGTAAGCTAAATGAGTGCTGTAGTGACTATATATCGTAACCGTAAGCTAAATGAGTGCTGTAGTTACTGTATATCGTAACTGTAAGCTAAATGAGTGATGTAGTGACTGTGTATCGTAACTGTAAGCTAAATGAGTGCTGTAGTGACTGTATATCGTAACTGTAAGCTAAATGAGTGCTGTAGTTACTGTATATCGTAACTGTAAGCTAAATGAGTGCTGTAGTGACTATATATCGTAACTGTAAGCTAAATGAGTGCTGTAGTAACTCTATATCGTAACTGTAAGCTAAATGAGTGCTGTAGTGACTGTACATCGTAACTGTAAGCTAAATGAGTGCTGTAGTTACTGCATATCGTAACTGTAAGCTAAATGAGTGCTGTAGTGACTATATATCGTAACTGTAAGCTAAATGAGTGATGTAGTGACTGTGTATCGTAACTGTAAGCTAAATGAGTGCTGTAGTTACTGTATATCGTAACTGTAAGCTAAATGAGTGCTGTAGTGACTATATATCGTAACTGTAAGCTAAATGAGTGCTGTAGTAACTCTATATCGTAACTGTAAGCTAAATGAGTGCTGTAGTGACTGTACATCGTAACTGTAAGCTAAATGAGTACTGTAGTGACTGTATATCGTAACTGTAAGCTAAATGAGTGCTGTAGTAACTGTATATCGTAACTGTAAGCTAAATGAGTGCTGTAGTTACTGTATATCGTGACCGTAAGCTAAATGAGTGCTGTAGTTACTGTATATCGTGACCGTAAGCTAAATGAGTGCTGTAGTTACTGTATATCGTAACTGTAAGCTAAATGAGTGCTGTGTTACAGTATATCGTAACTGTAAGCTAAATGAATGCTTCAGTTACTGTATATCGTAACTGTAAGCTAAATGAGTGCTGTAGTTACTGTATATCGTAACTGTAAGCTAAATGAGTGCTGTAGTGACTGTATATCGTAACTGTAAGCTAAATGAGTGCTGTAGTGACTGTATATCGTAACTGTAAGTTAAATGAGTGCTGTAGTGACTGTATATCGTAACTGTAAGCTAAATGAGTGCTGTAGTTACTGTATATCGTAACTGTAAGCTAAATGAGTGCTGTAGTGACTATATATCGTAACTGTAAGCTAAATGAGTGCTGTAGTAACTCTATATCGTAACTGTAAGCTAAATGAGTGCTGTAGTGACTGTACATCGTAACTGTAAGCTAAATGAGTACTGTAGTGACTGTATATCGTAACTGTAAGCTAAATGAGTGCTGTAGTAACTGTATATCGTAACTGTAAGCTAAATGAGTGCTGTAGTTACTGTATATCGTGACCGTAAGCTAAATGAGTGCTGTAGTTACTGTATATCGTGACCGTAAGCTAAATGAGTGCTGTAGTTACTGTATATCGTAACTGTAAGCTAAATGAGTGCTGTGTTACAGTATATCGTAACTGTAAGCTAAATGAATGCTTCAGTTACTGTATATCGTAACTGTAAGCTAAATGAGTGCTGTAGTTACTGTATATCGTAACTGTAAGCTAAATGAGTGCTGTAGTGACTGTATATCGTAACTGTAAGCTAAATGAGTGCTGTAGTGACTGTATATCGTAACTGTAAGTTAAATGAGTGCTGTAGTGACTGTATATCGTAACTGTAAGCTAAATGAGTGCTGTAGTGACTGTATATCGTAACTGTAAGCTAAATGAGAACTGTGTGTTCTGTTTTTCTCCGTTTAACAATTCCCCCATCTTGCCAAGTGGCTTTAGTAGCAATACTCAGTAGTCGCTTATTGCAATACTGAGAAAAATGCGAAAATAATGACCACATTTGGCGTACTTTGTTAGCTATTGGCTGTTTGGGTGAATTAGGCTCTGGGTAAAGTAGGCACAAATCTTTTGAATTGGTGTACTGCTGATTAAGAGGCAGAGGTGAGAATGGTTAATAGCATAGTTAACGACTACATTCATTTAATATCTTCATTTGTGAGATAATTTAGTCAATTTGTTTCAAATATTCTAATGTGCTGATAATCATGTTTTGTTATAACATTTTTACTAATCAGTATGTGTGTTATTATGTAGTCAAATTTTAGGTAAATGTAACTTATTCATTCAACAATTTGTTGAACACTTTTCGTTCACGGTTCCATATTTTCTGATACGGATAATAAAGTAAATAATAAAACTCAAATACTAACTATAATCTATTTTTCTTAAATGACCGAAGATGTGGAAAAGTCTGATAATTTGGTACCTAACTTTTAGTAAAAATTTTCACTCATTTACTGTATAGCAGAATTATTTCAATTTGATCCGTGTATTCAAACTACTTTTTTCTGACCAGCTCCCTCAGCACCTCCCCAAAGTGTTGGTGTTCAGCTCATCAACTCCACCTCCGCTAACCTCTTCTGGTCACCACCACCAACCTTGCACAGAAACGGGCCAATAACGCTATACCAGGTGAGATATACAGTAGAGCTTAGCTGTAGTGATTGTACAGTAAAACTCATCTGTAATGAACTTTTCTATAGTGAATGTAGAGTTCTGAGTAGGAGAACTACCCCGTATAGTGAACAAATTTCCTTTAGTCTGTGCCATGATTTGTTCATAATTTTTTTAAACCTAATAGCCAATTCATGTTAGACTAGAGGAACTTTGTTCACTATAACGGAGTAATTCTTTCACTCAGTACTCTACATTTGTTTCTTATAAAATATTATGTACTAGTGGTTTGATGGGCTATGCCCCAATGTGTGATTGATTTATTTGTTTTCAAATTAAAGAGTCTCAATAACTCAATAAAGAAATAGATTTTTTCTCAAATTCATAAGTGAATGTGCTGTACCGGAATGCATAACTGTACGAACATACTTGAAATATCCCAGATCTATCTGAATATTTCTTATATACTTCCAGAGTGGAAGTCAGAGCATATGCTTAATAATTCTACGTTAAATATAACAATATGTTTATTTTCTGTTGACAGGTGGAGGTAGTGGCATCAGACGGGTCAGTGTTCCTCTCCAAGGTGATTAACGGCACCGACTCCTCTCTGACCATTCACAACCTCACCCTCGGAGGAGCGTACCAACTGAGTCTAGCCGCGGGTACAGAGGGGGGCAGAGGTCCCTTCTCGTCCACTCTGTCCCTCCATGTGGACCCCGTGCTGCTCCACCCAATGGTGAAGGTGAGTAGTGGAGAAGTGGTGATTGTAATTTGGTGATATTTGGTTACTAACTACAATAACAGAACTAAATTACAGTTACATCTTTGCTTGTTTTTACAGAAACAGGACATGCAAAAGAGTAATTTAACTTTTTTTAAACTGAAAACACCAATTATATTGAAAACATTGATTGTACTGCAGACCATTATTCAAATTGTTCTTGTAAAGTTTAGTTTGTTTGGATTAACTTTTGATAATAAATCTTTATAATATATTTTAAGCAATTGAATATAAATAATATTAATCAAGGCTCATATTATAAATACGGCTAAATTATTTGCAAATTAATTTTTTATAATGTTTTTTCCCCTCTATTTGAGAAATTTGTTTTAATCTTTATTTCTATTACATTTTTTTCTCATCGAATAACCATTTAAATCTGGTTCTGAAGTTTCCTAAAACAGAATATCATGATACCATTTCATGATACCATTTCATGATACCATTTCATGATACCATTTCATGATACCATTTCATGATACCATTTCATGATACCTAATACAGAGTATCATGTAGAATATCATGGAACCTAATTCTGAATATTTTGTAGAATATCATGGTACCCAATACAGAATACCAGGTAAAATATCATGCTACCTAATAAAGAATATCGTGTAGAATATCATGGTACCTAATACAGAATATCAGGTAGAATATCATGGTACCTAATACAGAATATCAGGTAGAAATTCATGATACCTGATACAGAATATCAGATAGAATATCATGGTACCCAATACAGAATACCAGGTAGAATATCATGGTACCTAATAAAGAATATCGTGTAGAATATCATGGTACTTAATACAGAATATCAGGTAG
The DNA here is from genome assembly GCA_947561585.1 of Caprella mutica. Classification (NCBI taxonomy): domain Eukaryota; kingdom Metazoa; phylum Arthropoda; class Malacostraca; order Amphipoda; family Caprellidae; genus Caprella; species Caprella mutica. The sequence continues at coordinate 207,423 of CANNZV010000011.1, forward strand.
AATATCATGGTACCTAATACAGAATATCAGGTAGAATATCATGGTACCTAATAAAGAATATCGTGTAGAATATCATGGTACCTAATACAGAATATCAGGTAGAATATCATGGTACCTAATACAGAATATCAGGTAGATTATCATGCTACCTAATACAGAATATCAGATAGAATATAATGGTACCTAATACAGAATATCAGATAGAATATAATGGTACCTAATACAGAATATCAGGTAGAATATCATAGTACCTGATACAGAATATCAGGTAGAATATCATAGTAGCTAATACAGAATATCAGGTAGAAATTCATGATACCTGATACAGAATATCAGGTAGAAATTCATGATACCTGATACAGAATATCAGGTAGAAATTCATGATACCTGGTAGAGAATATCAGATAGAATATCATGGTACCTAATACAGAATATCAGGTAGAATATCATGGTACCTAATACAGAATATCAGGTAGAATATCATGGTACCTAATACAGAATATCAGGTAGAATATCATGATACCTAATACAGAATATCAGGTAGAAATTCATGATACCTGGTACAGAATATCAGATAGAATATCATGGTACCTAATACAGAATATCAGGTAGAATATCATGGTACCTAATACAGAATATCAGGTAGAATATCATGGTACCTAATACAGAATATCAGGTAGAATATCATGGTACCTAATACAGAATATCAGGTAGAATATCATGATACTTAATACAGAATATCAGGTAGAATATCATGGTACCTAATACAGAATATCAGGTAGAATATCATAGTACCTAATACAGAATATCAGGTTGATTATCATGCTACCTAATACAGAATATCAGATAGAATATAATGGTACCTAATACAGAATATCAGGTAGAATATCATGGTACCCAAAACAGAATATCAGGTAGATTATCATGCTACCTAATACAGAATATCAGATAGAATATAATGGTACCTAATACAGAATATCAGGTAGATTATCATGATACCTAATACAGATTATCAGGTAGAATATCATGGTACCCAAAACAGAATATCAGGTAGATTATCATGCTACCTAATACAGAATATCAGATAGAATATAATGGTACCTAATACAGAATATCAGGTAGAAATTCATGATACCTGATACAGAATATCAGGTAGAATATCATAGTATCTAATACAGAATATCAGGTAAAAATTCATGATACCTGGTACAGAATATCAGATAGAATATAATGGTACCTAATACAGAATATCAGGTAGATATTCATGATACCTGATACAGAATATCAGGTAGAATATCATAGTACCTGATACAGAATATCAGGTAGAATATCATAGTACCTGATACAGAATATCAGGTAGAATATCATAGTACCTAATACAGAATATCAGGTAGAATATCATGATACCTAATACAGAATATCATGTAGAATATCATAGTACCTAATACAGAATATCAGGTAGAATATCATGGTACCCAAAACAGAATATCAGGTAGATTATCATGCTACCTAATACAGAATATCAGATAGAATATAATGGTACCTAATACAGAATATCAGGTAGAAATTCATGATACCTGATACAGAATATCAGGTAGAATATAATGGTACCTAATACAGAATATCAGGTAGAATATCATAGTACCTAATACAGAATATCAGGTAGAATATCATAGTACCTAATACAGAATATCAGGTAGAATATCATAGTACCTAATACAGAATATCAGGTAGAATATCATAGTACCTAATACAGAATATCAGGTAGAATATAATGGTACCTAATACAGAATATCAGGTAGAATATAATGGTACCGTTGCTTCAGTCTTCACATTAATGTTACGATAGGCAAACACACTGGTTTGATCTCTGTTTGAGTTCAGCATGAAGTACTGTTCTTCATTGCATTGAAGTGACTTTTTATCCTGTACTTTCCAATTATAACTCAATATTCTGGAGCAGAAAAGGTATACTTTGATGCTTTCAAGTACTTTCATCCAAGATATGCACTTTAAAAATTGGTATATGATTCTAACGATACTGTGAACTGTTCAATGCATTCACCTAATGTAATTAATATTAGTCATGTAATACCTAAAGAGAACTTTACCTAATTCAATAAATGCACTTAACTATACGATAAAATGTTCGTAAATTTAACTAATTAAATATTTTACTATCTGTACGATTTTTTTAGTATTTTTGTGTCTCAAATCAGTTAATTGTTTAATTAATTTTATTTTTTTGTTTTGCGATTAGACTGATTTCATATGTTGTTGGTTCATGAACTGTTACTTTCCGATTACAATGAGTGTCCGGTTATTGAGTAGTTTTTGATAGTAATTATATCACATAAAAAATATTAATGATTCATGTCACATAAATAAATATTAATGATTTTTATGACAGGACTGAAAATATTAAGGCGATATGTTAAAGATATTTTCTTCTCCTTTCACCAGCCTGGCCCCTCCCTGGCCTCCCTGGATGGAGACGTATGGCTCATTGGGGCAGTAGGAGCTGTGATATTCTGTCTCTTGCTGCTGAGTGTCACTGGCACTCTACTGTACAGGAGACACACCAGGAACAAGGCACTGAACCACGGGGGTGAGTACCGCTAGAACTGTTTAGGTTCTTTTATTGTGATTGGGAATGAAATGATAGATGTAATACGGCAAATAAATACCACTGATCTATCGTAATTCCTTGAACATTCGTGACAAAAATACCAATCCGGAAGATAATGATTTAAATTATGCTTCATTCAGTGAAAATGCAGTAAAACCCTTCCATAATGAGATCCTGTATAGAAGAGTAAGAAGGTGCCTGTATAGTGAAAAAATTTACTTTAGTCTGCCATAAAACAACCATTAACTTTTTAAATTGAAGACCATTTAATGGTAGACTGAAGAATTTTATTCACTGTAAGGGGTAGTTCTCTTACTCAGGACTCTATACATTCACTATATAGGAGTTCTATGTACTGTACATTGGTACTTTTAGTGTGAAAAGAAATGATGTTGTAGATCAAATAGGGTACAGGATTTGACTAACATTTGTGAGTAGAGGGTCTAAAAGATAGATAGAACCTTTACTCAAGAAGAATTCAGGAGTTTTGTTGTATCAATAAATTTATAAACTGTTTCACTATGTTCTCGCGTGATAGAGTGTTGCCATTGCTTCGTGCAAGGCACATCATTGATCTCCTTATTTTGCTGCGTCAGCTAAATCCATTCTTCCTCTATCTCACCAGCCTCAAATTAATTTCTGGCTCAAACCTATTTTTTCTCCCTTTGTTCCCCCAACCTGTGTACCTAGTCACTAGATTGGTTTCAGAAAATCACCACAAATCTAGTCTCTATTGAATTTTTTATGGTATTTACATGATCAGTTATTTCAGTTATTTGAGAGATATTATCGTTTTGCATTGTATATATAATTTCACAAATCACTGTTTTCAAATTTCCTACTATTTTCAAATTTACAAATTTGTCGTCGTATATCCAGACCAATTTTAAAATATATTCATTTACAAGTACTAAAGATTTTATTTGGAAATACGAAATAAGTAAACTGAGGTACAATTATAACAATTACTAACCATATTTACAAAAACAGTGACTTGAAATATTTATATTTTCCATCTCCTTCAAAGAAAAAAGGACGGTAGAAGTTTCTGTGGAATGATATATGTGATAGTAGTGTCTTTATTCCAAACCACACAAAGAGTTCACTAAAAGCTTTGTCTGGTCCCTTCAAAGTCACCCAATGAACTATTTTAATTGATCTTCCCCTCGTGCATTAACCAAATGAAGAACACAGGGACTTATTTAGCAGAGAATATACACTCTGTACGACTACATATCTTCTTTAACAGTGTATTATTTACCTCTCTGATCGTAGTAAACTTAAAGGGATATGCGTACAGTGAAATAAAAGCGTATCGGTAAAATATTTTTACAATTTGTAAATTTCCAATAATGAATTTTATTGTTTGTAGATATTTTAAAAATGGTTTTAATTGTAAAATTTGTAAATAATTGGAAATTAAATAAGTATAATTTATGAAATTAGCATCTAACAGTGACTCTTTTCTCTGATAGTACATCATCACAGTGACTCTTTTCTCTGATAGTACATCATCACAGTGACTCTTTTCTCTGATAGTACATCATCACAGTGACTCTTTTCTCTGATAGTACATCATCACAGTGACTCTTTTTTCTGATAGTACATCATAACAGTGACTCTTTTCTCTGATAGTACATCATCACAGTGACTCTTTTCTCTGATATTACATCAACATAGTGACTCTTTTCTCTGATAGTAAATCATCACAGTGACTCTTTTTTCTGATAGTACATCATCACAGTGACTCTTTTCTCCGATAGTACACCATTACAGTGATTCTTCTCTGATAGTACATCATCACAGTGACTCTTATCTCTGATAGTACATCATCTCAGTGACTATTTTCTCTGATAGTACATCATCACAGTGACTCTTTTCTCTGATAGTACATCAACACAGTGACTCTTTTCTCTGATAGTACATCATCACAGTGACTCTTTTCTCCGATAGTACACCATCACAGTGATTCTTCTCTGATAGTACATCATCACAGTGACTCTTATCTCTGATAGTACATCATCACAGTGACTCTTTTCTCTGATACTACATCATCACAGTGACTCTTTTCTCTGATAGTACATCATCAAAGTGACTCTTTCTATGATAGTACATCATCACAGTGACTTTTTTATCTGATAGTACATCATCACAGTGACTCTTTTCTCTGATAGTACATCATCACAGTAATTTTTTTATCTGACAGTACATCATCACAGTGACTCTTTTCACTGATAGTACATCATCACAGTGACTCTTTTCTCTGATAGTACATCATCACAGTGACTCTTTTCTCTGATAGTACATCATCACAGTGACTCTTTTCTCTGATAGTACATCATCGCAGTGACTCTTTTTCTCTGATAGTACATCATCACAGTGACTCTTCTCTCTGATAGTACATCATCACAGTGACTCTTTTCTCTGATAGTACATCATCACAGTGACTCTTTTCCCTGATAGTACATCATCACAGTGACTCTTTTCTCTGATCGTACATCATCACAGTGACTCTTTTCTCTGATAATACATCATCACAGTGACTCTTTTCTCTGATAGTACATCATCACAGTGACTCTTTTCTCTGATAGTACATCATCACAGTGACTCTTTTCTCTGATAGTACATCATCGCAGTGACTCTTTTTCTTTGATAGTACATCATCACAGTGACTCTTTTCTCTGATAATACATCATCACAGTGACTCTTTTCTCTGATAGTTCATCATCACAGTGGCTTTTTTCTCTGATAGTACATCATCACAGTGACTTTTTTCTCTAATAGTACATCATCACAGTGACTTTTTTCTCTAATAGTACATCATCACAGTGACTTTTTTCTCTAATAGTACATATCATATTCAAATACAATTATTATAGTACCATTTACTGATAGTTCGTGAGACTGTGTATAATTTTCTACGGAATATTCATCTTCATATTATCGCTCTGTCAACTTCTATTAATATTAAACCTCCATTGTATGTCCTATTAATAATATTAAATTAATTCCATCCAATTCATCGATGGTGTATAGTTCTATATTAGCGTCGATTTGTGAACTGCAATCGGTGCCGTGTTAGGTTTATCGGCAAGATGTCACATCCATTACCGATATATCGGTTATACACTCATAGCCGTACATATGCTGCTAAATGGAGTGAAATACTCTGGCAGTCATAAGTCAAGGACTGGGGATGACTTCACTGCCATATTTTCTGATGAATCGGAGATTGAATAGGATAAAAAAGTTATCTGGAATTGAGAATATTTAATATCGAGTAGGGTATCTATATCTGACATTTGACCCATTATGTACGATTACTAAATCTCTCATTATCTATTGGATGTTTATTATATTACTGATAGATCTTCGATAGATTCTTTCTTTTTTGCCGTTCAATTATGATGGACTATAGATGATTCAGTTCTTTTGAAACTGTTAGTCCACACTAGCAATATTTTACCAGAAGTTGACTTTTTATTTTAGTATAAATGTTATACGTTGTGCCTAGTACACACTGTCAAACATGAAGGCTAACTTGATTAACAAGGAAAATCATTCTTTTCTTGAGGGTTACTTAAGTCTCATGGTTAAAGGTTTAATTAGAATTTAAGCTTTCGACTAGAAACCATCCATCATCAGGATTAAGAGTGAAAAACCTGGACCGAGTAATGAATTTTATGACATCTTTCTATTCGACAGATTGAATGCTGATAATACTTTCAAAGTTGAGATTTTAATATCCCAGAAGAAAATTTGATAAAATTTTATTTCAAAATGGTTAAAATCGAGAGTTTGAACATGTTCAACATTTTGGAAAATTGTTTGTCAACCAATAGAATCGAAAATTAAGTCAGTTATTCATTCTTATACATACTATTCTTTTAAATATTTCCTTGACTGAATTTAAATACAATACATAAGATTATTATTATTATTTCAGTATTTTGTGTCTAGAATGTCCGACGAAAAAGTGTGGATTACATATAAGTGTTTTCTATTAATATAGATTACAATAGGATTTTCATCGTGTCTTATTGTCTTGGTGCTAACTCTTTCTGGTTTCGAAAACCTGAAAGAGGTTTTCGAATATATGAGATTCATAAGAGTTTCTAATTTACAGCAACCAAGAAATTTCTCTAGAACAACCTAGCTATTACCTTGACATTTTAAAATGTCAACCCTATATACCCTATTTGTCTGTCATTTGGTCTGTTTCTTTAAATAATTTGTTTTGAATTTTTTATGAATTAATTTAATAAATTTTAATGAATTTTTCTTTTTAATTTTAATGAACTAAATTTTTTTAAATATTGATGAATTACATATTTTTTATTGTGTCTCTCCAAATGAAGTTTCTCCTTTTCAGTGTCAGTTGGCAAAGCTGACCCTTTGACTTCACCCAATGCTTGCCTCTGGGAGGAATACTCTGGATGGCATCTCGAGAAATGTGGAGCATCTGCTGTAATGGGAGCCACTCTGGCATCCGACTCTAAGGTCAGTCACCTTTGAATGCTTACCTTAGGAATAGACAAGTGCGAAAGTCTAATAGGACTAAGGTAAATTACGAATTATTGATCAGTTTCACATCTTCGGTCATACATATAAGAAAAAACGGTATTATAATTGTTATTTTACTTTAATTTTTACTTTGATACCAATAAAAATATAATAACAATTATAATATCGTTTTTTCTTATATGACCGAAGATGTAAAACTGACTAATAATTCATAATTTACCCAAATACCCTCCATACAAAATAAAAGAAAAATATATTCTCAGTAACTTATACTATTTGTCACCACTAAATCCACCCTCCCCCTCCCCCTCGCCCCCACAAGATCGCTAACCTAACCATAAACCAATATTTTGTGGCTATATTTTTTTATACAGTTTATTTTTTGTATGGAGAGATTTTTTTCCTCTGCCAAGGGAATTAAATGACCAATTTTCATAATTAACTGTGTGTTTTATTTATCAACAACATTTGCTTGTAGTGTTTTATTTATCAACAACATTTGCTTGTTGTGTTTTATTTATCAACAACATTTGCTTGTTGTGTTTTATTTATCAACAACATTCTTTGGTGGAAAATCATGAAAAATTAAAATATTGAAAGGAAAGTTCAATTTTTATTAAATTTGTTTCATTATCTTAAAAATTGATATATTATTAGAAATAATTAATTATGAAGGTAACGGAATTCAGTTTCTATTTTGATTTTATACTATTTATTGCAGTGTTTTTATTATATATTTTTTAGTTATTGGAAATCAAATATTTGGTATGTGTGGCGTATTTGTACATAATATTATACTAACTTGTTTGAATGTTTGAAAGTTGATACACTTCCAAATCAAATACTGATCTAATTCAGATATGTTGATAACTGTTTATAGGAGAGTAAATTAAATGGCTTTATTTAAATTGAATATAAACACTAAATTGAATACAGGACATTTTATTCATTAAACAAATAGATGTTTTTCTATTTTAGAAACATTTATATTGCTGTTTAGCTAATTCATAATATAACGTTAATATTGATTAAAGTATTGTGACTGAAAGTGCGGGTGAAATATATGCAGAAAAAAAATAAAGTAGTTTTAAATATTTCTAAATTCTAATTTTTAATCTTCATTTTTTGTATGAATAAATTTTTTGGCTTCAAAAGACATGTTAATTCAGCGGTGACGCAATAGGAAAAGTTTCAGACAGAAAGTTAGGGTTGGGTCATAGAAGTACAAGTGTAGTCTCTTCATAATCTTATATGGCTCCACCAAACTTTATCTATGAAAATGCCTTGTGAAGAAATTTTTTTTTAATAAAATAAAATTTATTTTAATAAAATTTATTAAAATAAAATTTATTAAAATAAAATTTATTAAAATAAAATTTATTAAAATAAAATTTATTAAAATAAAAATTATTTAAATAAAATTCATTGAAATAAGATTTATTAAATACATCATTGGAAAGAGCAGGATTTTTCACTCTTTTTTTTATCAAAATCGGAAATTTTTGGAGAGTAAGCTAAAATATTGCTATACCGTACCTAGTATACCTCTATATTGAAATAATGTATAGTTAATGTAGAATCTTTAGTAATGAACTACCCTGTATAATGAACAATTATCCTTTATATAGTTTGCCATTAAATGAATATTAATTTTCTACAACTGATGGTCATTCTTAATACACCAAAGAAAATTGATTCACAGTTAATTGTTCAAGACTCTACATTCACTATAGAGAAGTGCTACTGTAATTGAATTGAAACAAAAAACAGAAAATAATGAATTTAATTTTGCTGTACCATTTCCACTGGGCCTCTATACTTTTGTATATTTGAATTGATTACCATTTTCAGTATAAGTATAGGTATATTATTATAAAAATACTTTTATAATCTGATTCACTTTTCCCTATATCTGCCTCAGGTTTTGGGGTGCCTGTCCCCCTCGGGTGAAATTCAGGATTCCAACGCCATACCCCGTAACCTGATCACCTTCTACCGGGGGAACGCCACCAATGAGGGGCCTTATGCCACCACTTCGCTACTGGCGCCCAATAAAAACAACCACCAGCACACGGTAAGGAGAAAGCTAGTGCTATATATCTAATATTATTTTATTGGTTCTTTATGCTGTCGTTTATGAAATCACGCATGAAATATATAATAAATTTATTGTTTTTTCAAAAACTGTTTTTCAAATTCATCAGCACACAGTAAGGAGAAAACAAGTGCTATCATTTACTAATATTTGAATTGGTTCTTCTATACTTTCATCAACCCTTCATACCCTAAATAAGCTGGAGCGTGAAAAAAAGACAATTTTAAGATGTTCTTGTAATATTTAGGTAGGAGAACAAATTTTTTATTCGTTTTATTAAAAAAAAATTACCGTATTGTGCTTAAATGATATAAGCTTACACGTTCTTATATATGAATGAAAAAGTACTTGTGTGTTTATCCGGTGGTTTAAGGAGAATATCTCAGAAAACATCGTCAAATACATTATTTGAAAGGGGACATATGTGCCACCTGATTCCATGAAAAAACCCCCCTTAGAAAAAAGAAACGTGTAAAATACCCCCCGGAAAAAACCTCCCGTGCAATAATCCCCCCGGACAAATACCCCCGGACAAAAAAAAACCCGGTGCCAAAAACATCCGGTCTATATAAATTGCCTTGTTAATTTTTATTATTAAATTTAGCATTATTCAATGCGAACCAATAATTATTACATTTTCACCAAAAATATGACACATTTTTAGCGAAGTAAGGTATACCTTTTTTATAGTAAAAAAAGTAAAGTATGCATTTTGTCACTATTATACCTGTCCAGGGAGGGGGCCAAGGTGTCTTAAAATAAGACACATATCTTATTTTATAAACCAGGGTACTGTATTTCTTACAAGTTGTTATTAGTATAAATAATGTGTACCAAATTTCAAGCAAAAATATTTGAACATATTAGGAGAAATAAATACATAGGATTATAAGAAATTGGAAACTGAGAGAGCAGAGCTGTGATTGGGTGGAATGTGACGCAATCACAGTTCACTTTCACTCATGTGTGTGTACTTCGTGAATACGTGGACTGTAGTGTGCTTAGCGACTAACCAAATTGTATTTTTATATTTTACCACACGTCACCACGTTACAAGTAATTCCTAATTTACGTGACTTAGGCTGAACTACCCTATTACGTATATATTGTTGAACTTTTAAATACAAAGATATACAAATTACAAAAAGGATGTGCTTAGATAACACACGTCAAACTCATTAGGGTTAAATTCTGAAACATTCATACAAAACATTCACGATTTTTTCATGTTAATGATCAATGAAATTTCTATCTGCAATGATTTTATCACAGTTTACCGATTTCCAAAAAAAGAATCTGTTTGCTTGTAGATATTTTCAAATTGGTCTGGGTACACAACGATAAATTTTTAAGATTTTAAAATAATAGAAAATTAGAAAACAGTAATTTGTGAAGATGGCATCATCACAGTGACTCTTTTCTCTGATAGTACATCATCACAGTGACTCTTTTCTCTGATAGTACATCATCACAGTGACTCTTTTCTCTGCCATACCATGGGTATACCTCGGAGTCGGTTGATGTCCCTATTTACTTACCTGCCTCCAATATAAAGGCTACTGGCCACCCTTTAACAAATTGAGATCTCATTGAAATGCGATGGGAAAGGTCACCTCGATATTGGTATGAGGGACCCATTTCACCAACATCAGGACACTTTATTCCTTTTTATGAGGTTAATTCACTTAAAGAACATCTTTACAGGGTATAAAACTACCCTCTATCTTTATATTTCTATTAAGCAGATGCATTTTTCAAGACATGTAGACCGGAGAATTGCAGGTTTCATGAAACTAATGTATATTAAAATTTCATACCAGTAATAATTTTTTTAGGTATTTATTGAATTCTTTTCAAATCAAGCTAACTACAAGTATAATATATGACTTATACCTAGATATAGGTTAAGCTATGAATTATTGGTAGGTTCCACATTTCAGGTCAATAATGAAAAAATAACAAATATATAACAAATATTATTCTTTTTTCTCTTATATGACTGAAAATGTGGAACTGACCAATAATTGTAACTTACCTTACATAACTTTACGTTAATTAGATTTAGTGTAATATAATTCTATTGGGTGTTTCTGTGTGTCTCAGTGTTTTATTTCCCCTCGTGGTCTATTCATTAGTCATGTTATCATCGCTTGTTAGGGTGTCTCAGTTCATTTAACACTCCTTATCTCCTTTGTTCTTCCCCTGTTTAATGATTTGGACTAGCTAATGAAGGTGAAAAATAAAGGAGTGAGTTATCTTTAGGAGATACATTCACTATCAGACATAAGACTACGTGATAAATGATATCAATTATTAGATCTCATATGATCAGTATACCGCCATATAATGTAGAATTCGTATTTAAGTTCTGGTTGTAAAATTTCCTTCATTTCCTAATATTCACAATAGACTTCTAATTTCCTAATATTCACAATAGACTTCTAATTTCCTATTATTCACAATAGACTTCTAATTTCCTAATATTCACAATAGACTTCTAATTTCCTAATATTCACAATAGACTTCTAATTTCCTAATATTCACAATAGACTTCTAATTTCCTAATATTCACAATAGACTTCTAATTTCCTATTATTCACAATAGACTTCTAATTTCCTAATATTCACAATAGACTTCTAATTTCCTAATATTCACAATAGACTTCTAATTTCCTAATATTCACAATAGACTTCTAATTTCCTAATATTCACAATAGACTTCTAATTTCCTAATATTCACAATAGACTTCTAATTTCCTAATATTCACAATAGACTTTTAATTTCCTAATATTCACAATAGACTTTTAATTTCCTAATATTCACAATATACTTTTAATTTCCTAATATTCACAATATACTTCTAATTTCCTAATATTCACAATAGACTTCTAATTTCCTAATATTCACAATAGACTTCTAATTTCCTAATATTCACAATAGACTTCTAATTTCCTAATATTCACAATAGACTTCTAATTTCCTAATATTCACAATAGACTTCTAATTTCCTAATATTCACAATACACTTCTAATTTCCTAATATTCACAATAGACTTCTAATTTCCTAATATTCACAATAGACTTCTAATTTCCTAATATTCACAATAGACTTTTAATTTCCTAATATTCACAATAGACCTCTAATTTCCTAATATTCACAATAGACTTCTAATTTCCTAATATTCACAATAGACTTCTAAATTATAACACGGAATTATATCCAATCAAGAATAAAAACTTTTAGTTTATAATTTTCTTTTTCTATTTTCAGATGAAACTGTTGGGCGACAACTCCTTCAAACTCAATCGTTCTCAGGATGATACTCTCCTACTGTCTAAAACGATGTCCGACAGGGGATTCTTTTCAGGTACGAAATAATTATTAATCAGGCAATTTAAATATGAATTAGCAGTAGGTATATTATATTTTGAATATAACGGAAAAATAGGGTACAATTGTTTAGTATTTTATTTATAATAAATTCTTTGGTCTTATAGATTTTGGAGCTTTAGTTACTGAAATTAATGAAGAGTAAACGATCTAAGTGGTAGATAGATCCTTTACCCAATTTGACTTGTATGGTTAAGAATGATAGTTCCTTTGCTTTATTTGCTATCTATTTCATGAAATAACTTTTGTATCTACAGGAGATGTTTTCGGGACGATGCGTAAACAAAAAGTCACGAAGAGACCGGGGCTGATCAACGCACCTCCTTTGCCATGTCATCCACCTCCTGGAGTGAGTGTGTACTTATCACTAGGGTTGTGACATTTTGTAAAAAAAGATGCTCTAAAAATATAAATTCCATGTAATCCTAAGCGCGAAATGAAAAATATTGTGTAGAACCATTCTAGTTTAGCGATAGGAAGCTCCAATACCCTAAATTTTGATGTCGTTTATAACATTCATGGAGTTTATAGTTTTAAGAGCATATTTCTTACAAAATGTCACAACCCTGCTTATTACTCATTTCAAACAGACCTAAATTGATTATAAAAAACATTTCATAGCATATATTTTACATTGTTTCTTGATTATTTCTACAATAGATTTTTTTTAAATCATAGATCTTAAGAAAATCATTGACGAAACTAAATGGTTTCCACTGTTTTTGGACGATTAAATATATATTAATTCACTCCTTCTAAAATATTATAAGTATATATGGTTTTGAAAGCATATTGTCACAAATCTAGTTCTGAGTATAAGAATGTAACGATCATCGGAATATTTTATTGCTCTCAGGTGCCTATAGATTCCCGATCTCAAACCCCCTGCTACTGCGGTACTTCTTTGAATGGCGACGCAACTTACTCCGAAGCTCACTACGACAGAGCAGACACGTCCACCATTGGCAAGATGGCGCCCTCTGACGTTAGTATTTTGCAACAGCAACATCAGCTGCATCTACAACTGCAGCATCAGCTTCTTCAGCAGTGCGGGGCTAACAGTCCCCTGCATGTGTACGCCTCTACTAATCCTCTACCACCCTGTCCTTCTGAAAATGTTAATGGATGCAATAGGTAACTGAGAAAATAAAGTTATAAATATGTATAGTAGACCTCCTCTATAATGAAATCCTCTATATTCTTTTTTAGTTTGCGATGAATGGCCATCAGTTTTTAGAAATCTTACTTAAGGCTATTCCATGTAATACTCAAGAAAATCTATCCATAGAAGTTACATTTTATTTCATTCACTATAGAGATGTTCTGCTGTAGTGTATATTTATTTTAGAAGAATTGATGAAGATATCAACCTGGCATAATTAATTATTAGATTTTTATGAAAAGTAAGAAAATATTAGAATATCTATACTTATTCATTTCAATAATTTTCTCCTCAGACCACCACTGCCAATCCCTTCCCCCGGGGGTTGTAACAGCATCCACCACCTCACCCCCCACCACCAGTGCCGCAACTCGGCCGTGTACGAAAGCGCCTCGGTACAATACTCCCCCGCCGGCTATTACTACCCCGCTACTAACGGCTCCGTCAGCTCCGTCTGCTCGGGTAACTCCTCCGCTTCTTCGGGGCGACATGAACACAACCAGAAAAAAGGTTTGAACCACGCTAGCATGAACTCTTTCTCACTTTCTTTATGAGAAACTCTTTCTCACTATCTTTATGAGAAACTCTTTCTCACTTTCTTTATGAGAAACGCTGTCTCACTTTTATTATGAGAAACTCTTTCTCACTTTCTTTATGAGAAACTCTTTCTCACTTTCATTATGAGAAACTCTTTCTCTCTTTCTCTATGAGAAACTCTGTAGCATTCATTATACAGTGTAATCCGTTAATAGCCACATAATTTTATCAATTTTGTACCAAGCAGCTGATACGCGTGATCTCATTAACCCTTAGTATCTAGAATTTATTTTAATATGAAAAACGAAAAAAATTATGATAATCTTGTAATAAGTGAGTAAAGAATTTAATCTCGATCACTAAACAAAAAAAAAATGAAACAAATCTTTTAAAATTTTAAAATCACAATTGTACCTAACTAATAAATGAAAGAGTACATATGTGATTATCCAGTCACTTAAAAAAAACTTCGTCAATTAGACCAAAAATTTAAAAGGGGACATATATGTCCCTTTTAAGTTCCAGATCTTAAAGGGTTAAACATTTTTTGTGTAGATGGCAGTCATGTAAAAAATAGGTTCAAAAATATAAGCTATATTTTGCTGAGTAATTGGTGGCTATAATCGGAATAGACTGTATTAGTCACGGAATAATATGACAACATTAGATATGTTTTAGTCATCTTGCACCAGAATTTGATTAATTGAGACAATTTAAATAGAATAGAAAAGTTTAAATACGTTTCATTACATTGCTTCGTCACCAAAAACTAACTGTAGTTACATATTATTGCTTGCTTTATAAATACAAACATTTATTTGACAATAAAATTTCATAGATAATCAATATAGCAATTTATAAAAAAAAAACGGCATGATAAACTCTAATACTGATGAAACGTAGAATTATACAGCATATTCACAAATTGTGATATAGATTAAACATAGGGTCGGACGGGGTATCACTGCGCACAATCCCGCAAACTCTGTATTTACTCGAAAACTAAAGGTACTAGAGAAACTCTTTTTCTCGTGATGAAATAGTCATGGATGAGGATGGTTCTCACCCAGTTTCGAAATAATACCTAAATAAATAAAATACTTATTGGCAATTTTTTGTGCTTAACTTTTAGTGAGTGCATCGGGGTATCACTGCGCACATGAAGGGGTATTACTGCGTATTGCATGAAGTGCCTACAGCACTTCTCTCCCCCACCTAAAACCCTCCTGTCCTCATTTTAATGCCCGTCCTCCCACCTATCTAAACTCCCTTCTTTCTCCATCTAAATATCCCTCTCCTCCCATCTTGATCCCCCTTCTCTTCCTATCTAAATCCCCCTCATCTACCATTTTAATCACACTCTCTCCTTATCGAAATCTCCCTCTCTTCCCATCTAAATCCCCCTCTTCCCCATCTATTACCCTCTCTCCCCCATCTATTTCTCCTCTCCCACATCTAAATCCTTCCCCCCCCCCATCTAAACGTCTGTGTTTCCCTCTCTACATGCTTCCTCCCCAATATAATTGTCCCTTGCTTTTAAAACACATATTTAATGAATCTGCAACAAATATTTATCAAGTAATATAATACGAACGTAGTTTTATTGTTAATCAAAGTTTAATTCTAAAACCTCTCACCCTCCTCCCCTAAATACCCCCTCTCCCTATTTTAATACCCCCTCTCTCTATTTTAATACCCCGTCGTCAAGTTGCATAGCTACTGCGTGCGTAAGTTTATTATAATCAAATTTATAATTAAATAAAACATTATTCAATATTTAGGCCTTTATTAAGAGCTAAAAACTCATAATTTTTGTATTTATTCACATACAAATATGATTATTAATGGTGCGCAGTGATACCCCCTTACCTCTAAATAATCTTGGGTATCACTGCGCACGGTTGTGGCAGGAAAACCAGTAAAACTAAGAAGTTGAAAATTTGACATAATGTAACTGTTATTGTTTGTGCTAACATGTCAAAACAATAGGAATCTATAAATCTTGGTTGTAGAGTTATTGGAGAGTTTGCGGAATTTGAATATCACCAGCACAAACTTTTTTCAAATCATTCTGAGAGCACTACATACATCGCGAATTAGCTCTAGAAATACTAATAGGATAATGGTGCTTCATGATCTTTTCAGGAGAAAAGAAGATGCTTGAAATGATGGTGCAATCAGATTTAGGCTAAAACAAGTGGTTTTAAAATTATAAGGGGTGCGGAGTGATACCCCATAAAAAAAGGGTATGCGCAGTGATACCCCGTCCGACCCTACTTCATATATCATAGTATTTCCTTCAATCTAAGATATCATCTGATATATTCACAATGATTATGGTTTTCTTATCAACTACTCCCTTGATTACTTTACTCCCTTGAGAGAACATTAGCAGGCTTTCAATTAAGGGATTAGCTACTCCACAGCTCGGAAATTTGCTCTCAGGTCTTCAAAGAGACTCCGATTTTATCTAACCTACCTAGCCGTTCTACCATTCATTTGCTATTAATCTAGGTAAACACTATTTCTTGTTTGTAAATGATGAACATGTGATCCTAGGGATTAGTAATTGAACAGCCTGAGTCCTCGTAATAACGAGGCGGTATATAATTGTATATTAATCCTCCTATCATCAACGTGAATAATGTTCTAAATAATAACACCGCGATATTATATTTGATAATAGTGAGTCGACAACCAAACGAGATGTATTTAGAATGAATAGTGAATGTGGCAAGGGAAATTAATTGGGAAAATGATGATATCATAATATGGGTTATATAGAATATATCATAAAAGTCTTCAATTACTTGAAAAGTTTGATAGTACGGTACATGACAAAATTTGTATATATCTAATTGTATTAAATTGCACAATTTTTTAATAATACAGTTTAAGATTTGTTATATAATAAGGTATAGAGAGGAGAAAAGTCGACTATTGGGGAATCCGAAATATGAAATGCACTTGAATTATGATACAATTTCCTCTGTTTAAACTATAGAAAATGATATACGTGAAGAATGCGTTATAGTTATCCCTCAATGATCATAGTTTTCTATGATTTTAATCATAGAAAACTATCCAGTGCACCCGAAATATGAAGTGGCTTTGAGTTATGAAGGAACCAATACTTCATAACTCAAGAGTTTCACTATACTTTAAGTTATCACTGCGTGCATTTTCTTACTTCCTCCACACCGTTTCACCCACTGAATGCCCCCTCCCCCCATTTTTCACTAGAATGTGGAGGTGTGCTTCCTAACATCACACTGGAGGCTCTCAAAGCTCTGGGCCAAGATATTGAGGCCTTCAGACTGCGTCAACAAATGCACGGTAGACTAACCTAAACTGAAAGTTAATTTTTCTATAGAGTTGTTAAGTCATTTCTAATACAGAAGAACTCCTCTATACTGAATGAGTTAGGATACACCGCGAGTAGTGAACATTTTTTTTTCCAGTATACCAAAAAATATCAATCAGTTAACTAAAACTGAATGTAATTCATCGCAGACTAAAGAGAATTTGTTCACTATACAGGGTACATCCTAACAAAGTTTTTAGATCCTTTAACCACTTTTTTTGCATACTTAATGATCGCAATAATCTAAGATTGTAAATCTTTAAACTATGAAATTTATACGCACAATCTAACTTGGTTTTCTAGGATTACAAATATTTCTGCATGGCATGATGGTTATATTTAGTAATGTAAATATTTATTTGATTGAAGAATTTTAGAATAATGAAAAAATATTTATTTGCTACTATTGACCATTTATCTATATTATTTCAAATTAGTCAAGTTGTTACTCTAACTGCTATTTCTATCTGCAGATGAAGAATTAGATAATGCAGGGAATAGAAAATGCCAAAATGAGACAATTAACACTAGCCGAAGTTCAAACAGTGGCCTTGATGACGAAAATAGCAAAAACGAACTAGTGAAGAAAGATGCACTGTCAACACCTATGAATTCAAGATCTAAAACACACTCCTCAATATCCGTAAGTTCTTCAACCTCTTCCTCCGTACCGCCGACAAATACCTCTCCGCACACAGCTTCCACCACTCCCGGAAAGACAACCCCACGTGCCGGAACTCTAGCTCCCGGCGGATCTCTTTCTCAACCTCCTGTGGTTCTTGGAGCAGCTCCATTGGTTCGTACACTAGGATGTTTTAGTGAAATTTCATTTTCAACTGTTTGAGATGAAAAAGTTGTAACTGTGTTTCTATTTTCTCACGTAGGTTGAAGGTGAAAATGATAATCTGACGGCGGAAGAAGATGGGTGTTCCGATTGCTCTTGTTCTTGCTCAGACAACGAAGAGTCTTCTGTGTACGCAGAGGCAGACTTTGCTAATGAAGTCAGAACAACTCTTCAAGAATTAGAAGCTGTGAGTTTGCTATCTAAAATAATAGAAGACCTATAACTGATATTTTAACTTATTTAATACACCAACAAATAGATATCAAAACTGTTACATGAATTAATAAGGTAAAATATAGTATCTCTAATGACTTTTTCTCAGTTTATAATTTCAATTATGCACATATAAACTTCAGTTACTAATTGTAAATATTATATAATTGCTCTGAAAGCACAACAACCCATTTGTAAGATTTGAAAATAGTAGGATATTTGAAAACGGCGATTTGTGAAATCAACAGCTTAATTGCATAAATATTTTCTTCTATCAATACTTCTGATTTAATTTTATTCATGTCAAATTATTAAATCGCTTTTCTTGTTTTCATTGGAAAATTTAATTCTTTAAATAAATATTATGAATAAAAACTGTAATGTTATTTATGAAGCATTGGATGGCTTTTTTCAGAAGCAATACAGTAATGGCGTAGAATTACGAGGAAAGAAAAAGCATCGACACAAGAGACCTCAGTCTACTTACAGCACAGATAGCAATTACTCTCAATTACCAGAACTTAGTCAGAGAGGTAAGTGTTAGTCTGACCTCCTCAAGTTGTAGATTGTGTGTCTGATGGAGAAAATGCAATTAGGAACTGGCAAAAATGTTTCCAGACATCTTTGACTAATTGGAGGACACAATAAGTTAGAGGATCTATCCAACATTATAGAATTTCCCTTTTTCATATCAGGTTAACCTTACTATCCTGGTACTGGAACAAAATGACTAACGAACAAAAGGCATACGGACAAAACGCTTACGGACAAAATGCCTACGGACAATACGCTTAACGTAAAAAATGCCTAACAGACAAAATACCTAACGGATAAAATGCCTAATGGACAACATGCCTACGGACAAAATGCCTGGGGACAAAATGCCTATTGAACAAAATGCCTAACGGACGAAATGTCTATTGGACAAAATACATAACGGACAAAATGCCTACGGACAAAAGGCCTACGGAAAAAATTCCTATGGACTAAATGCGTACAGACAAAATTACGGACATAATGCCTACGGGCATAATGCCTACGGGCATAATGCCTACGGGCATGATGCCTACGGACAAAATGCCTAACGGACATGATGCCTATTGGACGAAATGCCTAACAGACAAAATGCCTACAGAAAAGATTTCAACCAAAATGCCTAATGGACAAAATGCGTACAGACAAAATTCCTACGGACATAATGCTTAATGGACGAAATGCCTAACGGACAAAATGCCTAATGGAGAAAATGCCTAAAGGACAAAATGCCTAATGGAGAAAATGCCTAAAGGACAAAATGCCTAATAGACAAAATGCCTAATGGACAAAATGCCTAATGGACAAAATGCCTAACGGACAAAATGCCTAACGGACAAAATGCCTAACGGACAGAATGCCTAATGGACAAAATGCCTAATGGACAAAATGCCTAATGGACAAAATGCCTAACGGACAAAATGCCTAACGGACAAAATGCCTAACGGACAGAATGCCTAAAGGACAAAATGCCTAATAGACAAAATACCTAACGGACAAAATGCCAACGGACAAAATGTATACTGGACGAAATGCCTAATGGAGAAAATGCCTAACGGACAAAATGCCTAATGGAGAAAATGCCTAATGGAGAAAATGCCTAATGGACGAAATGCCTAATTGACAAAATGCCTATTGGACAAAATATGTGAATATAGAATGTAAAAATGGTAGAATATAAAAATAGTAGAATATATAAGTAGTAGAATAATGATGTAAATAATGTTGGAGGGCCGAATAGAAAATATTGAGGTGATATCTGTAATGAAATTAATATTAGTAAATAGAGAACAGTTTACATTATATTGTAATAAACCTTATCATTGAACATCAAATAATATTTTTTAAATTAATGTAAAACCTAAGTAAATAAAATATAATTCATCCCAGTTATAATTCATAAACGATACTATAGTAGTATTTTTTTCTAAGGGAACATCTAATACTAAAGTAGTTAATTTATACCAATATCGACGATTTTTTTTTATAACCATGGATAGTTAATTGCATGTCAGCACTAATTTAAATGAAACTTGAAATTACATTTCTAAAACACTATGTACACCACTATAAGTTGAAGAGGATTATAACTGTCTAATAAAATAAGCAATATGCAAAATCAAAATAGAAAAGATAATTATACTTTTTAACAAAAAAAGTCAAAATAGAAGAAGATAATTTTGGATATTTAATAAAAGTCAAAATAGACGAAGATGATTGTATTTAAGTGATTTGTTAAATAGAACAAACACTTTTGGAATAAATCACAGGAACACTTGATCTCACTTGTTAGAAATTATAGATTTTTGTCCACTTTTCCCAAACTGGAAATAAGTTTACAATGCATGTTAGATATTTTGTACGTCATTCATTTTGTACGTCATTCATTTTGTCTGTTAGGCATTTTGTCTGTTAGGCATTTTGTCTGTTAGGAATTTTGTCTCTTAGGCATTTATTCTGTTAGGCATTTTGTCTCTTAGGCATTTTGCCTGTTAGGCATTTTGTCTGTTAGGCATTTTGTCTGTTAGGAATTTTGTCTGTTAGGCATTTAGTCTCTTAGGCATTTTGTCTGTTAGGCATTTTGTCTGTTAGGCATTTTGTCTGTTAGGCATTTTGTTCGTAGGAATTTTTTCCGTAGGCATTTTTTCCACTTAAACGACTAACCTAGCGATCAAAAAACCAAGCTGCTCGTGCGCCAGAACCAGCCCTAACAAAAACTCTTATAAAATTCTAACGAATTGATTTTTCAATATATTTTCTTCATAATAATTAACCTTCATTTAATGTTTACACATTTATTGATAAACGCCAAAGAATAATTTCCCATCTGAAATAAAAATAACAAGCACAGATGTGAAACAAATATTTCTTAGATATTACTCTCAGCCATTCAGTACGAAAATTGGTGTGCGGAATTATTCTCGCACATCTCGCTAACGCTAAGCCGCTAAGGGTTACAGTTAGCTGATTATAGTGAGACATTCACCCTTATGTTCTCAAACACACTCGTGCATCTAATGCCTGAAGAGAGCTATGAGATACTTTAAATATATATTTGAATAAATTTTCATAATATGAGTATCTTACCATTTATCACCTTCGTTTTTGTCTATTCGTATGTAATTATGTGAAAAATAAAAGTCATGGAAAGACATTTTCCAAATTGATTTCGATTTAAAGTTATTATTATTTTTCCATGATGACTGGTTCGCCAGCACTAAAGGCTAGGTTACTAGGGTTATGGATATATTTACCTACCACTTAGACCCTTTTCATTAATTATTCTGCTACTTCCCTTGTTCTCAATGGCCGGTAATCTAAATAACTGACTGTTGAAGAGCCCTGCTACTGCATTCCTAATCTGAGAGAGTATGTTAGTCTCGGGAATAGACTTGCTACAGTCTTTGAAATAGACTTGCTACAGTCTCTGTTAACATGCTCCATTCCACATCTTTCCCCTTCAGTGCCTTTGCTCTCTTCCTAGTAATGTCTTAATTATTTAGTCTGCAGTAGAAATGGACATGCACACTCACAGTTCATATTGCGATAATTAGATTTAGACCTGTGGATATTCAATTGACGTAATTACCATTTATACTTAGGACAAAATGGTAATTATAATTCCAACATCTGGATCTCTTATATATCATGATGTACAGTTTGAATATTTATTTAATTTTCAAAATCAAAATTTGTACGTAATTATATTTTTTTAAACAAATTTTCGAACCCCTACAAATTCACTCTTGTTTTTAGAAAATCTCTTTAGTTAATATTAGGTACAGTCAAAGAAAAGTTTTTCGATTACTTTTTTTTCACAATTTATTGATTTCCAAAAAGGAAGCTTTAGTAATTTTAAAGCTGAAAGATATTTTAAATTTGATCTGGGTGTACGACGATAAATTTGTTAGATTTGAAAAAAATGGAAAATAAGAAAAATGTTATTTATGAAAATTAGCCTAACAAATTCATTCTTATTTTAACCTAATTTCTAATTCAAATATGTTAATGGATGCCTATTTATCTTTACAGATGCCTATCAACGCACCAACACAAACTACTCCTGTCAAAGTAGTGGGTCTGCATCTAGTCAACAAAATGTGCCAGCGAAAGTCACCTGAGCAGCCAGTGCTTGAACCTAGTCATTAAATAATTGTATGTTTGCACTATAAATTGTAATCCTTGAGATGAATTATATCCGGAAATGTGAAG
Organism: Caprella mutica; assembly: GCA_947561585.1. Lineage (NCBI taxonomy): Eukaryota > Metazoa > Arthropoda > Malacostraca > Amphipoda > Caprellidae > Caprella > Caprella mutica. The sequence continues at coordinate 230,428 of CANNZV010000011.1, forward strand.
TAAGATATCAGGTGTTAGAAATGCCATATAGTGATTAGAAGAAATGTTAATTGGTGTGAAACTCTCGATGTGACCCTACTTCGAACTTACTAGGTACAATCTGGTGGATACTAGATACAATCTGGTGGATACTAGATACAATCTGGTGGATACTAGATACAATCTGGTGGATACTAGATTCACTCTAGTGGATACTAGATACAGTCTAGTCATTCTAGTAGATACTAGATAAACTCTATTTCAAAGTTAGATCTCAATTTTCTATCATCTTAAAGAGAATCTTCAGTGTGACCGTCACTTCTACTAACCAAAACATTCCTTGACTTTTAGATAAATTTAACGATGTATAAATTGTAAGTCTTACTTCGTCCTATGTACATAATAAATAATAATAAATATGTAAAATGTACAAAGTACTTATTTTAGAATGTATGAACTAGAATGCTTTTATATAAACTTTACTCCGATGAGTCTGCAGAAACAAGGGCAATACAATAAACAATTTAACATAACTTGATGTTCATTTCAAGACTGTAAAAGTTAACTGTGAATATTTGTAAGTAAGTAATAGCCTTGTTAAGTATCTTCTAAGTGTGACTGTGATTTGGTAAGTCATTTGACTGGTTGTCTAGCAGTTAGTGGTACAGTAGAACTCCTCTATAGTGAATGAGTTAGGATGTAGCCTGAATAGTGAACAGATTTGCTTTAGTTTGCCATAAAATAGCAATTTTTATAAAAAAAACTGATGGCAATTCTTGACAGACTAAAGAAAATTTGTTTACTATTCAGGTTACATCCTTACTCATTCACTATAGAGGAGTTATACTGTAATACAAGTTAGTGGTGGACAACCAGTCAAATGACTACTAAATAAGTCCAACCCATGCCAACGCATATCAATTACCATATCAATACTATAGGGAACTAAACTAAAGAATTCGTGAGAATTAAACTGCTGGACATATACTTGCTTAAATTGCTCTTATACAACTGTAATGTGACAAAATACATGTACTGATGTATTACTTGTATTGTTTCATTACTTGTATTGTTTCATTACTTGTAGTGTTTCATTACTTGTAGTGTTTCATTACTTGTATTGCTTCATTACTTGTACTGTTTCATTACTTGTAGTGTTTCATTACTTGTAGTGTTTCATTACTTGTATTGTTTCATTACTTGTAGTGTTTCATTACTTGTAGTGTTTCATTACTTGTAGTGTTTCATTACTTGTAGTGTTTCATTACTTGTAGTGTTTCATTACTTGTATTGTTTCATTACTTGTACTGTTTCATTACTTGTAGTGTTTCATTACTTGTATTGTTTCATTACTTGTAGTGTTTCATTACTTGTACTGTTTCATTACTTGTATTGTTTCATTACTTGTAGTGTTTCATTACTTGTATTGTTTCATTACTTGTACTGTTTCATTACTTGTATTGTTTCATTACTTGTACTGTTTCATTACTTGTAGTGTTTCATTACTTGTAGTGTTTCATTACTTGTAGTGTTTCATTACTTGTATTGTTTCATTACTTGTACTGTTTCATTACTTGTAGTGTTTCATTACTTGTATTGTTTCATTACTTGTAGTGTTTCATTACTTGTACTGTTTCATTACTTGTATTGTTTCATTACTTGTAGTGTTTCATTACTTGTAGTGTTTCATTACTTGTACTGTTTCATTACTTGTATTCATGCACTTGTTAACAAATGTAATTTGCTACAACTGCTCATATGAATGTTTTTTGAAATTTGAAGAAGAAAAAAAATTAATTTGATAGTTTCACAATTGAGTCGTCCTTAAAATTAATTTCATTCTTACTTAATTTTTCAATGTCTGAATTATTTTGCAATTTATTCAAGATAATAATGAAATTAAATGGAAAATTGTTATTACAAAGATTGAAATTCTTTTATTTTTTATCAAAATAATATCAAGAATTGAAAAATTGATTAGTTTTTAATTATTTCTTGGTAAAAATCGATTAATAATGCAATTAATTAGTTGACTTTATTTCTGGAAACAGTTAAGTAATTATATTCCAATTTACAGGTCAAAACTAATTACTGAAATTACATGGGGAAATTAGTTCAATAGTTATTTGAAATCGGTCCTAAGTCTTTTATTTTAATGTAGGTTTAATAATTGGGGTAGATATAAATGAACTGCATATATAATTAGTGTGCTAACTGAAATTTTCCTCTGGAAGAAACTATTTGAAACGGTTTGCATATTGCCTTCAAAATGAGAAAAAAATCAATTGAACAAAGTTTTTAAAATAAAACAGGATAAATTCACTGCGCCGAAATGTATTAGATTGCTGATATGTTTCGATTGCTGCGATTATTTAGCTAGCAATGGAGGTATTTTTAAGAAACAAAAATAATAAAAATCATTTGAATCTTTTCAATAAAGTTAGAAAGTTATATTCGCTCATCGTTAATTTTCGATTATAAAATGATAATCTCTGTAAGACGATAAGTCATATGTAAGTTATCATAAAGAATTAATTAGTTATTATCTAACAAGTCTCTTCACACTTATACGACTAAAGTCCTGTCATTAATGTCTTGAATTACGACATACGATCTACATATTCCGTAATGGACAATTAATTTATTTGATATTTACTAATTTATTGCACTATGAAGCAGTCAAGTTGACTGGTTTCTATTTCCAAACATTTGTATCTCATAAATTATTATGGCTGATACTTGAATTATTTTATTGTTAATTTATTGGTAGAAGGAGGAGGAGCCAACTGGGGGTGGAGCGCTATAGGTTTAATGCCCCGCCCTCTGTTGGCCCTCCTCCTTGCCGACCAATCATAGATGAGCTCTCCTTAAAAACATAATGTTTGCAGCACTGTACCTATAGAAACTCATGCGGTAGAGACAATATCTCTAAAACCTTATGCGCTGTTTACTATATTTTTAAAATTTAAGACGGAAGAAGCATAACCTTTCAGGTCACAACAAAAACCAGTGAAATTAACTGCTTGGTAGTTTTTGTTTCAATCAATGATATGTGACGATCTGCAGATTGTAATTTCCCTACTGCCTATTGTGAAGGCAGTAGGGATTGTGACTCCGAAAAATGAATTATAGATCTTATGATCAGTTAGATATCAGTTAGCACACTAATCATTATTGCGTTACTATCGATAGTTAGCTGGTTAGATTTGGATCAATTTCCTTCTCAATGTAAGCCTCTGAAAGTACCCCAGTGCAGTGTTTCGCAAAGGACTCAATGTATTGTTATGACTGTACATAGGTGTTACATAGCGCTAGGTTTGACGGGCGAGTGCAATATAGTACAATATCCTATTAATGATATTTGTGTGAGTACTTAGGTACTTGAAGATTCAGTTAATGGCTAATTTTTTTGTTGTAAATATTTAACTTCCCCTTTCCTTTCAGAAAATTTTAGTTCCAAACCTTCAGATGAATTGAGATAAAAAGTCTAAACGATTATTTTTACTATTACTAAAAATTGCTGTATAAATTTAAACTACAACATTTTTGTTATTTACCTTAAATTAAATTATGTCTAAATTTTCAATGTATATCCATACAATAAAAATGATAAAATTTACCCATGTCCATGCTCGTAAAGTGACAATATTAATTATTAGAAAAATGTATCCTTGAAGATATTTATAATAATCCGCCTCCATGATGTACAGTCAGAGAAAAGAGTATCTGATCTTTATTACAGTTTACTAATTTAACATTTACAAAATGAATTACTAATTGTAGTGTTTGTAGATATTTTGTAATTGGTCTGAGTACACTATATAATAAATTTGTAAGATTTGAGAATACATAAAATTAGAAAACTGTAACTTGTGAAATTTACATCATCACAGTGACTCTTTTCTCTGATAGTACATCATCACAGTGACTCTTTTCTCTGATAGTACATTATCACAGTAAATCTTTTCTCTGATAGTACATCATCACAGTGACTCTTTTCTCTGATAGTACATCATCACAGTGACTCTTTTCTCTGATAGTACATCATCACAGTGACTCTTTTCTCTGATAGTACATCATCACAGTGACTCTTTTCTCTGATAGTACATCATCACAGTGACTCTTTTCTCTAATAGTACATCATCACAGTGACTCATTTCTCTGACAGTACATCATCACAGTGACTCATTTCTCTGACAGTACATCATCACAGTGACTCTTTTCTCTGATAGTACATCATCACAGTGACTCATTTCTCTGACAGTACATCATCACAGTGACTCTTTTCTCTGATAGTACATCATCACAGTGACTCTTTTCTCTGATAGTACAGTCAGCTAAAGAAGTTCCATAACAGCAACAATTGGAAATGACTGTTTTAATGGTGAGATTTTTATGTATCTGTCTTTGTGTACTTACGGCATTTCTTATAATAAAATTGTAATGATATTTCGTATTTATTATCCAAACAATTATTTTAAATCATTGACATTTACCTATTTCATAGAAAATGAAATATTGAAGAAAATTAACAAGTAAATTTTTTAAGGAAAATTTAACTAATTTTTTTAGGAAAAATTTTAACTAAATTTTTTTAGGATAAATTTTAACTAAATTTTTTAGGAAAAAAAATATTATACAGGTTGGCAAATTACAGATCCGACAAAATTTGACAGACTGCATTAAAACCAAGTTAATTTTTTTCATGAATAGAAAAATTGCAAAAAATAGTTCGTTAACGACATATTGATACTCTAATTCTAGCAATTTAATTTTACATAAATATGAAATTCACAAAAAATATCATTATTTCACAAAAACCTTAATTATCAAAACTGCTTACTTTTTAAGATACTGACTGTAAAAATTTTAAAAGTAGGTACTCTTACCTAGATATTCACAAAGATGGTTGTTAGTGGAAAATTATTCATAACACACCTTATAGTACGCGATATAATGTATTTTTTTTAAATGTACAATAATTATCTGTTATGTTATGTCGGATATGAAATGAAACACCCTGTATATTATAACACTGAAATAACACAAAACAATGAAAAATTGACTAAAAATATAATGACTTTTCAAAATGAAAAATTGGGTAATAGATAAATTTCTATAAAATATCCGAATCTTTTAATAATTAGCGATCAAATTTCTATATTTCGACCCTATCACAATAATTTACGTTTGGTTCATTTCTACACTAACATGATAAAAAATAAATGAGTTTCCATTAATAATGTTTGCTGGCAAATAATATATAAGATGAGGGTTTGAATAAATCATTACGGGACTAAAAGCTCAATGGTATAAAAAGAATAGAGTAGTGAGCTAATCTATTTATCATTGTCTGGGACTAACTAGGCCGGAAAATGACGCTATTATTTGGCTGAGGTCCATCTATGAGAGTATGGCATATGACTCATCATATTCTTTTGTAGATGAAAATATCCACAAAGTAAATGAATAATTAATTTTACTCTTAAATGATTTCGTTTCTCCAAAGAATGACGATTGCAAAAATATTTATTTTAAACATTAGAGAAGAAAAACTATTGGTACTAAAATTTACATTTTGACTAAAAAATTTCACTTTTTGTATTATTTTCGTTTATTTTTAATGTATCATATTATAAAAATTATCTTTAGTGATATCTCACAAAAAGTTAACAATGAACATTCGACATAACTATTTGAAATATCAATCCCATATTAAACCTTTTACAGTTTTTAGGGCCTGGATATACTTTATGATACTCATTTAAGAGATAAAATGACCTCATAGTTTTTATTACTGAAAGATAAATTCCTACTTATTATTTATAGGGTATAAACTGGCATATATTGCTGACTAAGCTATTTCGTCCTATTTCGCCATTTATTTTTTACATGAAATCTAAATCTAGCCCAAAGAAGAAAGTTTTGTGGAAAAATTACTACAATATTGTTACACTATGGCCAATATTGTTACAATGTTTTAGCAATATTGTTTCAAGAAATATCGTTCCTGTGGAAGTGTCGACATCAATTTCGAACAATGAAATTCTTCTGTAGATCAGTTTATTTAATCATACGAAATATGGTTTATAATAGCTGTTTTGATGACTGAATTTGCTACTAATATAAACTTCACATACTATCACATGAAATTTACCTACAATACCATCTCTAATCAGTTGTATTTAGCATTCCCTAGTGTCAGCAATATTTAAGGCATTAGCTACTAGCAGACTTTTTATTAGTATTATATAATTGGTTTTTCTAATGGTTGTATCAAATTTGTAATATCAATTTCGTTACCAGGAACTGCGATTAAGCACAAAATATAATTCTTACAGTCGCCAATTATCGTGTTTATGTTGCAAACATTTAATATAGATAAAACTGAAAAAATTGGGTTAAATTTACGGGTACTTTATTAAGAATTTTTTTTCATTATGGATGAATTCTCCTTATTAACATTGTCGTTAATAGGTGCATATGAAAAAAATAAATTTGAATGGGTTGCTCCGAAGAGAGCTCCTTGGCTAGTAAAAACGCTTGTAGGAAATTTCGGTCTCGAAATATTCGGTCTCAGGTATAAATAAAACTTATGAATTAGATGTAAAGGGGGCGTGCCGCCCCCGATCCCCCCTGCTGGGTTTTCAAACAATCATGAAGTTTACAGTTCAACAAAGTAGAGGATACAGAAAACTATATAACGGTCATTTATGTTGAGAGGTCATTTATAATTCTGAGACCGAAATTTCAAGACCGAATATTCCGAGATTTAAATTTCTGAGACCGAAATTCCCGGCCACCAGTTAAATACCCTAGCTAGCTGATTTTAGTTGAATTTATATATATTTACTCATGAAAATATTTAACTGATCATAATACAAAAGTTTAAGTTCTTAAATGGTTGACTGATAATTGTAACTATTTTTTATGATATCCGACAAATATTTTCTCCCCAATCTGTCTCAAAAACAAGTGATGAAGAATCGTCATTGATATAATTTTCAGATGCACTATAAATAAAGAGAGAACCGCTTTATAGAACTGTAAAAAAATTCACACCGTGATAATTAAAGGATATACCCGAAATAGGTATCTAATTCATGTTTAGTATATAAATTGATGTATTTCGTCGTCTGGAATAAACTTCATTGGTAGGTTACTATCAAAAGTTTCCTACCAGATCTGTCTAGTCACTTTGGTGTTAGTTAAAAAATAATAATGATATTGAAAAGTTTATTAATACAAATGACCTTGTTTCTCCGTTATTGGCACCTGTTAGCAATATGACAACTACCATTTCGTAATTTCTGTCGTAATTTTTAAGTTCCCCATCCTGGACATCCTCCTTCGTACTGATGACAGTACTGTGGCTGAACAGAGTCCGCCATTACTCCTCTCTGAACCATCCTCTCTCTGTGGTGAACCAGTCGGTACTCAGCTTGTTCCTGCAGAATAGAAGTAAGGTGAATAAATAAACTATTTTTATATATAACTAAATTCTCAATACAGCATTCTATTTCTCTTTTCTTATACATATATATTAGTCGGATTATTTACTTGCTATTTTGTATCTGATCATTTCCAGTCTCCGAATTACCTTCGGCTAAACTTAATGATAAATGTATTTTATATTTAAAATTGTTGTAATTTTAAAATAATTCAAGTATATGACTAAAACATGCGTAAATATATTCCATACCTGCCCATGAGAACAGGTATAGCTTATAAATACATATACTTTACAAAATATTAGTAGGAGAATTCAATGAAATGGGAAAATAAATTTATGTTCGTTCATGATACTAACTGCTATAAACTGCTTTTTTTTGGCTTTAAAGTTATCATGAAAATCTAGTCTTTGTTTAGCTTTATGGACCTATTATCCACCAGCTTCCATTCCCTTAGAGATTTTGCCCATCGTTTGCCCGGTAAGGAAATCACCCTTGTAACAATGTTCTTATGGTAACATTGCCACGATATACCATTGCCAATATTAGAACATTGTTACCAGGACAAAAGATCGTGAAAGATCGCGCATCTTCTTTTCACTATCGTCATCACCCAATCTTAATTTTGACGAGTATAGGCTTTAATCGAGTACAAATACCAGTTGACAGTATTGGGGAGCCTGCATGGAATTTTTTTCTTTTCGTAGTTAACTGTCAGAGTCTTACCGGACTCGGGATCATCTCATCTCTTCGATATGAACTTCTGGACAGGAACCACCTTCTCCTTTCTTAAAGGTCCCCTTCAAGTAATCCTTTATTGTTTTAATCAAAGAGGATAATGTTTCTTATTATTTTTCTGCAAACCTCATGAAATTTGATAGCATAGTATTTTATCTTATAGGTTTCTGAAGATATTTATAATCAAATCTCTACAATACCTACTTTACTTCCGACTTGCTAATTTTCAGTGTAAAGAAAATGAATGTACATAATTTGTTTTGAATGTCAACTAGGTATTAGGTTTAATAAATCCATTTAATTTTCCTGTAAAAGTATAACATTGGATCAACTTATCATAGAAACGTTTATATACTGCAGGAAATAATTAATATCTTAAACTAGGGACGAAAAACAATATCTATTTATAAGATATAATATATATAAGAGTGTACACTGTACAATCTTCTTCATCGTCAGGTTAGTGATTCGTACATTCGTTGCACAAATAGTATTGAAGACTTTAAAAAAGCAAATAATAAAATAAATACTTAACTGAATTGTTTGCATTTTACAGAATAATGATCCTAGACCTTAGTTCACAATATTATGTAATAAACCTGTTTTTTCCTTGAAGCCTGGAGAGGACCTTTAAGTGACCAGTACTTTTTATGTTTAATGAGGTTGCATTGACAAAATTTCTCTTTTAGTATTCTCTTACTAATATTTTTAAAAAAATACATGTAAATAAAAAAATCAATACCTAAAACAAGTAGTACCTATATTCACTATTCAGGTCGTATATATGCTATTATTTTACAAAGTATTAGAGTTGAAACTTTTACCAATAACTTTTGCGATAGATAATTATACGATTAGGACATTTTAGGGTCGTGTTATCCATTCTATTGAAATTTTTTTGCTATCCCATCAATAAAGATACGTCACTCACCCAGTTCGAATCCGGATTTGTCCAAAGTCTCTCACCCAAAGCCGAAACCCTCGGCCAAAGCTGAAAAATATACGAAAATTGTATTCTTAGTTAATATTTTATTAGACTTTAATAAATACCTACCATGAACCTTATGGGTAATATTTTATCCTCTTATAGAGGTTACTTATTAGAAACAGAATGATAGATTATAGAAAAAGTGTATAGGTATATATGTACTATATACTGTGCCTATTTTATGTTATTTAAAACATATACAGAAGGGGTAATATGCTCACCCTCGTATCCAAGTTCTGATCATCAGCCTGCTCAGTCCAGAGGGCTGCCTCTCCACCAATAACCTGCTCTTTGTAAGTATCTCCCCCAGCTAATGCGTAGATGTCGTTGTCGTATACTGTCTGCCATCCCTTGTAAGGTGTGCACCAGTTGTTACCTGCACCAACCTACTCGTTCAAAAAGTTGAAGATATATAAATAGAATACACAGGTTTCAATATGATCCAACACTCAATTCTAAATTACGAACCCATGCTCCAAAACCACAGTCCAAGTACAAGGCGTCGTAGTTACTGAAAATGACATCATAACCTTTCTCGAGCAGCTCCGTCACAATTGGATCTTTGCCTTCAGTCCAAATTTGTATGATGTATTTGTCCTTGTCTAAATAGAGATCAGCTCTGCCTGCTTCTGTCAAACTTGAGGTCCAAATAATTCCTAAAAATAAGTACATACATATGTTTTACTATCTATTACCAATTAAAATTCTAGTCCATTCAGTTTCATTCAAATATTCTCACAATAGCACTTTTCATTTCAAATATGTCACAATAGTACTTTTTAAAATCAAGAAATCATAATGCTTTTATTCATGCAATCAATTCTTTTAATTTCTCTGTTCATTGTTTTTCTATTAGGTAATATCATATTCAGACACTCACAGTACTCAGAAGGTGAATGGTAAAGTAGATCAATCAGAAATTTATTATGATCTGATTGGTTTTCAAGTATGCATTCAGTATCCAAGTACTACGAAGTTACATTAATTATGAACATTTTAATAAGCTTCTATATACAGGGTCTTTCAGAATTGTGGCAACAAATTTTTATAGTAATATATTAATAAATTTGAAAATAAAAAGGTCCAAGAAAACGACAGAGCGTTCCATTTTTTCGTTATATTAAGAACTACATCTTTAAGTCAAGGAACAAAAAATGTATCGCCAGTTGTAAGTAATCTGCTTCTGTGGAATTGTTACCCATTCGAACTTCAAATTTGTTGTCATAAGTATGAGGAGTATCTATAATCTTTGCAGGTAAAATATCTCAGAATTACTTGCTGGCCAGACAATTTTGGGTTTGATGAAAGGAGGAATTAAATTGACCCGACAATGTACAAATACCAGATGAGATCTTCGCAAAATAATTGAAGACTGTGCATTTTGACGTCTCGTCATAGTCAATCGAACGGTTGTATTTAAGGAGCTCCAAACTCGATCATTCTGTTAGTTAACGTCTTGCTGAATTTGATCCGTGGTCTCTTGATCTTTTTCAACTATTTTCAAAACATTAATGCGATTCATTATCAACTCCATTGCAATAAATAAATTAGTCTCACGTTCCTTCTTTGTGCAACTTGATCAGTATATTTCAATCCACAGCCATGATATTAAGTGTGAATTAGAAATGTAGTAAGAATAAGTCACTAAATTCTAAATGGAATACGATTTACGGAAGAAATCATAGATTTCCAATGATTTATTCGATACGCAAATTCTGAAATAGAATTCTGTCATAATTCTGAAACAGAATTCTGTCATAATTCTGAAACAGAATTCTGTCATAATTCTGAAACAGAATTCTGTCATAATTCTTAAACATCCTGTACATTTATGACTTCGAAAAATTGATTAGTCAACAGAACATCATATTACTTACCAGTGACGCTTTTGTTGCCATTGGCTTGAGTGAATATTTGATGAGCATTTTCTTGGAAAATACTCCACTGCTGATAGTAAGAGTCTGCGCTGAGAGAGCCACCAGTGACAGTTTGTTCCTGCATCCAAGTAACGATCTCTTGTGTGGAGTTCCAGCACTCTAATTTAACCTGATATCAATTAAAAGAAATGAAGAACAGTAGCGTTCAAAACTTTGGGACAAAATTTCCAAATAGATTCATCAATTTTGAAAAGCTAAAATTTGATCGTGAATCATGCATAATTTAAAGGATGTAGAATTTTTTTTCAATAATATCAATTCATTTAGAAATTTTGGAATCTAAAAGTTATGGACGAATAAGATTTTTCATGAAAACAGCCTAGAGACAATCAAGAAATACTTTTTTCTTTTCCTATAGATTAAATATATTTCATGATTTCTAATATTATTATGGGTGATAACGACTCAAAAAAGTTAGCTTCAAATTACTAGATATAACTTAAAATTTAATTTGAGTTTAAAAAGTTTTAATTTATTTCATCATACAGTGCTTAATCTATTGAAATGAGAGGTAACTAAAATAAAAAGTAGTCTATATAATGCAAAACTGGCCATTTATGACTGTATTTCCTGTACATACAGCTATAATATGAAACTACTGTAGAATTTTCATATAATAATTATTGAGTTAATGATATAAATCACGGTAATTTGAGACGGATCGGTCACTCTTGTCGAGCCAATTGAAACGTAAATAATCATTCTCTAAAATACTGATTCATATGAATTTATAACGAATAATTTACTGCGCCTTAATTACCTCATCTCCACCATAATGGAATAAATCCAAAGGACCGAAGGCAGTGACATACTCCTGGTAGACTTTAGCCAGAATGTCGTACATGTTAGGGTTGGCCAGGTTCAGCTGACCACAAGGAGGCTCTACACAGTACGACCACCAGGGTTTCTGTTGTGATTTATAAATTAAAGTAGAAAAGGCTCTTCAAATCTTAATTTCATTTCAATAAATAATTTGTTTATTAGTTTTTTACTGACTATGTGGTCGTAGAAAAAACTTAGTTGAAAATTAAACTCAACATCGGCAAAAGAAGATCTCTATACATATTATGAAGATAATAATTGATCATAATATCACATGAGCATTAATAGATAATATCTCACTTTGTCAATGCAGACGGCCAAGTCGCCAAGACCTTCGGTAGGACCCCATTGCCAACCGTAGCCAACATGTGCCGGGGCATCGAATTCAGGTAACACCCTAACTCCTCTCACTCTTGCGTATTCAACAACTTCCTGGATATCTGAGGTGTTATAGACTTTCTTTTTGGAATAAGCACCGTACTCGTGCATCTTTGGTAAACTGTCCATGATAAACGGAAAAGATTGAGAATCAGTGATGTGCCAATGGAAGGTGTTTAGTTTACTTCCGGACATGGCATCGATTGTCCTCTTGATTCCTGGGGTAAAGTTATAAGGAATACGAAATGTTAAACAATTGAAAATTTAATCATTGATAGTTACTCAAATTATCATTTACCTTCCAAGCTTATGTAGTTTCTAGCTGTGTCTAAAATAAGTCCTCTGTATGCAAAAGCAGGAGAGTCGTTCAATACAACTGAATTCACAACTTGTAGGCAGTCATTGTCTACATCGTAGTTGATGAACTGTGATAGAGTTTCTAAACCATGTCTAATTCCAAAGAAGTTCGTTCCAATGATTACAGCTACGGTTCTATTTTCTTCTGGAACCATCGTCAGACTGTATGATTCATCAGTAGTTAAACTTAAGCGATCATCAGCATTTCCAATAGTTATCTCGATTCTCATGACGTGATCCGCGATTGTAGGATCAGATGGAGTAGTCCATGGAGCTGTCTTATTTTGTTGGTCGTAATCAGGATGGTACATGTCGAGGTGATTCTTGAAAATGTCCAAGCTCTGAGACGCCAGATCACGCACTTCTGAAGGACAGCTTATAAGTGTACTTATCTTGTCGACGGTGAATCTCGAAAGCTGAAAAAATTTGAATAGAAAAATTGAAGAGTGTTAACTAAAGCAGAAATAATCTGTAAAATTAGCCACCCTGAAACACCCTCTGGACCGCTATCCTAACATTAGGTGGAATGCTGAATAGTGTATTTTGGTAGTAATAACTAATAATAATTGAAATAATATAGATTTTTTCAATTTATAAAGGAAATAATAAATTGTATAATTGTAGAATGATAGTTATTTATTTTATCACCATTGTTTGAGTTAAGAAGCCTGATAATAATTATTAGAATGCCCATTGTCAGAATGCCAATTGTCCGGGGTGGCAATTGTCCGGGGTGCCCATTGTCAGGATGCCAACTGTCCGGGGTGCCAACTGTCAGCTATTGTCCTGGTGGCTAATAAACGGGTTACCTAATGCCCGTCCACGATGGTAAAAATGTTTTAAAACATGAAACAAGTGTTGAAATTTTGCTCACATTGTTTCCAATGGTGGGCGGGTTTGAAGTGGCGGGCCACAAAGCACTCATTTTTCCACAGGTGAGTTTGCATTCATTCATTCGAATCGGTAGATCTCCTGCCTGTGTTTCATTTCTGACACAATGGGCAGAATCAGTGAGAGGATTTTCGCAGACGTATGTCCAGAAATTATCATCACTGGGAGAGAAAAGAAAAGTATACATTATCTCTCTCTCTATATATAGGGACCATCAAGGTTTTTTTTTCTTGTTTCATTAGTATTTGACCAATTTCTTTTTAAATTATAATATTGAAGGGTTTAATATTATATTATTTTTAGTTTTTGAATCTTTCCTATTCGTGTACTAAACTGATGTTGTCAGTAAGATATTAATTTCCATTGTTATGATTTTATGATAGTTTTAACAAACATATAATTTTGTCCTGGTCTAATTCCACACTACTGTAACGATGAATATTTACCTGAGTTGTGACGTCACAGAACTAACCACTAAGATGGTTAGGAAAAACTTAAGTTTTTCCTGCATCATTGTGAACATAAATCTGAAAACAATTTTTATTTTTGAAAGTTTATATTGAAAATTTAGAAAGTCCCAAGCATAGGCATCCAGTTACTAAATATAGCATCTAACAAGGAAGATTTTTCATCATGGATAGATGGTAGACCTATTTATTGACCAAAAACCCGAATAAACCGAGGTATATTTAAGAGACTGCAGAGATTATCCTGTTATATCACAGTTTATTTTTTAAGGAGACTAACTGAACCAGTGACTGAGTTTTTCTGCTAACTAAAATTGTTCATTGGTTCAAAACACATTACAATGGCTTCTAACTGCCAACCACTAAGCAACAATACTAAATGAAAATATCAAAAAATACCAACAGCAACGTTCAACAACAAAATCCACTATTTCAAAGTCCTTCATTTTATCACGTAAACTGCCATATACAGTGGAAAAAGAAATACTATTTTTTTTTTTTTTTTTAAGGCCCCCTGCCAGAAGAAGAAATACTTAATATTACGTACAGAACCATCATTGCATTACTCAAGCACTTATAACAAATACGGTTAAAGATGATTAATTAACTTAAACTGCCATAACTTTTCAACAATAAAAATACTAGATAATTTTGTCTAGTTTGGATTAAGTACAATGGAGGTTGTGATGTGTGTGATGGTGGTGAAGAAATAATGAAACCTATTCTTTAGTTTAGGTAGGCATCTGTTTGAGATTAGGTGTTAGTAATTAAAGTTAGAGTAATAGGGATGGTAAGCAAGTTTTAGAATTAGTGTTTACTTCCGAAAAGCTTCACAAATCTATTTCACGGTCTTAATAGCGACAGTGTATTCAATAAATCCTTAAAAGGGAACATAATTAATATATTCATCAGATAATTTCTTTATCTTGAATTTATAGCTACACTGCTATTTCAATAAAAGCATCAAAAATGAAATACTAGATTGCCACCATATATTAAGAGAAGCTAATATTTGATCTAGTTGATGAAAGAAGAGAGTTTGTCATAAATTCAAAATATTAAATTCATTTAATGGAATAAGACTATATATAAATATAATTCAAAGAAGATCTAAAAACAGCTAAGGAATTATTATAAATCTTCCTGACTGAACACCAAAGACGCTTCACTTGGGAAGAACTCCTACATAGAATGACACTCGTAGAGTATCTATTCATCCTTTTGAGTTGAATGTAAATAGAATATAACTCTTAGATAATATCTAGAATATGAGCTGACGAATTAGCTGCCGTTGGTTGACAAGAGTTTAACGTATAATGATGTTGCGCTTACAATCGTAACTTTGTGATTACGGAGCTACTTATCGAGCTCTCATCACCTTTGTTCGCACGCGATTGCTTATCTTATCTCCAACTCTATAATTAATAGGTATCTTATTTTATCATAGTGTACTAATTATACATTTCCAAAAAGAAACTGTACTAATTGGAATGATTGTAGGTATTTTAAAATTGGTCTAGGTACACGATGACAGATTTGCAAATAATAGGAAGAGAGAAAGGTTTATAAACATTAATTAGCATCAACCAGTGACTCTTTTCTATGACTTATGTAATGTGAAATAACAGCTGATGAACCTACTAGATGATAAGGAATTAGGTACACAAGAAATTCACTGCAATTACAGTCTTTGACAGTAAAAAAGAGATGATTGTAATCTGATAAGATTGTGAAAATTGATAATCATGGTACAATAAGTATAAGGAAAATTCATTTCTATTAATATAAATTATAGTATTGAATGCATGCTACTCATTCTGTACCCGTTTTTATTACTAGATTAGTGCTTTATTGATGAAGAAAGTATCTTAGTTTTGGGTGCAGTCTCTCCTCTTTGATTTTGAACCATCGTCTGGTGGTGGCTCACTATACTGTGCTCAGCCAGTGCCCATCCGTGTTCTTGATTGGGCAGGAGTCTCTCTGCCAGGGCGGCACCTTATGGCCACTACTGTGGATAAGTTACAAATAGCAAGATATAGATGATATAAATCATTCACAGCTTTTTATTTAAAATTAATAATAGTTCTAAAACTGTTCAAATCTGTTATGCCATTTTCAAGCCAGAAAGTGATCAAAATAAGTTTCAGTGAATTCATTATATTTTTTCCATACTAATAATATTAATTATAATTAATTCTTCTTCTTCTGAAATATTTTAACTACCTATCCCGAAAAATTAAAAATCATTCATATCTCAAATTTGAGACAGAAATGGTCTAATCGTAATTGGACCAATACTCATTTTAACTATTTTTTAAATTGATAATTATTCATTTGAAGCCTTATGAAATATGAAATATTTGAATTGATTATTCAGTACACATTGCACCTAACTGATAACAGCTGCTAACGCTCTCAACTAAGCAGACTTAGGTACAAACATGGCGGTATTAGTACTAGAAAAAATAAGTCAAGAAACCTTTTAATAATATTAAACCTCCTTTATAAACTCATGGAAATATGACCTATGTTTAGAGTTAAATTAGAAGCAAATATTTAATATTGAATAAATTAAGCGATACCAGAATGATTCCACTTAAAATTTCTTTGATTGATTTAACTCCAGAAATTTTTTCACTCCATTTCACATCACCCACTTTGACATCTTATGTCTGACTCAGACCAGAAACAAGCCTCTCTACTCAAAATGAGATCTAAAGTAACTGACAACATTATTGGTGAGGTTTTTCGCTATTTTGTTAAGGCTGTTATCGTACACTTTCTGCCATTCTGTCTATGTCATCTAAAAAACTCTTGGGCAAGAGAAACTGTTTTATGTTGTTGATTAATTATATTGTGAATGATTCACTGAATTCCTCAATTAATATAGACCAAGATTATTTCATATAAAACAAAATATCAAATAGTGACTCTCATAATTTGCGATTAATTTAATTCAAAAATCCGTTTTTTTTTTAATTTTTAATTGCATAATGTTTGCAATTTTTTAAATGAATTTTTATTCATGAATCTTTAGTTTCCGAATAAAAAACTCAGCAGAATCAATGTCTTTCACTCAGCAAAACTCTAGTTTTACGTGCTTCTTTATGCAAGAAAAATATATATTTTGAACAAAAGGTACTATTATAGGCATAAATTAATTTTACTTATAAGATTGAAAATAAACATTTTTTTAAAAATACCTTGACAAGATATACTGTTGTCTCAAAGAATTTTCTTTCGGCTTGTAATTATAAGAAGCCTTTACAACTCACAACTTAAGGTCTTTTTTAAAAGCAGTTTTCCTAATTCCTACCATCTGAGCTGTGAAATTCTAATCTCGTTATTCCTATCTCCTAAATCACGGAAAGTTATTTTTCCTGCCAACTAAAATAGGCGCAGGAAACAGTAAAATATGACACTATTAAACCACCTTATCTTATTTTCAAACTCAGGCGCTATTCAAAAGTATGGGACATGTGTAGAATTTAATGTCATTAGTTGGTTATTCTTAAATAGAATGGCCTAGTCTGATTATTTATAATCAGTCTACTATTTGATACTGTCGATTAATTATTTTTCGTATTTTATCTTAAAACACAAAAAATTTCGGACGGTATTTTCGGAATTTTCGTTAGGAGTGACCGACAGAGGACGATAAACTTGTAATTTTATTAATTATGAAAAATTTAAATTTGATTTACGTATATTCATTTTAATGAAAAATATGGTATTTATTAAAATTATTAAACTTAGTCTACAAAGAGGCAAATAATTAGAATTATTCATATCAATGATACTATCATTAATAACAAACTTATTTCATAGTTTCCAGAACTATAATGGATGAATTGAGGAGCGTATAATTGAGCTGCAATCCAGTTATGATTAAGTGGCGTATGGAATCTTGCCAGGGAACTCCATATTGTTCTTATGGTAGGAAAAAGAAGAGGGAAAAAGATGAACCCTTTTATGTAGACTATGAAGTAACAAATCGTGAAACGATTTCACTTTTTATTTATTCAGATATTTAATGAAACAACATTCAAGAAATTGGAACAGTCTATGAAGATTTATTGAAATGGAAAAAAAAAATATTTTATCAGCATATTATTTGTAGTGTTCTATTAAAACAAATAGTCACTCCATGATGCTAATTTCACAAATCGCAGTTTTCTAATTTTCTATCATTTTCAAATCTTACAAAATCTTTACACGCATTAAAATTAGTAAAGTTTCCTTTAGAAACTGTGAAATAATGTAAACTGTGAAATAATGTAAACTGTGAAATAATGTAAACTGTGAAATAATGTAAACTGTGAAATAATGTAAACTGTAGAAAAATAATCACAGACACATTTTTCTTTGACTGTACATCACACAGTTTTATATCACGTAGAGCATACATTTTATACTTACATTTTTCTACTAAATATTTATAGTGTCCAGAAGATTTCTGTAAAAGTTGCGATGTTCATTTTGGCTGGGCAGACGTAGTTTTTGCTGGTGATTCACTGCTAGCTTGGATCAATGCTAACTCTGTTACTTCTAACGAACATCTAAACTTCAACTCAATCTGGTTAGACGGTCAGCAGAGGGGCCGGTATGGAGGAAAATAACCAGAGAATTGTTCTAACAAGGAAAGCCATTTAGGGAAAAACCCTCTAGGAGATGTGAGTCATTCAGAATTTCTCATGATGGTATTAGGATTATATTATTTGTAAGATATATACATTATACATATAGATACTTAAAATATCATATATAAAAATTTATGAGGTATTAAAAAATAATTGGAAATAAAAATGTACATATACAAGCTCATAGAATCTATAAAATATAGGAAAAAAAAACATAATAAAATCCTAGCCAAGTTACCGGTCTTAAAACTTCACTATACACTGTACTATACATGTTAAAACGGAGTTAGGAAAAGTGCCACTGGAAAGATTGTCACCGCAGAAATATTGGCACTTGGAAATTGCCAACAAAATTATATTAATAAATGAAACATACAATTTGTCAACTTAAAAGATAATGATAAAATATGCATAGTATTTTTATAAGATTAGTTATTATATTTATACATCTTAAGACACAAATTTCTCCATTTATTGTTATTTCATAAAATTAATTATTCCAATAATATTATTAGTGATAGGTATAATAATTTTTATATTGTTTTTTATACGATTTATTTCCATCACACACAATTTTTATATTATACAATAGATCATTTCCATTATAAATTAAATATTTCTTCCTTTATCATCACTATCATTAGCAAGCAAATATTTATAATTTAATATTTGGCAAGCTACAGTATTTGAAATCAGTCGCTCAAATTATGTACACATTTTACATTTTTTAAACTCCTTTTACATTTTTCATTATAAATTTCAAACTTTTCTTTCCGTTCTAGTGACCGGCTATATTCGATGACACCTGTTATTAGTATTTTACCGTAAAAATATGCTTAATTAAAATAATCAATATACAACATTATTGATTCTTGATCAATTCTTGATAAAAATCTTTATTATCTCACACAGTAAATTTCTATATATATTATTAATTGATATGGAAAAACAGTAGGTATTTACATTACTATTACTTAATTAAGAAAAATTTCAAGTGATGAATCTTGATAATAATAATTAGGGTTGTAACACTTAAACACAATTGATTCGTTTTTAACCACCAGTATATAGAACTCAACTTTTTCTCGTCTATGATATTCTTAATATCTAACACTTAAAGTTTATTATCAGAACTCTAATCATAATCATTAGGGTGGCAATTGTCCGGGGGTGGCAATTGTCCGGTTGGCAGTTGTCCGGGTGACAATTGTCCTAGCACCGGTAAAATTGTTATGTTTAATGACAAAGGAGTTCTACCAGTGCAACTCCTCTATAATGAAGTCATGTGTAGTGAACCATTCTGATTTTTAGTGATGAGAAATGAAAAATCCGGTTTAAAGGCTGCTTCACACATCACAAATATCCGTCCGGGACGTCACCGGTCAGTGATTTTTTATCACTACGAGGAGCCGGTATTGTGTGAATAGGTCCGTTGAAATTAATGTATCGATATATTTTTTCACTGACACCGAATCACTGAGAGGAGAGTGACGGAGACGGACCGGTGACGTGCCGGACGGATATCGGTGATGTGTGAAGCAACCTTAATAATTTTTTTCATAAAGAATATTTTTTTATAGTCTGACACCAGTTTTCTATTCATCTCTTATAAACATGCATGACATTGTTGTTTATGTAGTTCAAAACACAATTTCATATGAATAAATAGCAGATTGATGATAACTAAGTTAGGCATATCAGTTCAGCACATAATATTAAAAATTATAATCCATTTATTAAAGTCTATGGCCGTTTTGCACGGCTTTTTTTCCTCGGAGATAAAAAAATGCAAGTATGAAGCAGGCCTAGCTATTATAACAGCTAGTAACTCGATTATTATATAATGCAAATTATTAAACAAGGTTTTTTTATCATTAAAGGTTCGAAATTATGGAGTTATGAAGAGGCAAGAAATTCCAAATTGCTACTAAATAAGTTGCAGATTTAGAGGATAGCGCTGGGGTTATGCTCTTCAACTACGAGGTCTAAGATTTTTGTGTAAGGTATAGGCTCGTATACTGCATTCACTTTCACCTCTTCATTTTCCTCTTAGATTTTTGTGTTAGGTATAGGATCGATATTCTTCATTTACTATCACCCCTTAATTATTATTCTCTTAAATTTTTGTGTTTGGTAGGCTCGTATATAGGCTTCGTTTGTAAGGTCTCTTCATTTTCCTCTTCCGTTAATGCAAGTGCAGTCACAGAGGCTTGTGTTCCTTTTCGTTACAAGTCACTGTCTTCATGGAGTAGCTTAACTGCATGCATGAGCTTATCACCGACTGGTGGTGGGTGTCAGCGGACTAATGTTAAACCCAATACTTTAAATAATTAATTAAACAATCTGAAGGTGGGCATACAACGCTGATAAAATGGTTTAGGTTTCATAATCATTTTTTTCCTCATGGCATCTGATGTAAAATATATTGACTTAATAATTAAAATAAATAATAGGTAATTCGAGTAGGATCATAATTATACACTATCCATAAATATTGTTTATGCTCAATGTTGTTTAATATTCACTTTTTAGTAATTCTTCGGTAGCAATCAAATCTCCCCCCCCCCCCCCCCCATTATTGTTCCTTGAATGCGCTCTATTGTTCGTAAATTGTAATCTGCGGCGTAACAATAGCTAGAGCCGATTACCGCCAAAGCAGCTATTGTTAGGAATTGTGACTCGGTACTAATGAGCGGTGAACAATGGTGATTATTTCTAACGATTATTATTGGGAGAGAATTGGTCGGTGTTGCAATTTTCGAAAAATGAAAAGGAATATTTTTACTATGATTATACTCACTGAAAAATTTGAATTCATTATTATAAAATTATAAGAATTGAAAGAAGTTATCACTTAATACCAAAATTATTGAAAATAATACCGAAAATGATAATATATAGAATATAGATAATATGGAAAATAATAATATAGAAAAATAATTTTAATAGTATAGAAATAACATAGAAAATATACTTAATATTATAGAAAAATACAATAAAATAAAAATTAAATGATGTGAGATTGAATGTATTATGAACTTTGAATAAATTAAAAGAGAGCTACTTTAATTATTAAAAATAAAAAAAAATAAAAAAATCCGTTACATAACGATCGTTATGATGTCTAATGAAACACAACAATTATTGATCTTATCATGACGAGTATAATGAAACAATAATGATTAATATGACGTGATGTAAAACCTGGACAGAATCTATAATAATTATATCATTATAAATTAATAAGGATTACTTAGCATTTGTTTCAGAGTTTTTACAGCAATGCAATCTAAAAGAGAAGCCCTGACCTTTACTAACAATTTAGATCTTAATCTGATATTCATGGAAAAACCTCATCCCATCACGAAATACCAAACCCAGGGGGATATTATCTTACTAGTGAGTCTTATAATCACTGTGGGGGATATTATCTTGCTAGTGAGTTTTATAATCACTATGAAGTGAGATTTTAATAATACTAGTTTTATTATAATCACTATGAAGTGAGATTATAATAATAGTAGTCTTATTATAATCACTATGAAGTGAAATCATAATAATAGTCTAATAATGATCACTATGAAGTGAGATTATAATGATAGTAGTCTTATTATAATCACTATGAAGTGAGATTTTAATAATACTAGTTTTATTATAATCACTATGAAGTGAGATTATAATAATAGTAGTCTTATTATAATCACTATGAAGTGAGATTATAATAATAGTAGTCTTATTATAATCATTATGAAGTGAGATTATAATAATAGTAGTCTTATCATAATCACTATGAAGTGAGATTATAATAATAGTCTAATAATGATCACTATAGAGCCCGGGCTTTTAGGACGGTTCTAGATAAATTCCCCCGCGGAAAATTCCACCACGGAAAGTTCCACTTGGAAAGTTTCACAGCTGGTAAGTTCCACCACGGAATATTCCACCGCCGGAAAATTCCACCACGGAAGATTCCACTGCATGAGATTGGATTTCATTTCCAGAAGGTATAACATTTAATATTAACTGATTTAAAGAAAAATGTATTTTTTTTGTGGTAACCGAACAACATTTCATTAGTTAAAAAGTTAAGAAATTTTTAGAATATGTTATGTATGTTATGTCAAGGCCAAAGAGATAGGCTAAGGTGAACATACGAAATAATAGACACATCAAACAATCTTTTAAATATGAATTAAATAAATTTATAATAAAATTAAAATCGTGTAAATTCAACAATAAAGTTCCGCTGCCCCAGTGACCAACAATTTATATTCCATTTGATTTAAGAATATATTTGTTTGTAACATAAATTTATTTTATATATATTATTTATTACCCAAGTTTTCAAAAGTACCAATATATGTTTAAATTTAAATCTGCGAAGATAAAAGGTAGAATTAAAAATAAATTTGACACGTAGCTACCGAAATAAAATGTTTAGTTATTATATTTAAATTAAAAAAAAAAACAATTTCAATGCTGAAACTTTCTGAAACTGTTTAATAATCTCTATTGAAAGTATTACAAAATATTGTTTAAATATGATGTGTTTCAACTAAATTTGTAGCATGGAGTGAAGCATGTAAATTGCGGTACATTAACTTGCTTCGATGTGAAACCACAGACCACGAATAAAAATCATAAATTCAAAACTCACAAAGATATAGAAATCATAACACATACAGAGTTTGTTTAGCTATGCAACATCTTAATATAAATTCGGTTCTGCAGGTCAATGATTTAAATTGTTTCTAAAGAAATAGACACTAATATTGCTGATTAATATTAACCTTTTCAATAATGAATATATACCTAACAAAATTTATTTATGTATCAAATATTAATATCTGGACATTAGTGTTTCTGTTGATAAAATCAAGAACTAATTTTAGCAGTGTTATAAACTGTTTATTTGAATATTTTTTTCATAATGGTGAAATCTTCCACGGTGGAATTTTCCACATCTGGCATTAAACGCCGGTGGAATCTTCCGCGGTGGAATCTTCCTGGTGGAACTTTTCGCGGTGCAATTTACCGGCCACGATTCTTAGAGCTCACTTTGTGATTTTACTTACTAAAAGGCAGTGAATAAAAGGGAAAAAAAGTATAATGGTAGACATTATAATACAGGGTGCTTACACCTTGGAAACTATTTGGAAATAGAACAACTTCAGTGACATTTTGATCTCATTGAAGTTTTCACTAGGAATATTCGTTCTTCGCTTGTTTATTGCATGGTTAAGGCCCGCTTCCCACTTGCATTTTTAACAGTGCGGAAATAGAGCTCTTCTTAAAATGTGTTTACACATGGATTTTTTTATCCTGAAGTAAAAATTTAATGTTATTCTTCCATCAGCGATAAAAGCACAAGTGTAAACACATTTTAAGAAGAGCTTTTTTCCGCGGTGTTAAAAATGCAAGTGTGAATCGGGTCTTAACCATGCAATGAACAAGCGAAGAACGAATATTAAGAGTGAAAACTTCAATGAAATCAAAATGTCACTGAAGTTGTTCTATTTCAAAATAGTTTCCAAGGAAGAAGTGTAAGCACCCTGCATTATATTGTCTACCTTTATATTTTTTTTCCTTTTATTCACTGCCTTTTAGTAAGTAAAATCACAGAGTTAGCTCTACGAATAACCTTCGCGCACTGACAAATAATCACCCTCACTCTTTGCTTGCCTGTTCTTAAACTATGTCCATCAGTTCAAAAATGTTTATACTTGTTAATAGTAAATTGAAAGGCAGTGAAAAAGAGACCAAGGTACAGTTTTTTCGTCAATTGGCTAACGATTTACAAGTATTTGAAAAAGCGGAAACATTTTTGTGGCCCATACTGTATGTATAACCTTATTCATATTAAACTATTCCCATACCACACAATTTTTTAAAAACTATTACTCCATTTATCATAACTGTCAACCTAATTATTATTAAACTATCACGTTATCTTAAATATTACCTACTGTAAACAAATATTAACCTATTCAACCATTTCCTTATTCTATAAAACATGTTACCCTACTTTTGTAAATCAATTATCCAATTTTAAATAACAATTTCCTTATTTCTCTTTGATATCAAACAATAAACTTTCCTTTTAATAACAAATTCCATTAAACTGCTATAGAATATCTCATCAAAATATCTGTTTCCTTTGCAGCATCATTATACTGTCTTAATTATTATAAAATGTAAATCCCTGTGATGAATGGTGAGGCATCACTAATGAGCACTACCATCGATATGAAATTAATGAGACTGCTTCCTCTAGAATATAATCCTATAGTGTATTATAATCTATAGTGGCAATTGATGCTGCAAGTGGAAATATCATTTGTTATTAATAAACTCATCAAAGAGGAAGCAGATAAATAATCATAAGTCCTCCAGTCATTATTGATTGTGATTATTTTACTCAGATGCTAAATTACATATAATCGTCGATCGAGTTGGTTTTTGATCGGTGATTATAATCGATGGTGAAAAGATTATGCATAAATTGAAATAAATGATTCAACAAAAAATAATCGTGATAAATTCAAATCACTTATACTCTATCGTCTTTAATCGGACATTCACGACAAAAAAAAACAATAGTAAATGTTTGAGATTATGATATTTTGCAATAAAATTCGATAAATATTCCGTAATTGTCATCCTATTATAAATTATCCGACTTGATATTAATATTCCACTTCTAATTTTCATGCATTTAACATAAAGTAAAGTAAATTAAATGAATCAATACTTAAACTGAATTTAGAAATGAAATGAAAGATAATTCCAAACTTCAAGATTATTTTCTTTGTCCCATCATTCCAAATCATTTTTTAAATAATTGTTTAATTAAATTTAAGAAAATTAAAATTCAATTAAAAAAAATTCCTACATTTCAGCTTTTACATTAGCCAAAACATTCCAATAATTTACACGAAGATACTCTAGAGAAAATAGGATTGAGGAATTGGTATGCAGAACAATAATGGCGAAACTGAAGTTTGTTACACTTAAAAAATATTTTTTTACTGCAGTCGGATAGAAGATGCCTGCAGCAGTCAATTTCTGTCCACTGATGATCTCTATAAACATTGTATTTTTCACACGACTTGCTATTTTAATATTTTATAACTATGATATATATTTAAACCTTAAATAATTAGACCATTGATACTAAATTTGAGAATTGAAAATCAGTTTTCGCTCCAATCACCCGAATTTATTTGTCTTCCAAATATCACACCACAAATATATAAATTTTTCTTCCTCTGATGGAAGGTCTAAAAGGTTATCTTAATGCAGACCAACATTGAGAAGAGTAAACACTGGTACAGTCTCTGATATCTCTCCCAGTCTTCTTCTCTTAGTCTTTTGTACCACAAATGATGAGAAGGTTCTCGTGAGATTGGTTCAGGAGGACCATTGAAAGGAGCATCTCTAGCTCTGGAGCTTTAATTACTTTTCTATCATTTCGGTGGGTGCTGAAAAGACTTATTTGTGGCTGGAGTATGTCTATACATTGCGATCGATATATTTTATTCTATTGAGAAGGTTGTACCATCTGCAACAGTTGATTGGAACTTCTTTGATAATTACTTAGTTGTTCATTATAACACTTTGTTATTAATTAATGTATCATCATAGATATGATAGAATTAATGTAAATTTTTTATTGTAATTTGTATAAATTTCATGCCAATAAATAATATGTTTGACTACCATTGCCCTTCCTCTCAAAACTTATTTTGATGATGAAGTGAAATCATTATCAAAATTTTGATTAAATACTCGACTTTTATATTTGACTCAAAGCACTTTCCAATAAAATTTTGTTGTTATATGTTTGGTCCTCATAAACAACTTGCAAGAGTTGAAATAACTAACCTTTCAGTGAATCAACCTTACTGCAGTGCCAATATTTCCTCTCGGAACATGATAATTAAACAGCAAACACGTACCATAGCGCCCAAATCATACCGATAAAGATCAGCTGTTGATGAGGTGATAGCAGTTACAGGCTGCCTAGATTCCAAGGCCCATTATCGCCGCCTCATTTCCATGCGGTGTAATACTCTTGATTCTGCCCAACAAGGGAAAAGATATCGGAATACAGATCCTAATGATCTCATCTACAAGGACAGAAGGGAACTTGGGTAACTTGGGAATTAATTGCATTTTAACTACCTGATTGTTTCTCAAATTCAAATATGTACTATAATAAAATTTTGTTACCAAAATGATTAATATATTTCATTTTATTGAACATGCCTTATTTTAAAAACTATTTTTAGGAAAACGTAATTAGATTCTCATAATTCTAATTTTGTTTAATTATTCCTTAGCAGAAATCCAATTGCCTTCTTTAAGACGTGAGATTGTTAAGGAAAAAAATTATTTAGTCACCTATCATCAGTCAGATATATATAGCATGTGAGACAGAGAAGTAAATAATGTTTCGCTTCCCTAAAAAATTATGCATTAAAATTTATTTCACTAGGTTTTTATATTTCTATTAAAAACAATTATAGCTAATATTTAATTTACTTTTTGAATTAAAGCGTAATTTAACAGGTAAATCATCAGCAACTTAGGAAGTAAGAAAACTTATAAGTTAGAGTGAAGTTTGATCTCTAACTCGATAGCTTGTTATAACTTCTCCAAGACAACCTTCAGTTACTAGTAGTTATATGTCAGCCAATTGATATAGGGAATTATTATCTTGCAAGTATCTGTTATTATAATGAAAATACGGTAATTAATTACTAAAGTTTCTCTTGCATTTTATAATATTGTGATTCTGGAGACCATTAATATAAAATTAACAGTAAAACATGTTATTAATAAAAAAATCAGTTTATACATTCCTTCTGATTAAGCTATCAGAATTACTTTTTCATGGTTACGATTACATTCATCTACTTATTATTAAACATAAGAAGAAACCATGTTAAATCAGAATAGTTTTAAAATTCAGGAGAAGCACATGCAGGTTTGGAAGACCAGATCGACTCATGAAAGAAAAATCAAATTGGATTGGAAATAAAACTTCTCCTAAAATTAACATAATTCCATTTTGAAATCGTATTTCCAAGAGTTAATTACCTTAATTAAAAACAGCTTAAATTCTAATCACTGTTATTTCTTTATTGTTGGTCAAAGTTATTCAAGAACTTGGATACTTATTACTATAATCAAAATGCGTGGAGTTTTTTATTGTCAAACGTTCCATCCTGAAAAAAAATTAACCAGGATTACACCGGTTCTAGGTCGATTCGCCAAAAACACATTTGCCGAAAACACATTCGCTGCACGACACTTTCGCCGAAAAATATGATTATACAAATTTATCTTATATGTCCAGATGAAATTACATATAGATGAACTTACATATAAGTCTATAAATTACTTTTACGTTCTTTTAATTATCTCATATAATGTTATTGCTGCATTAATTGTGTCAGTTTGTTAACTGTATGTTAATCCTATTTTCTGTTTACAATTATCAGTTACAAAAGAAAAAGAATTTTCACAGATTTATTTCTAGGTTTTAAGAATATTTATTTACTATTACTTTTATAAAATATTGACAATATGGAGAATATGTTTGAATACAGAAAGAAAGTCGAAATCAATTTTGTTCAGCAACTCCTATTAAAAAAATAGAAAGTTTATGTTAGAATAAATAGATTGAATATCTCTAAATCTTCAATTTCGAGATTGAATATCTCGAAAACCTAGAAATAAATCTGTTATTTTAACTTCCTTTTTGTACTCAAAAACATTCATATTGTCAATATTTTATAAAAGGAATAGTTATATGTAAGTTCATCTACATATATATAATTTCATCTGGACATATGAGATAAATTTGTTTACCTTTTTAAATAATCATATTTTTCGGCGAAAGTGTCGTTCGGCGAATGTGTTTTCGGCGAATTTGCTTTCGGCGAATGGACCGGTCACCATTACACCAATATTTTGTATTTTGCAATATTGAATATATTTGATTTATATCTATATTAGTTTCACTTTTTTTATAAAAAATATATCTTGGGAAAATGGAAATTTTGCGAAGAAATATAAAGAAATGTCAGTGAATTGCATACCTTTGATTTTATTAATATTAGCTCGATGGACAATTTATTAAAAAGAATCACTTCCTGTTCAATTTAATAAATTTTCTAATATAGTCAAATCGAGATTGAGTGACTAATCAAATTGCAGAACTGGTTAATAGGTACACCATTAGCAGTCTAAGGAGATGTTTTGAAGTGAGAGAATGCCAATCTTGGAGTAGTTAAAGTAGGGCCAAAACATCGCCATACATTACCTGTCTTAACTCTACATTCTACGGCACAACACAGTGTTAACGGGGTGCCATTACTGGGAAAATAGACACATAAATTGCCAGCCACTTAGCAAATATTTGTAGTTGAAAATACCTAAATTAAATTATTATAGGTATATAAAAAGTATATTATACATATATGACTATAACATATCAAAAATTCAGTGAGTTATAGTATCATACAATCATGTAATATACAAGATATCAATAGAAGTTGTTTACATAACATTTGTATATTTGTAATAGGATTGAAATGATCTGTAGAAAAAAAGTGAATATAAAGGAGTTGGAAGATTAAATTGAAGCTTTGAACAGTTTGGCATCATAATCTTTGAAAATATTATACACAAGCATGTATGAACACCATATTTTAATGCTTTTTTAAGTTGATTTAAATGTTTAAGGATTATTTATATTAAAAAAATGGCAATAACCTTATAAAAAAGGGAGATCTCTTAGACTTCCAAAGAGACCAAATAAATGTTGGTGTTCGTATGGCAGGCGCTGGTCTAACAGAAACTGTCCGAGTGTTTGGCGTTACAAGAGGTACTGTCTCTAAAGTAATGACTTCCTTTGAAAGAGAAGGAAAAACGTCCCTAGTTAAGCACATGTGAGTTCGAAAGTTGAAGTTGTCCGAGAGACCTTACAGGACTCTTGAATTATTAGAACAAATCGCAGCATCTCGGCTGCGGAAATCACTGCACAGCGCAATGAATGACTACTGAAAACAGTTTACGCAAAAATCTGTTAGTTCGGAGTTTCAAGATTCCACGGAAGAGCTGTGAATTGTTTATATTTTTTGCCAAGCACATGACTATCTTTTAAAAGGGTGTATAGTAAAATTGATATTTATGTTTCAACATATTCTCCATTTTGCACAAGTAAAAAGGATTATTTAAAATTCAAAATACATGGGCATTCAAATTTTATGGTGATGAATATTTCACTAACAATTTAAAACTAAATGGTGTGGGGAACTTTCTAGCCTTTATACTTCCTATTCCTTCAAACTGAATAACGTAGGAATGAGGGAAAGTGGCTAGATGGAAAGTGTGTAAAATTTCGTTGGAATATGCCTAAAATGTTAAATTTCTTTTGATAATATATTGATTATAAATTTGATTTAGAAGAACATATGATAGATAATTATAGAGGATCATATTTATTCTATTTTCTATCTTTTACTATCTTTTACTTTACTATTAATATGTGAGTACTTGACAATTTATTGATATAGAAATAGCTTAAATTTAATAAATAAATATCCCTATCTTGAAATTGACACCGAACTCAATTAAATTAATATCTAAAATTTTACCTCAACATTTTGTAACCTCCGACACGAGAACCACATTTAATTACCATTCCCGTTCCTTTCCCGTTCCTTCTCTCTCTCAATTCCTGTGAGACAAATTGAGTGAACGCTCATAATCCGCAAAGTTTTAATAACAGTTAATTGCTTTAGTTTTTTACACAGCGATCATGTGAATGATTTCTCTGGGGTGAACTTGAACAAACTTGTTAGATGTGAACTTCTACGGTAAGAAGTTAGCTTCTATTTGTTAGATGTGAACTTCTACGGTAAGAAGTTAGCTTCTATTTGTTAGATGTGAACTTCTATGGTAA
The DNA here is from genome assembly GCA_947561585.1 of Caprella mutica. Taxonomy (NCBI): domain Eukaryota; kingdom Metazoa; phylum Arthropoda; class Malacostraca; order Amphipoda; family Caprellidae; genus Caprella; species Caprella mutica. The sequence goes on from CANNZV010000011.1 coordinate 261,050, forward strand.
GAAGTTAGCTTCTATTTGTTAGATGTGAACTTCTATGGTAAGAAGTTAGCTTCTACTTGTTAGATGTGAACTTCTACGGTAAGAACTTAGCTTCTATTAGTTAGATGTGAACTTCTACGGTAAGAACTTAGCTTCTACTTGTTAGAATGTGAACTTCTACGGTAAGAACTTAACTTCTAATAGTTAGAATGTGAACTTCTACGGTAAGAACTTAGCTTTTATTAGTTAGATGTGAACTTCTACGGTAAGAACTTAGCTTCTACTTGTTAGAATGTGAACTTCTACGGTAAGAACTTAACTTCTATTAGTTGGAATGTGAACTTCTACGGTAAGAACTTAACTTCTATTAGTTAGAATGTGAACTATTACTTGTTTGCTCTTATAATTCTTCATGTCGTTGAGATGGAAATTAATAATTTCAAAATAGAAAGTATTTCACAAAGTATGTTATATTGCATGATTTGACTTAAAATACATCAAGGAAGTGTATTCTAAATATAACCATTTGGAAAACAAATACATATAAATTCATCGCCATATAGGTCCACATATCTGTTTTGAATTGTTGCAATATATAAATTTGAAGAATAAAATATTACATCAATTATTAACGGAACGGTGGAATATGTCTAAATACATATTATACTGCAAATGAAAGTTGCATTATTGTTTGTATAATAATAATGCAATTGCAACTGTAAGAAGCATACCTTCATGAAACAGAGATCTATCTTCTTTAATCAATTATTATGTTATATAATATTCACATGGTTATTGAAGTAACGAAAGAATATTCAGTATATTCATTTAGTTCTCTCCACACTATAGCAGTAACTCACCCTAACTCTCCACACTATAGCAGTAACTCACCATAACTCTCAACACTATAGCAGTAACTCACCCTAACTCTCCACACTATAGCAGTAACTCACCCTAACTCTCCACACTATAGCAGTAACTCACCTTAACTCTCCACACTATACCAGTAATTCACCATAACTCTCCACACTATAGCAGTAACTCACCCTAACTCTCCACCATTAGCAGTAACTCACCATAACTCTCCACACTATAGCAGTAACTCCCCCTATATCACCATAACTCTCCATACTATAGCAGTAACTCACCCTAACTCTCCACACTATACCAGTAACTCACCATAACTCTCCACACTATAGCAGTAACTCTCCATAACCTACCCTAACTCGCCATATCTCACCATAACTCTCCACACTACACCACAAATCTCCATAACTCACCATAACTCTCCACACTATACCAGTAACTCACCATAACTCTCCACACTACACCATAACTCTCCATAACTCACCATAACTCTCCTCACTACACCATAACTCTCCTCACTACACCATAACTCACCATAACTCTCCTCACTACACCATAACTCTCCATATCTCACCATAACTCTCCACACTACACCATAACTCTCCATAACTCACCATAACTCTCCTCACTATGCCTCTAACTCGCTGGCTTATGCATACCTGTTGTCGCAGCAGAATATATTAATACTAAATTAAATTCTTGGGTTAGTTAGATTAGAGCAACTGTTGCCATATTACAAACGGAGTGGAACTGGTGGGGCAAAGACCTCTGTGGTACTGGGAATGAATTGCACATGGGGAAAAGGGGGTATCTAGTGAATGACTTGAAGCTTTTAATCGGTTCTTTACTTGTGGAGTATTACAGTTTTAGTAAGTGTAATTAATGGAGAGTAAAGGGTCTGAGTGGTAGATAGATTCTTTACCTAATTTGACTGGGGAAATTTTTCTAAATTGAAGATGGATTCCTGTCCTTATTTTCTATTTTGTTTGTATGCATTGGCAATAAATGCAATAAATCTTGAATTATTGGTAAATCTTTTTCTGATCACCCTGCATATTAATATTGAAAAAGGTTGCGCATCTCTCATCTCAATTGAATGCAGAACTATAGTTAGGAATGTACGCATCATTCACACTCTTTTCTAACTGTGTAGCTCAGGATTTGGACGACTCTGGAATACAATGAATAACAATTCAGGGTATTCCGGCACTATATACTTTAAAGAAATAGTTAATAGAATTCATTATCTATTCACAGACTTTATACATGTCATTCCTATAGAGTAATCGAAAATGGTAGTTGTTTATTGATTTAGAATTCTCCACGAATCCCCACTCCCAATTGATGCCTGTGCACCACAAACTGTCGTAGCTACAGCCAGACTCTGTACAGTCAGAACCAAGGTAAAACAAATAGATATATAGTCATATTTGTGCATAGTAGTTTAACTTTAAATACTAATTCCATGTACCTGATATCGATCTTCGTATTTACTAGAGCCTTCTTTTACAGCTCGGTTTGCTCATCATCTTTTACGTATTCATTACACTCATTCATCAATTAGCTATTATAGGTGTACCTATCTGGGCTAGTAGGTAAACAGATGGGGTTGTCCCATACCTCAACTGCTCAGAAATATAGTCTACTGCATTTTGCAGGTTAGGTAGGTAATCTCAAAGGTACCTATGTAGAATTATTTATTTGATAGGTAGGATTATTAACTTGATGTAGGTAGGCTGTATCATGTAAATAAATTTCAGTTCTACATAGACAATAGTCAACCAATCTCTTGTCTCAACCTTATCTTTTGAATCAATAAATATTAGGTAGATATCCTCATTAGTAATCACTGAAATAGCTATATCACCAAAACTGTAGCCAACCCCATGCTCTATTATCCTAAGCTATCTGAGTTCAATGTTATTTATATACCTACTACCACTATTACGATCACAGCCATAACCATGTTATCCACTATAAACCCTAATAATAAATTAGTAATAATTTACTAAATTCGTTTAGATATCACGTACTCTACATCTTTAATATCTTTAAAAATATTTTCAGATGATATGGAGATTAAATAGTCTATGTAGACATTATTATCGTTCTTTGTAACTCATACATTGATAAGAATGATTATATCGATGATAAGGATTTTCTATTTCCTGTGAAGATATCCTGAAAATAAATAAATAAGATAATTACTACTGATGACACAGGATTATCTTTCATTATAGATAAGTTGTAATGGGAGAATTATTAATTATTTAATTAATTATCATAAAATAGAAAACTTAGGGAACTGATGATTAATTAATTATTTGACAATGTTTAAATGTCTATAATTAAAAATAGTTTCTAAATTACAATCACTAATATAATCAATAGTATAACTAATATAATATAACAATTAGGCTAGATAACTAAACTAATAATATAACAATTAAGCAAGATAACTAAACTAATAATATAACAATTAAGCAAGATATATCTAATAATAAAACAATTAAGCAAGATAACTAAACTAATAATATAACAATTAAGCAAGATATATCTAATAATATAACAATTAAGCAAGATAACTAAACTAATAATATAACAATTAAGCAAGATAACTAAACTAATAATATAACAATTAAGCAAGATAACTAAACTAATAATATAACAATTAAGCAAGATAACTAATAATATAACAATTAAGCAAGATAACTAAACTAATAATATAACAATTAAGCAAGATAACTAATAATATAACAATTAAGCAAGATAACTAATAATATAACAATTAAGCAAGATAACTAATAATATAACAATTAAGCAAAATAACTAATAATATAACAATTAAGCAAGATAACTAAACTAATAATATAACAATTAAGCAAGATAACTAATAATATAACAATTAAGCAAGATAACTAATAATATAACAATTAAGCAAGATAACTAATAATATAACAATTAAGCAAAATAACTAATAATATAACAATTAAGCAAGATAACTAATAATATAACAATTAAGCAAGATAACTAATAATATAACAATTAAGCAAGATAACTAAACTAATAATATAACAATTAAGCAAGATAACTAATGATATAACAATTAAGCAAGATAACTAATAATATAACAATTAAGCAAGATATCTAATAATATAACAATTAAGCAAGATAACTAAACTAATAATATAACAATTAAGCAAGATAACTAATAATATAACAATTAAGCACGATAACTAATAATAAAACAATTAAGCAAGATAACTAAACTAATAATATAACAATTAAGCAAGATAACTAATGATATAACAATTAAGCAAGATAACTAATAATATAACAATTAAGCAAGATAACTAATAATATAACAATTAAGCAAGATAACTAATGATATAACAATTAAGCACGATAACTAATAATATAACAATTAAGCAAGATAACTAATGATATAACAATTAAGCACGATAACTAATAATATAACAATTAAGCAAGATAACTAATGATATAGCAATTAAGCACGATAACTAATAATATAACAATTAAGCAAGATAACTAATAATATAACAATTAAGCAAAATAACTAATAATATAACAATTAAGCAAGATAACTAATAATATAACAATTAAGAAAGATAACTAATAATATAACAATTAAGAAAGATAACTAATAATATAACAATTAAGCCAGATAACTAATGATATAACAATTAAGCACGATAACTAATAATATAACAATTAAGCAAGATAACTAATAATATAACAATTAAGAAAGATAACTAATAATATAACAATTAAGCACGATAACTAATACTATAACAATTAAGCAAGATAACTAATGATATAACAATTAAGCAGGATAACTAATAATATAACAATTGAGCAAGATAACTAATAATATAACAATTAAGCAAGATAACTAATAATATAACAATTAAGCACGATAACTAATACTATAACAATTAATCAAGATAACTAATGATATAACAATTAAGCAGGATAACTAATAATATAACAATTGAGCAAGATAACTAATAATATAACAATTAAGCAAGATAACTAATAATATAACAATTAAGCACGATAACTAATACTATAACAATTAAGCAAGATAACTAATGATATAACAATTAAGCACGATAACTAATAATATAACAATTAAGCAAGATAACTAATTATAATATAACAATTAAGCAAGATAACTAATAATATAACAATTAAGCAGGATAACTAATAATATAACAATTGAGCAAGATAACTAATAATATAACAATTAAGCAAGATTAATGACATCCATCTCCATAATTCCCCTCCATAAAAGGATAAGTTATTCCCCAGATTCTCCCCCAAATAATCAGATTATATCAAAACGTGACATGAAAATTGCATAAGGCACAATTTTTTTGTTATGATCATTGCCTTCCTGAGAGCCGTGTGAGAGGTGAGGTTAGTGTGAAAGTAACATTAATGTTAATGTTAGTATGAGAGTAAATTCAACATTAACATAGATGTTAATATGAGAGCCTTAGCATGTTGTAAAATGTTGGCTTGTAACATTCGTCGTATTATAAATATTGTACATAAAATAATTGAAAAATGAAAATTTACCGTCAATGACTTCAAATATAGAGCAAAAAAAAAGGATTAATTTGATTATGTGTAATTTTAATCACAAAACTTATAGCAAGTGAAAAGGAAAGAATAGAATAGTAAATACAAATGAGAAAACGAGAGACTACAGCTAGTGATATAAACAATATATTTCTATGACACTCAGCAATTTTGTTGTCAAAATGTTCAAAAAATGTATGTGTCACTGTAGAATGTGTCACAACGACACACGCAATATTTGTAGCACACTACTAACAGTTTCTCAAAAATGAATTATTATGGCACTTATTGAAACAATAATTATTTAATTGAGTATGTACATAATGCAGACCATAGTTATTAACTTTATGAATTTGGATGACTGTAACTATTCCACCTTAATTTCATTAATGCCATAAACGTTAGAGAAAATAGATTAGAAAAAATGGGCAGTAGATATTTTTGCACCATCTAAAGTCCCAAACTAGAATATTGAGAGAGAAAAATGCGTGGGAATCACCGTATCTGCATACAAAGATTGCTATTTCCAACACACATGAAAACTAAGCAATAAAAACTAGATTGGATCCCCATAGAAGTAATTCCCTACTGTGGCCCAATAATAAAGACCAGTTTTGAACCTTTCATTTTTCAGAACAGCCTCTGGAGACGAGACACACGATACGATGTTAGGATTGGAAAAAAAGGAACAAACAAACATTGAAAAAGAAACATGTGGGAATGGAAAGAAATATTCAAATTTTGTAATTTATCGCCATGAATAATAATTTAAGTCTGAAAACAGATACTATCTTTTTACAGATTTTATGAATTGATCCCATCAGAAATTAATAGTTATTTGAGGTTTTTTGTTACAAAATATAGAAATTATTTCATTTTATTGCTTTAATAACTAATATACATTTTTTTTAAATATTACATATTAATGTCACACAATTACTATCATTTTAATAAAGTATCAACAGTTAAAATCAGTAAACAATTGAAAAAAAATCAATTACTCAGTTTACTCGAATTACTTTGCTCTATCAGAAGAAATTTTGGAAATCGAGTAATTCTAAAAACTATATAAATTTGCATACATTTTGTTTTTATCGTTTTTAATATAGTATCCTACCATTAATTATCATATCTTAACGTGTCAACAGGTAACATAAATTAGCAATTAAAGAATTACTCGGTTTACTCGAATTACTCGTTTCCGCTATTCAGCCAATTTTAATTACTCGGTTTACTCGAATTACTCGTTTCCGCTATTCAGCCAATTTTAATTACTTGGTTTACTCGAATTACTCGTTTCTGCTATTCAGCCAATTTTAATTACTCGGTTTACTCGAATTACTCGTTTCCGCTATTCAGCCAATTTTAATTACTCGGTTTACTCGAATTACTCGTTTCCGCAATTCAGTGTGTGCCCACAATTAATGCATATCAGTCGGTGTACTAACCTGTGGAATCTTCAACCTGATTAACGAGCTTTGAACAAAGATATTCTATTTGAATATCCTTGATCTATATCTTAATATATATAGATATGTTCATGTTGTAATCATAGTTCATACAATATGGTGAAAAAAGAATTTAGATACGCATTATAATAATATTATTTTAATTATCAAAATAAACAATGATGCTCTTGATGCTTAACCAACATTTCTATTTTAATTTCATACAAGACTGTGAAAGCATAAGCATGACAAGGACCATTGCATAAATTTGATATTATTCTGACACGTACTCTCTTTGAATTTGAATAAGAGAATCAGAAACTTCTTGAGAATGGCCAGAAAAATATTTCCATCAAAGTGGAACAAAGTCTCCGCTGCAGTTTATTCGCGAGTGAAAAGATGCAAAAGAATCTCTCGAAATAGAATTCACAAGTTGAAACGTTCGGGAAACATTTTATATTCATGCAAGAAGCAAAAAGATATTGTCAAATAAATGGAATTGTTGTGACTATGTCTTTATTCTTACAAAGGTGAGTTTGTTCGACTGGAATCACAATATTCCTGCTAACAAAAGTCCAATGGGAATGTATCATAAGAAGGGTTGTGACAATGTGCTCTTAAAATCATTGATCCCCAAAATATAATAGACGGAGAGAATTAAAGACTATGGAATCGTTCTAAACCAGCGGTATATAGTATTTGATACCATTTCATTTCGTTTTGTCTATGATATTTTTGGAATCAAGAGCATATTATCACAACCCTAATTATAAGTAAATTATTTAATAATGATAAAATATATTGTACTATCTTTATAAGATTTGTATCGTGGTTCCAGCAATTTATTAGTTATCAATTACTTAGGAGGTTAGTTAACTTCTAATTTAGTAAATTTTATTCAATTAAAAGGGCAATGCCGTCAAAATTAGACTATCAAAAAAATCTATTACAAAATCTATTCTGGATATTTAATTGAGTAATATTAGAATATTTGTTAATTTAGGAAATAATTATAAAAATTATATAATACAACTAGTAGCGCCACCTCGAAAGTTTCCAAGTAGTTACAAAAGATATTATACTACAATAAAAAGCACCACTCTCACAATTTCTGTTCCAAATTGCTTTCTGCTGCCACCTGGGTTTCAAGTGTGGAACTAACCTTACCTACTAAACAGCAACATATTGTGCTATTTATTTAGATAGGGATGCAGGGCCGGAACCTCCCTGGTCCTTATATTTTTTCATAAAAACTTATTCAGCAAATAAATTGGATTGTATGACTCGTATGAACTGAAAGCTTCTAGGGCAACCTAAAATTAGGGAGAAAAATATGTATAAAACAATATAAAAACATTACCTCTTACAGTTTGCATAGTGAAGACAGATAGATGATATATTTTTTAAATCTATTTTTCTAAAAAATACTTCTCAATTTGCGTTTATTGTGAATGCTGCAAACAATATACATGCTTTAAATTGATTTACAATATTGTGATTAACTATGTTTCAATTTCATAGCTACAGTTAGTTCCAACCTTGAAAACCAGGTGGCGGCACAAATTAGCAATTTAGAACTGAAACTGGCGAGGGTGGTGTAGCGGCGTATCTCATTGTAGCATAATATATATTTGTTTTAAGTTCGTTTGTATGTAGGTTTGTAGTTTTGTAGATGGTGGCTTCCCAATTGTGTATTAATTGATTTTATCTCCTTTTTGTTTTCTTTTCAATTTCAACAAAAAAACTCTATTCTAACAGAGCTATCGTTCAATAATAATTATAAAAATGACTAATTGTAACGCTTCACTCTGGATTTAACATTACACGGATCTGCTGCTTAATTAAACCCGATTGACGTTAGATAATTTTTAGATAATGTTTTTATTTTGTGTCCGGAAAACTGCCAGGTGGAAAACTGCCGAAGCGCAAAACTGCCAGGCGGAAAACTGCCGAAGCGGAAAACTGCCGAAGCGGAAAACTGCCCGGCGGAAAACTGCCGAAGCGGAAAACTGCCCGGCGGAAAACTGCCGAAGCGGAAAACTGCCCGGCGGAAAACTGCCAAACACTTACTGAATTTAATGACTTTAGTCAATAATAACATTTTGATTTATAAAAATAAACGACGTTCGCTCTTAGTTAAAAGGAGTTAAGGGAACATTCATTTTTACTTAGTATACAAAACAAAAATATAGTTTTTTTATTAGAAAAATTCATATAATATATTATTATATGAATTTTACTGTAAAAAATCATATACATGATATAAATAAAAGAAAAATACTACAAGAAGAAGAAACAATAAAATGATTGTATTAGGGACAGAGTACAATTTCTTTGATTATACAACGCATCTCTACATTATCAGTTCATAACGGGTTCAGTGTCTAATTATTTCATTTTTGTTTATAATTTGATAATTAAACAAGACTTCAAGCTTAATATTCACTTGAACTCATTATAAAACAAATTTGATCGATGTTTGTGAAATATTTAGAATTTGCAACACAACATCTATGTCTATGATTATCAAACTGATATTACCTACCTATAATTCTCTGACAATTTCTCTCGATCGAATTGGATTGCATATTAATTAATAATACTTTATACATATAAATGAAAATTGTAAAAATGAGTGTTAATGCTATGGAAAATAAAATTGTAAATGTATAAATATTGAACATACATATAAGTGATTTAACATACACTTTATAATAAACAAGATATAAATTAGGAATCTTAAAACATATAAAATCCTATATGGATATATATAAATATGTACATGTTTTTAAAATGTACGTGACTTTACAAATAAGTTAAAATGGTAATTATAATTTCTTTGTGTGTACTGAATTTGGTTTACAGTGTGTTTAATAAAGTAGCTTTGTTGAAATACTATTTTCCATTGAATAATAAGTAATCCAATATCTATATACTTTAGTTATAACTGTAAAAAATCAATGTCTCTTTAATCACTTGGAGAATGGCTAAGGCTGTTTTTTATTAATTAAAATGTTCTTAGAATGTGTTTACCAATAAGTGACTGGCAGTTTTCCGCCTGGCAGTTTTCCGTGTACTTTTTTATTCAAATGACCTAGGACAGTTTTGACCTAATCTAAACTGTTAAATATGGTTCAATAATCAATTATTCACAATATCGAAATGCTTGTATCTATGTTGTTCATTTTTTACATTAATTACATTTTAAATTTCGTTATTCTAAGGAAATTAAGGTTGACTTTTGGTTTTTTTTCTGCCAATAATAATCCTGATTTTAGAGAGACAATTAACTTCTACAAATTAAATAAATTTAGTTAACAATAACAATTTCTTAAGAAAATAAAGATATCAAATATTTGAAATAGTCTAACAATAAGTAAATATTTGTAACTGTACTGACTCTAACTGTACTGGCTCTAACTGTACTGACTCTAACTGTACTGGCTCTAACTGTACTGGCTATAACTGTACTGGCTCTAACTGTACTGGCTCTAACTGTACTGGCTCTAACTGTACTGGCTCTAACTGTACTGACTCTAACTGTACTGGCTCTAACTGTACTGACTCTAACTGTACTGGCACTAAAGCAGTACAATCATTTCTCTCAAATTTGTCAATCTGTTTCCTTCACGTTCGCTATCATTAATAATTGTGAGAGAAATTAATGTTTCATCGAGAGAATAAATCACAACACGTCAAACACATCTGATTAATGTTTGACGGTGGGAGTTGAGCACCAAACTTACAAACACGGAAACGACAAACACTGATCTTCATCATTGCTACTCTTTTGTGAAAGATATAACTATTCTCATATTTTAAATGCTGAAAATAATTAATAAATATATAACTATAAATGCTAATATAAAGAAATGGGAAAACTATAAAAAATAAATGGCATGTAGAGTAAATCAACTATGTAACAATTGTTGGTGAAGGTTCTATCGTATTCTTTACTCACTGATAATTATAGTTTGAGTAAGTGTAATCAATGGAGAGTAAAGGGTCTGAGTGGTGGATAGATCCTTTACCCAATGTGACTTAGATATAATTTTCATAATATTAGATAGTTCTTCACCCTAATTTCCAATCATAATTATAATAAATCAAGTCTTAAGTAAAAGAATTGTCAAACGGTTCTTGTTATTGATATAGAAAGTGTATATTATGTGTATATAAAATGAACGTATGTATTCTAACTATGATGCGTAAAGTATATGGAAAAACTGAGAATTCAACAAGTGATGTCATATATAGAAATGTAACAAATACTTACTTCAATTTAATTAAATATGTAGCATAATAATTTATCTAAATTAGGCAAAAATTCATTATCGTTGTCATGGTACGTGAGTATGTTTCAAATTAGAAATATTATCCATTGTTATTTACTGTTTAATAACTTTAAATTACTTTGAGATACCTGCCTATATATTATTATATTTACATAGCCAATTGAATAAAACACAAGTTGATTTACAATTATTTAGATCATTTTAACAATCATATTGATCTACCAGAAAAATGTCACCGTACCTTTTCAACTGAGGAAGAATCACAGTACATTTCTCGTGATGGAAGATATCGTACCTACCATCACATTAACTACGTCTGGAATCATTATGGACACAATTAATCTCCTTTTTAATTAGAGTCAACTGCAAGATTAATGTCCGATGATGAATACCCCATATCAGCCCATTAGAAGGTTTTCTCATCAAGAAATGGTATGATGGACCTTTTTCAGTTACATGGAATTACTGATAGTTACTAATTTATTTTTTTATTATCATAATTTTAATTTTTTCAAATTTTATTTATTTTTCCAACATTCGTTTTCAAAAAGTAATTGTTCTACTTTAATTTTTATTTTATTATATATATTTTACAATTAATATTTTTTTTACTAATAGTGGAACATTTTTATTCAAAACATAGATTTTATATTATTATAAGGTATGCTAAAGCTTAATGATATAAAATACAAAAAGTATTACTTCAAATAGATATTCCTCAATCTAAATAATTAACTATGAAATATATTTCTAAAGCTGCTACTAGTGATTAACCATCAAATTAGCAATAGTTTGACTAGCTCAAGTCATAAATATGGACTTATTCTAAATTATAGTCACATAACTTTTTCTAACTATAAGTAACGAAGTTATAAGCAACAGAAAGTTGGGGGAGTTGTTTGAAATGATGCGGTTAGTTTTAGATTAACTTACAATATTATACACAGATTGGTGAATGAAACATGAAAATGTGAGTGACTCTGAACATGTGATTGACTCTGAGAATGTGAGTGACTCTGAAAATGTGAGTGACTCTCAAAATGTGAATGAAACATCAAAATGTGATTGACTCTCAAAATGTGATTGACTCTGAAAATGTGAGTGACTCTGAAAATGTGATTGACTCTGAACATGTGATTGACTCTGAAAATGTGATTGACTCTGAAAATGTGAGTGACTCTGAAAATGTGAGTGACTCTGAAAATGTGATTGACTCTCAAAATGTGATTGACTCTCAAAAGGTGATTGACTCTGAAAATGTGAGTGACTCTGAAAATGTGAGTGACTCTGAAAATGTGAGTGACTCTGAAAATGTGAGTGACTCTGAAAATGTTAGTGACTCTGAAAATGTGAGTGACTCTGAAAATGTGAGTGACTCTGAACATGTGATTGACACTGAAAATGTGAGTGACTCTGAAAATGTGAGTGACTCTGAACATGTGATTGACTGAAAATGTGAGTGACTCTGAAAATGTGAGTGACTCTGAAAATGTGAGTGACTCTCAAAATGTGATTGACTCTGAAAATGTGAGTGACTCTGAAAATGTGAGTGACTCTGAAAATGTGAGTGACTCTGAAAATGTGATTGACTCTGAAAATGTGAGTGACTCTGAAAATGTGAGTGACTCTGAAAATGTGAGTGACTCTGAACATGTGAGTGACTCTGAAAATGTTAGTGACTCTGAAAATGTGAGTGACTCTGAAAATGTGAGTGACTCTGAAAATGTGAGTGACTCTGAACATGTGATTGACACTGAAAATGTGAGTGACTCTGAAAATGTGAGTGACTCTCAAAATGTGAGTGACTCTGAACATGTGATTGACTCTGAAAAATGTGAGTGACTCTCAAAATGTGAGTGACTCTGAAAATGTGAGTGACTCTGAAAATGTGAGTGACTCTGAGAATGTGATTGACTCTGAACATGTGAGTGACTCTGAAAATGTGAGTGACTCTGAAAATGTGAGTGACTCTGAAAATGTGATTGACTCTGAAAATGTGAGTGACTCTCAAAATGTGATTGACTCTGAAAATGTGATTGACTCTGAAAATGTGAGTGACTCTGAAAATGTGATTGACTCTGAACATGTGATTGACTCTGAAAATGTGATTGACTCTCAAAATGTGATTGACTCTCAAAATGTGAGTGACTCTGAACATGTGATTGACTCTGAAAATGTGATTGACTCTGAAAATGTGAGTGACTCTCAAAATGTGATTGACTCTGAAAATGTGATTGACTCTGAAAATGTGATTGACTCTGAAAATGTGAGTGACTCTGAGAATGTGATTGACTCTGAACATGTGATTGACTCTGAAAATGTGATTGACTCTGAAAATGTGAGTGACTCTGAAAATGTGAGTGACTCTGGAAATGTGATTTGATATCATTATGTGCAAATAATTTGACAAAAGGTTATTTATCGATAATTAAATAGTATGAAAATAAGTTTACAATACCGAAAAATATATAAGTACTAAATGAAAACCATGATATGCATGACATTTCATCATTATTATGAATAATACTAAATTATTATTCTAAATAGAGATCAGATTTGGTCAGATCAACCTAACTGTGATGTATACTTTTATATATTATTAAAATAATTCACTATTTAAAATATAGGAATATATTGAAAAACAATATTATAAATACAAAGAATAGTATTATAAATGAATAACTATAGTTCAATTAATCATTAAAATATTCGAATTGCAGATACCATACCATGGCATCGAAAAGATTATTTTTCCATTCAAACTAGACGTTCAGGCAGGCATATCTTTGCACCGCTTCAAATAGCTGAAGAAGTAATAATTTTTGCAGGTGGTATCTTCTTTCATAATTATGAGTAGTGAGCAATTTCAGCGAGAATTTTAGAGCACAGCTCTCAGCGAATTTCTAGAGACTCGAGTATTTGATTGCATAGTCTCTGGAACTCATTAGCGAGTTAACATGAAAGAAATGGGGAAAGAAGCTTGGCAAAAATATCTAACCTTCTGTTTTGATTAGCTTTGAGTACTTCTTAAGAAACGTGAAATTCTCACTATTATGGTTTATTATCTACCTCTAAAGAAACGTGAAACTCTCACTATTATGGTTTATTATCTACTGCTAAAGAAACGTGAAACTCTCACTATTATGGTTTATTATCTTCTTCTAAAGAATCGTGAAACTCTCACGATTATGGTTTATTATCTTCTTCTAAAGAAACGTGAAACTCTCACTATTATGGTTTATTATCTACTTCTTAAGAAACGTGAAACTCTCACTATTATGGTTTATTATCTACTTCTAAAGAAACGTGAAACTCTCACTATTATGGTTTATTATCTACTTCTAAAGAAACGTGAAACTCTCACTATTATGGTGTATTATCTACCTCTAAAGAAACGTGAAACTCTCACTATTATGGTATGTTATCTACTTCTTAAGAAACGTGAAACTCTCACTATTATGGTTTATTATCTACTTCTAAAGAAACGTGAAACTCTCACTATTATGGTTTATTATCTACTTCTTAAGAAACGTGAAACTCTCACTATTATGGTTTATTATCTACTTCTAAAGAAACGTGAAACTCTCACTATTATGGTTTATTATCTACTTCTAAAGAAACGTGAAACTCTCACTATTATGGTGTATTATCTACCTCTAAAGAAACGTGAAACTCTCACTATTATGGTATGTTATCTACTTCTTGAGAAACGGGAAACTCTCACTATTATGGTTTATTATCTACTTTTAAAGAAACGTGAAACTCTCACTATTATGGTTTATTATCTACTTCTTAAGAAACGTGAAACTCTCACTATTATGGTTTATTATCTACTTCTAAAGAAACGTGAAACTCTCACTATTATGGTTTATTATCTACTTCTTAAGAAACGTGAAACTCTCACTATTATGGTTTATTATCTACTTCTAAAGAAACGTGAAACGCTAACTATTTGGTGCATTATCTACTTCTAAAGAAACGTGAAACTCTCACTATTATGGTTTATTATCTACTTCTTAAGAAACGTGAAACTCTCACTATTATGGTTTATTATCTACTTCTAAAGAAACGTGAAACTCTCACTATTATGGTTTATTATCTACTTCTTAAGAAACGTGAAACTCTCACTATTATGGTTTATTATCTACTTCTAAAGAAACGTGAAACTCTCACTATTATGGTTTATTATCTACTTCTTAAGAAACGTGAAACTCTCACTATTATGGTTTATTATCTACTTCTAAAGAAACGTGAAACGCTAACTATTTGGTGCATTATCTACTTCTAAAGAAACGTGAAACTCTCACTATTATGGTTTATTATCTACTTCTAAAGAAACGTGAAACTCTCACTATTATGGTTTATTATCTACTTCTAAAGAAACGTGAAACTCTCACTATTATGGTTTATTATCTACTTCTTAAGAAACGTGAAACTCTCACTATTATGGTTTATTATCTACTTCTAAAGAAACGTGAAACTCTCACTATTATGGTTTATTATCTACTTCTTAAGAAACGTGAAACTCTCACTATTATGGTTTATTATCTACTTCTAAATAAACGTGAAACTCTCACTATTATGGTTTATTATCTACTTCTAAAGAAACGTGAAACTCTCACTATTATGGTTTATTATCTACTTCTAAAGAAACGTGAAACTCTCACTATTATGGTTTATTATCTACTTCTAAAGAAACGTGAAACGCTAACTATTTGGTGCATTATCTACTTCTAAAGAAACGTGAAACTCTCACTATTATGGTCTATTATCTACTTCTAAAGAAACGTGAAACTCTCACTATTATGGTTTATTATCTACTTCTTAAGAAACGTGAAACTCTCACTATTATGGTTTATTATCTACTTCTTAAGAAACGTGAAACTCTCACTATTACGGTTTGTTATCTACTTCTAAAGAAACGTGAAACGCTAACTATTTGGTGCATTATCTACTTCTAAAGAAACGTGAAACTCTCACTATTATGGTTTATTATCTACTTCTTAAGAAACGTGAAACTCTCACTATTATGGTTTATTATCTACTTCTAAAGAAACGTGAAACTCTCACTATTATGGTTTATTATCTACTTCTAAAGAAACGTGAAACGCTAACTATTTGGTGCATTATCTACTTCTAAAGAAACGTGAAACTCTCACTATTATGGTTTATTATCTACTTCTTAAGAAACGTGAAACTCTCACTATTATGGTTTATTATCTACTTCTAAAGAAACGTGAAACTCTCACTATTATGGTTTATTATCTACTTCTTAAGAAACGTGAAACTCTCACTATTATGGTTTATTATCTACTTCTAAAGAAACGTGAAACGCTAACTATTTGGTGCATTATCTACTTCTAAAGAAACGTGAAACTCTCACTATTATGGTTTATTATCTACTTCTTAAGAAACGTGAAACTCTCACTATTATGGTTTATTATCTACTTCTAAAGAAACGTGAAACTCTCACTATTATGGTTTATTATCTACTTCTAAAGAAACGTGAAACTCTCACTATTATGGTTTATTATCTACTTCTTAAGAAACGTGAAACTCTCACTATTATGGTTTATTATCTACTTTTAAAGAAACGTGAAACTCTCACTATTATGGTTTATTATCTACTTCTTAAGAAACGTGAAACTCTCACTATTATGGTTTATTATCTACTTCTAAATAAACGTGAAACTCTCACTATTATGGTTTATTATCTACTTCTAAAGAAACGTGAAACTCTCACTATTATGGTTTATTATCTACTTCTAAAGAAACGTGAAACGCTAACTATTTGGTGCATTATCTACTTCTAAAGAAACGTGAAACGCTAACTATTTGGTGCATTATCTACTTCTAAAGAAACGTGAAACTCTCACTATTATGGTATGTTATCTACTTCTTAAGAAACGTGAAACTCTCACTATTATGGTTTATTATCTACTTCTAAAGAAACGTGAAACGCTAACTATTTGGTGCATTATCTACTTCTAAAGAAACATGAAACTCTCACTATTGTGGTTTATTATTTACTTCTAAAGAAACGTGAAACTTCCAATCTAAATTTTCAAAAATCTCTGATAATTTTTAAAAATCTCTAAATTTACAAAAAATATTTTAATTCTCAAAAAAAATCTGTTTTTTCTTATCAGTTTAAATAATAATAATTTTGAAAAAAACTAAAGAGTGGTTAATGACTATATAACATATTGGTAATTTTCCATTGTTATATTCGGAAAAAATCTAAACCCTTACTATTAGTAATTATTATTCACTTACTAAAGTTCTATTTATCAGTTAAGGTTCTAATGGACGATAGATCCTTTACTCACGAATGTTTAATATTATCTTCTCTCCCATCTTCCTTCCTATTATTGATTTTGCTATGAGATATGAAATATGGACCTGCATTAGCTAAAACTTCCCCGTCTTTTCCAGTAACATCCTCTAGTACTCTAACAGTCGTGTTTTCCTTTCAAACGTCAGAGGCTAAATGTGAGGAACAAAAGAACTGCAAGTGGAGTTTAAAAAAGCTTTCAGCCATTAAAAAAGAAAGGCAATGATGGAGGAAGATTTTCTTTAGCATAAGTTAACCTTAGTTCTTTGAAAATGAATCACTATTGAAGAGAGTTTGCGTTAAATATTCATATGAAGTATTTTAGTGGGATATTTTAAGGAAATATTAATTATAATTAAAGGTATGAAGAATGACGTCACTGTATACGAATAACATAAGGTTGACTTAAAATAATAAAAGATATTTCTTATATTATTTCCCGATATATGGTTTTGTATTGGACAATAAATTGAAAATTGGACAATAAATTGAAAATTGGACAATAAATTGAATTATCAAATTTGAATAATTTTCTTTTAATTTTCTTTGTCATTATTAGTTATAAATGAAATGAATTCAAATTTTTATTTGCACAAAACAATCTTATTAATATATGAACGAGTTTCACTTCTAATCTCAATAATTTTTTATCTAATTATATCCCATTTCGAAATACTCATTAAATCTAAAATATAAATAACAAATCCAACCCATAGTTTAAATAAAATATTTCTTTTACAAAATAGTAAAGCGCTCATTGAAGTCAGACTCTCCCCGAAGCAGTGTCCCGATCTGGTTCTCCCCCTGAAGCAAGATGGTAAGATGGTAGCAGGTGCATGAGAGGACAACTGAGAGTTATGAGACATGTTATGATGCCTGGGAAAGAATGGAGAGAAGAAACTTATCACCTAATGGAGTGGGGAACACAGCCTTGAGATATTGCTTGTTAACTGAGTTGGTGTTGGTGATTAATAGTAGTGATAAACGTTAGTAATTAGTGATTAATCTTAAGGTTTTTTTCTTTTTCCCTTTTCCTTCTATTCTCTTTGGTAATTTTCAGTTCGTTTATCTATTTTTATATATTATTACCAATTAAATTGTTTTAATTTACAGTAGCTAAGAAATTTATTATTTCATCAAATTAGATACGCGTCATTCCATACATGTATAAAATATTTTTATATGAAATTTTGTGTGATTGCTGAAGACAAATAATTATAAACTAATTTCTATTTATTCTAATTTATGCTTGACCTTAGACAAATTATTTTCTACCAATGGGACAATCTCCTTTAATAATTCTTCCTTCGCCCAAAACCCGTTACTGAAATATTTTTTAATCTTTCTTTTCTAAACATCGACATTTTAATGTTATCCAAGGCATGTCAAATGTCATTTCAGAAGCAATAAATTCTCCATCCTAATCTCGAGAACTATTTCCACCCCAAACAATATTCGTGAAGCTCATAAAGCTCCATTGTTTCGCTACTCAGGCCAACACATAAATCCTTTTAGAAATAACTAAAGGCCTAAATAAATTCTAAGGAATACGTATACCTAGATATATTATTATAATTATTTAAGAATCGCTCCTTATTGTTAGTGATTTTATTAGTGATTAATGTTGATGCTTATCAAAACATGTTGATGATTAATAATCAATATTTATGAAAATATAAATATTGGTTATTCAAAGTATAAAAGTATTGGCAGCTGAGAGCAGAGCTGTGATTGGGTGGAAGAGAGGGTGTGTTTCTCGTGCGTGTATTTGTGTGTTTAGCTGGTACCTAGCTGCATTTCTTTCTTTACCTACGTTGTCACACATCACCACATTACAATCACTGATTTACGCCAATACATAAATATTTTTTTCTTTTAAAACAAAAATATATTTAGCAGTTATAGAGGACCAAAGTCAAGAAAGTCCGATAAAATTAAAGGAATAACATTAAAGATATAAAGTAATCTATAAAAGGATGTGCTTAGAAAACACGTCAAGATCATTAGGGTTAATGGAAAAAAATTGTCATTTTAAACAAATTTAATTATTATGTACATTTTTTATAACTGCCTCTGCCATGTAAAACGAATTGGTTTAGCAATTTAATAAATGAACGTCTGTCTTAATTTTTACAGAAATTCGATATACTAAATTTTGGAGAAAACTTTTATTTATTATAAATAATTGATTCATATATATTTATTATATTAATATATAGTGGGCAGAAACTGCGAACTATACTATATTATGGTAAATTTTAGATGAGAAGTTGAGTTAGGTGTTTAGAAAAAATGTTTTTTTCATTTCATGCATGATTCTATTACAATCTTTTAATTGATCATCATATAATGAATGCGTTATCATCGCCATCAACATGTCAATGTGAAAGAAGTTACAATCCCTTTACGGCATCTCATGGAGAAATAAGAGAGATATAATTATGACAGCTTTTCTCTTTGATCTCTATCTAGTATATACAGTAGAACTCCTCTATAAAGAAATCCTGTATAGTGAATGTAGTGTCCTGAGTAAGGGAGTAGCCAAACAAATTTTCTTTAGTCCGCGAAAAAATGTAATTAGTTTTCTAAAACTGATGGCAATTCATGATAGAATAATGAAACTTAGTTCACTATAGAGGCTCCTTCCTTACTTAAGACACTACATCCAGTAGGAGTTCATTATAGAGGAGCTCTACTGTATAACGAGTGCATCTACGAAGAGATCAAGTAGAGTTGCTTTATGACGAGTGTTGTAGAGATACGCTCATGAGCTGGATAAATGAGCTGAGGTGGCTTAGGCAAGACTTTGAGCGGTCAAAGCCTATGATGAATGCTCACCCTGCTCCTGATTTATTACATTGTGATGTTACTCGCAATGCCATACAAGATGGCTGGTGATATCTGGACACTGCTTTGTTTGCAACACACGTAGGAAACATTTTAAATATTTATGTGGATTGAGATAATAAGAAAATACTACATCATTTCAGCTTCAAATAAAAAAAGTCAAGATCAAATTAAAAAAACTGTCAAGTTCAAATTAAAGGAAGTGAATTTCAAATTAAAATTGGTCAAGTTCAATTGAAAAAAAGTCAACTTTAAATTGAAACAGTTCTATTTCAAATTAAAATATCGTTTATTCTCACTGTTAAACTCTCAATTCTGACATAAGTTGCTTGTTTGCGAGAACGGGTCATAACTTCAAAAAAGCTATTTTTCAGGAGAGGCATTTTAGTACTTGTAATGTACGTACATTTAATGATATATCGTTAAGACATTTAGCCTCTCTAGCGGTATATTTTTGAGTTACAATGATGACTTTTTTTACCAAAATGATCAGCATTTTATGATTTATATGTCTATATGGATAACTCTAAAATACATGTTTTTGTGTCTATGACGTTGTTGTTGCAAACAAGCGAAATAAGTTTAATTTACAAATAGAAAATTTCGAGATATTTTCTCCATTTCTATTAACAAAAACATTAGTATTTTTTAAAAGATTTACAGAACAAAATTGATATTGAATGACCTCTATTAAAATTCAAACTTGTACTTTCATTTGTGTACTTAATCACGTTCCTCTATATGGTCAATATTTTATGAAAAGAATAGTTATATGAATACTCTTAAAACCTAGAAATAAATCTGTTTTATGAATTTGATAGTTGTCTAATAAATATATTTTTAGCGTTTGAACTTACTACATTGTCCGTTTTCTGAACATCTGCGCAGGGCTATTTGCACCACCCATTAATAAAATATATTCACAAAAAAGCATAAAACACTATGAAAAGTTAACTTTTAATTTATGAAAAAAGTTCAATTAACAAAATAATACTTGAAAGAAAACTGTGCCTATAGTAGTTGTTGAAATTTAAGAATTTAAAACTGGGTTTACTTTTTTGTGAGTCACCCTGTTTTGTCGGTCACGTTGATTTTGGTTGATCTCACCAATGTCAAAACCTATTTGTTGATTTCCCTATTTCGTGGAATTTCCACGACTCCATCTAGCTTATATAGTTTTTAGAACAACATTAATATAAATGTGAATAATTATCTATATTAATAATTTTAGTAATATATTTTAGTTTTGTAGCGTACCAATCTACTCATTGATACAATTCATGTTGTATTGTGATTATTGTATGTAAAATAATGTCCAATTCTAATTAAATTTTGATACATTTCAACTCTAATCATTTAAATTGCACAACAAATTTGTACTTCTTTTTTCTACCTAATAATTTACTTTTCTTGTGGTCAATTCTTTTTAAATTTCAATCAAAAGGAAAATGTTGACCAAGTGAAACGAACGAACTCTTCCAGATGCAATCGACATAAAAATGTATGAAATAAAAGATTTTTTCGATCACACAGGCAAGCATCTTGTTTATTACCAAATCACAATTCATACTTATTGGAAATGGTAATAAAAGCAAGACATGCATGATTCGTGGTTATTATATAATTCTAACTTCTCAAACATTTCATTTTCTATGTTTTTCAGTAAAAGAAAATATTCTTAATGGCTCGATGATGAAAGAGCTGATGAAAGCTCTGTGATGAAGGTTCAAAGTAGTGAATAAATTAAAAGTATTAAAATCAAAAGTATTAAAAGTTCAAAGTAGCGAATGAATTAAAAGTATTAAAATCAAAAGTAATAAAAGTTCAAAGTAGCGAATAAATTAAAAGCATTGAAATTAAAAGTATTAAAAGTTCACAGTAGTGAATAAATCAAAAGTATTAAAAGTTCAAAGTAGTGAATAAATTAAAAGTATTAAAATCAAAAGTATTAAAATTTCAGAGTAGCAAATAAATTAAAAGTATTAAAATCAAAAGTATTAAAAGTTCAAAGTAGCGAATGAATTAAAAGTATTAAAATCAAAAGTAATAAAAGTTCAAAGTAGCGAATAAATTAAAAGTATTAAAATCAAAAGTATTAAAAGTTCACAGTAGTGAATAAATTAAAAGTATTAAAATTAAAAGTATTAAAATTTCAAAATAGCAAATAAATTAAAAAGTATTAAAATTTCAAAATAGCAAATAAATTAAAAATATTAAAATCAAAAGTATTAAAAGTTCAAAGTAGCGAATAAATTAAAAGTATTAAAATTTCAAAATAGCAAATAAATTAAAAAGTATTAAAATTTCAAAATAGCAAATAAATTAAAAATATTAAAATCAAAAGTATTAAAAGTTCAAAGTAGCGAATAAATTAAAAGTATTAAAATCCAACCATACCTTAACTCTCACTCAATAGGTGCAATTAACGGTTTAAATTTTTCCAACAGTACGTTAAGTTCTAAGTTATGGGACAGTTTCACAATTTCGGACAGTTAAAAAATAAAGTTAATTATTGTTTAGCTCCCATTTTAATTGGTTTCCATAGTTTCATCATTTGATTCTGTCAATATACGCAAAATCGAACGATCAAAACCATCTTCTTTTATTCTAACTCATAGAAAACGAAATATATTAGGAGTTACAAAATATGAATAATAACCTCGATTAAAACAGCTATTATAAAAGCAGGTTAAAATAACAGTTAAAATGTCTACATGAAAATGAAGTCCATTATAGGGAAAATTAACAATTCTCAGACACTCAAAGTATTCGAAAAATGGGCATTAACGTACATTTCAAACTAATCTAATAATAGTCACTTTCTGATTGCACTCTATTGATCTAAGATAACTCCAACTATCTGAATTCTATGAGTGCCCGCGACTGCCATGTTCCTGGCAATACCAAAATAATTTTTCCCATTTCTCTACCTATAAATTCTCACCAAATTGACGCGTGCTTCAGTCAATTCTGCGATTTTCCAGCCGAAGATCTTATTAGAAGTGAAATCTACGATGAAGTTCAGAGACTGCAATCGAAGATCTGCCAGAGACATCTACGGCAAATTGATAGGGAAGATATGATATGAATGAAGTACTATCAGTGAGAAGAGTCACTGTGATGATGTACTATCAGGGAAAAGAGTCACTGTGACGATGTGCTATCAGAGAAAAGAGTCACTGTGATGATGTACTATCAGAGAAAAGAGTCACTGTGATGATGTACCATCAGAGAAAAGTCACAATTGATAATTTTCTAATTTTATTTTACTATCAAAACTTATTTATTTATTGTCGTGTACACAGACTAATTGTTAAATATCTACAAGCATTACAATTAGTGATGTTTCTTTCTGGAAATGAAAAATTAGTAAACGGTGAAAATACCATTATAGATACACTTTTTCTTTACTATATTTAATTAGGTGCGATAGTGAATTATGTTCATATGATGGAAGAATATGTCATAGTAGCATATGTTAAGGTAGGAAAATTTCAACTACATTGCCAATTCGTTGACAACTACAGTTGTACATATCCAATACATTGACTATCTGCATCACAATAATAACTCTCACTCAACTACTCACTTTAAACTGTTTGATTTCATTGCACAGTTTAGCAATTGAACCAAAGTTTCTCTTGCTAACAATTGACGGCAGAAGTTGCGCCTATTTGATCACAGATAATTGGTGTAACTGTAAACCATGAAATCTCTACTCAGGCAGATAATTAAGAGGTTAATCTTATTTGATAAGTTGTGTGGAACTTAGTCAGAGGTAATTAATGAAGTACTCGTACATTCGTCATAGTTGACTGATTATGCAAACTAGAATAGTTTAACCCTACGATAGAGTCGTGCTATATTCTCTTTCATTATCCTTCTGCTCTTATAATCTACATTTAACCCATCTTAAACTTCCAAAATCAATTGATGATTGGATAAGATCAAAGCTCGTTTTCTATGGATAGAATGAATAATATGAAAATGTTTTTTCATGATTTAAAAGATGTACGTATCTATGTAGTCATATTTGATTCATTGTAAAACATGTAAATGGAGGCATTATACGTAATGGATATTCATTCGATAATCTCATTGTGATATGAGGTCTAATGTCGAGATTAGGCGACGACGTGAAATAATAGATTAGGTTACATTGATAATGGGAGACATATAATTTTTTTCAAATAGTAATCTCGTACTTCCTTTTTTATTCAACCAAGTAATGTATATATATTTAAAAGTTATGCATAATGATATTTGGTTTTCACTTCCACCCTTTCTCCCGGGGAAATGGATGTTAGAATTTTCTCCTAAAATATTTAAAATTGAAGTTAGCACACAAATAATTCCTCTTTCTGAGTGCACACACAGTCGAGGACTGAAGGCTTTAAAGTAATGGTGATAGATTATGCTGAGTCAGTATGCAGAGATAAATGAATAGTCTGGACTGTTCTATCAATCACAGTTGGACAATATAGGATTTTCCCACTGATTTAACTCTCAAGTGAATTACAATAATCTTAAAGCATTTTATAGTCCTCTAGATTACGATAAATTATTCGATATTATCCATCAAAATGACTGTGTTCAAAATAAGAGGTCATCAAAAATGAAGGAGACAATTTTATTACAAAATTGAAATTAGAAAGTGTGAATGAAGGGGCGTAGAGATCAGAGATTTAGTAACAATTTACTGCTAAATATCGGTAGAAATGTTCTGCTAACAAATTGGACACTTTTTAGTGCTCCAAAACAAGAAACTTTGTCTGCAAACAACAACCTGTGATAAATTTACAGTTGTGTAGACATGGTAACTAATTGCCAACATAGAAGGGTTGGAAAAAAAATATGATATATGATTTTATAAAAAGAGAAATATCAAAATTGATGATTTCAATATATGAATTGACGTTTTTATTTCTTTTTCCATACAATTTCACAATTTAATCAAAATATATTTAAACATATTAATATCGGAACGTTACCACTCCAATTCTAAAGTGAACATTTTCAATTTTCACCATTCCTTTAGATCACATTTAGTACCTATATTATATTATTTATATAATCGCTATAGAAAATATTTTCTACACGACAGACAGGTACGACAGCACATTGAAACATTCCTAAAATAACCAGACTATTAAATTCTATTTCTGAGGAGACTTTTGGCGAGATTTCTGTCGTAAATCCATGTCGGAGATGTCGGATGAAGTCAGCTGTTCTACTCGAGAAATGGAAAGGCATTCCTTTATGGTAGAAAATAGTTGATGTCGACTACTGAAAAAGAGACACTAGTGGAACACTGTCAATAACACTGCAGATATTGTTAGAACACTGTCAATAACACTGCAGATATTGTTAGAACACCGAAATAACACTGCAGATATTGTTAGAACACTGAAATAACACTGCAGATATTGTTAGAACACTGAAGTAACACTGCAGATATTGTTAGAACACTGAAATAACACTGCAGATATTGTTAGAACACTGAAGTAACACTGCAGATATTGTTAGAACACCGAAATAACACTGCAGATATTGTTAGAACACTGAAGTAACACTGCAGATATTGTTAGAACACTGAAGTAACACTGCAGATATTGTTAGAACACTGAAGTAACACTGCAGATATTGTTAGAACACTGAAATAACACTGCAGATATTGTTAGAACACTGAAATAACACTGCAGATATTGTTAGAACACTGAAGTAACACTGCAGATATTGTTAGAACACTGAAGTAACACTGCAGATATTGTTAGAACACTGAAGTAACACTGCAGATATTGTTAGAACACTGAAATAACACTGCAGATATTGTTAGAACACTGAAATAACACTGCAGATATTGTTAGAACACTGAAGTAACACTGCATTTATTAAAGGAACACTGTGAATAATACTAAAATAATAAATATAGTAAAAAAACAATAATTACTATAGTATTAATTGTGTACATACAGTGACGCTCAAAATTATTACCTCGTGAAAAATATAATTTAAATAAAAATTAACGGATACAAAGAAAATATTTCGACGAAATCAAAGTAATAATTGAATTTGAAATGACTTCCTTTTTTATTCATAATTTTCTCCTCACGGGTTGTTACTGAAAACAAGAACGCCGCACAGCTTCTTCCACCAACTTGGTTCAGTCATTTAAATTGAGTTTAAATCTCGGGTATAAGAACGAATTTAGATCTATATTTTCTTTGCGAAGTTCATAGAATTAAAGTCAGGACTTAAAGGCAGTCAGATCGTTTTTTTTCCAAACACCATGGAAGTTGTCATGCACCTCGTTTGAGTTATATTAACCGTTAGCGCTGGCACTCATCTTGAGCGAAGATTAAATGGCTTGTAAATTATTCAATAAGCCAAGGAAGAACTTTTTCCTGCATCGTATTCAGATATACATGACTAGTCAATGTGGACTAGTTAATTGATGACGATTAAAGGGAGAATTAGTCAGGTCTGATGCAACAGCAATCCATACCATGACAGAATCAGGTTTCCGGCATCTCAAATGTCTCTTAACATTCAAAGACAAGTCACCAAAGCTACTGTCATAAATTCTATCTGACAATTAGTAAGAGCTCTTCCGCCAAAATCTTCTCATCGATCCAAATCAATAGGATGGCAGCGGTTCAATTGAACTCTTGATAGCATTAGCCTACATCTGTCCAGTTTTTATTCATTGAGCTGTCTAGACGGTTCTAGGAAGATTCCACTGGGAAAATTCCACTGCGGAAAGTTCCACTGAGGAATATTCCACTGAGGAACATTCCACTGCGGAACATTCCACTGGGTAAATTCCACTGAGAAAAATTCCACTGAATATAGATAAATAAATTTATAAATTGTACTGCTTATTTTCTAAAATAATACTTTAGAAATTATAATCTTCATATTATACAAGCTTTTTTGATATTCATTCCACTGTTCCTTTTTAAGTGGTTTAATAAAATATATGTGAATCTCATTATATAAATTTTCTTAATGTACATTTAACACCTAAGGAAAAAGCAGGTATCACTTACAGAATTGCGGGTTATTTGAATACCAGGACTGCTAGGTCGATGTATTTTTCATGTATATATTCCGTTTTCTCGTACTGTATTTGTGTTTGGGGAGGTGTATTACATTCTTCACAGAGTGCAGCCGCAATAATTAGTTTACAAGATAGAATTGTTAAAAACCTATTTGCTAGATTTTACCCTGAATCAAATGATTTGTATAAGGATTTGGGAATTCTTAGGATTTCTGATGTCCACCTCTTATGTTCTGCTGTATATATGTATAAGATGTGCGTCTTAAATCAGTATCCTACTCTGCAAAGTAACCTGAATTTGGAAGTTAGTGATCATGTGTATAATACGAGAAATAGAGATCTTTTTATTCTACCTTTTCCTAGAGTTCTTTCCATAAGGCTGAGTTATAAGTATCAAATGAGAGATATTTATAACAATCTACCTCAGGAAGTCAAATTATCTAAAAGTGTGGCTGTTTTTAAGCAGTCTTTAATTAAATATATACTTGAAGGTTACTAATGTTTATTTCTGTAATAGTTATATGCATATATATATGTTTTTATCTTTGCCTTAAGTCTGTAATAGGACCATTATAGGCTTGTAGCATTTTTATGTACGTTTTTGTAAAGTAGGCACATATGTGTATATTTTGTATGAATCGTCTAAATTTTGCTATAATAAATTTTTTTCTTTTTTTTTTTCATTTTTTTCATTGTTAAGCTTCTTCTACTTGAGATTAGGATAATTCTACTTACAAAAAACGATAAAAAAATTATAGCATCTTGCTCCGCAAATCTGATTATAGTTAAGTTAATATTATTTTTTTTTAATGTAAGTTCGAGTTAAAGCAGGGGCAAATAAAATATGTGTTATACTAGATTAGGGTTTGTAACAAAAAGACAATGAGCACAAAGAGTACAATCAGTTTATATATAAAAGATGTGGACAAATTCTACAATTTAATCATATTAAATATAGAAACAACAATAAAAAATAATTTATCTATGTTAGGTATGCGCTAATATCGTGTAGAAAAATTAATACAGCTCAGTCTTGATATCAATTTCTGTCTTGAAATCAACACACTGATCGTTTCAAGCGTGAGTCAATTGCCTCGTACTTATATGAAAATTATATTTTTAATGTAAGCTATGTGATATATCTTTTAGGAATACTAATTAATCCGTTTTCGTCTTGATATCCAATCAGAATGTACAAAAATAAACTTTGAAACTGTACAATTACATAATGGAAAACACATAAATAAAATAATGTAGGAATAACAGTTGCTCCAAAATGTTTCACACAAATATAGTTCAAATTTCCATAGCCTTATTGGTTAAAGACACTGATACAGAGTTAAATAAGTATTTATTAAATAAGTAAACGTTTCCTATCTATCAACTTACTGGAACTGTATCAGCTGCTCAGGTAAATTAGTTTTTTAGCTGACTTTTGGACTGCCAGTATATTATTTTAGAAAATAGTAAATACTACATATTAATTTTCCAGTGAAATCCTAAAAAAAGTTCTTGATTGATTTTTAAACAATGGATTTTGTTTAGTGGAATTTTCCTCAGTGCAATTTTCCCAATGGAACTTTCCGCAGAGGAATTTTCCTCAGTGGAATATTCCTCAGTGCAATTTTCCTCAGTGCAATTTTCCCAATGGAACTTTCCGCAGAGGAATTTTCCTCAGTGGAATATTCCTCAGTGGAATTTTTCCAGTGGAACTTTTCGCATTGGAGTTTTCCTCAGTTGAATCTTCCGTGCACCGTCTAGACTACTTGGAGTTAACTTTAGATAATTCTTGATTAGCCATTGCATTGGGGTTTTGGAGTTACCTATCAGTTTCACTTCAGAAATAACACTTTGATGCGAAATGACTGTTTTTTTCTTGCTACTGGCTTACCAGAGGTTATTCCTTTGTTTTCAGGTGTTGTGAACTGTTTTGCAGCACACTTTGAGCTGTTTTGACGATACCAATGTTGCTAAAGGCAGCGCTCTGGAGAGGAACAATCTAGTCACGCATAGTCGAATCAGCCGTAACTTTTTAAATACCAGGAATGTTCTATAACATTTATGATAACAGTTTTAGATATATGGTGGACAAAGAGTTATATATTATATTTCTTTATTATTTATTCTATTGAAAGTATATGTCCTTTTCATTTAGAGTATGATGACGAGAAATCTTCACCTTGATTCCTAAAAAAAAATTAAATTTAGTGAAGCAGAAGCTTTAATGCCTATTCCTATATGCTAAATACAAGAATAATTTACATTCATACAATAATTCAAGAATGACTAATATAAAAGAGTACAGTTTCACAATACAATAGTAGAACTTACAATTAAACACAAACCAAACTTTTAAATAAATTATTAGTGGTAAAATTAGTAAAAAACTAAATTAATAAATCAATGCAACATATTACAAATTTTAAATACAAGGGAATATGAGGCAACATGAATTTTATTTAGTTAAACTCACTTAACAAAGCATTATAAAGTTAATATTAATTCTGAAATCATGGGTAAATTGGCAAAGGTATATCCATATTTAAAATAGTTGAAGCTTTTTATATAAGAATTTCTCTTACCAATTAATATTTTATTCAAACTTGATTTGAAAAGTAATATTATTTTAGAGTATCATCAATTTCTTGTAATATTGATATTTGTTAATATTTTCCGTTGATAGAATCTAATTGATGGAAGTTAAATTTTATAATAAGTAAATTCTGCTTATTAGGGTTGCAACTGATGTACCCTAATTATAACCAATTATTAGGGTTGCAACTGATGTACTCTAATTATAACCAATTATTAGGGTTGCAACTGATGTACCCTAATTATAACCAATTATTAGGGTTGCAACTGATGTACTCTAATTATAACCAATTATTAGGGTTGCAACTGATGTACTCTAAGTATAACCAATTATTAGGGTTGCAACTGATGTACCCTAAGTATAACCAATTATTAGGGTTGCAACTGATGTACTCTAAGTATAACCAATTATTAGGGTTGCAACTGATGTACCCTAAGTATAACCAATTATTAGGGTTGCAACTGATGTACCCTAAGTATAACCAATTATTAGGGTTGCAACTGATGTACTCTAACTATAACCAATTATTAGGGTTGCAACTGATGTACCCTAAGTATAACCAATTATTAGGGTTGCAACTGATGTACTCTAAGTATAACCAATTATTAGGGTTGCAACTGATGTACCCTAAGTATAACCAATTATTAGGGTTGCAACTGATGTACCCTAAGTATAACCAATTATTAGGGTTGCAACTGATGTACCCTAAGTATAACCAATTATTAGGGTTGCAACTGATGTACCCTAAGTATAACCAATTATTAGGGTTGCAACTTATTAGGGTTGCAAAAAATATCCGTTTTTGAAGTTTGCCGAATTTTCTCGTCTTGACATTCTTAATGAACGACTGTAGCTAAAAAACATACTTTCAAGGGAATTAGGGATAAAACCAAATTATATATATATTTACTGAAAAATACCCGCATATGAATTGTTTATAATATACGTACAACTAAGAAGCATAACTCTAAGTATTGATACAGTACATGATGTCATTCGTAAAAAGATCCGAGTCAAAGTGACCATCTTATATCGTGTTAATTGACTCGTGTACTTTTTCTCCTGTTTATCAGGTCATTCGACCCGAACGAAGTTAGAGTGACTCCACTTCCTATTAAAATGACTGTTTCACAGGCCCTATTGAATATTAAACATGAACCCGCTATGCCATTTGTATATCTTATGTTTCCTTTCAATTATAAAATAATTCAACTATTCAGACTAAACTTCGCTAGTGTTACACTGCATGATAATTTAATGTGTCACCAAGTGAGGAATAGCTAAATATAATATTAATCCACTATTTTTGTGATTCGCTAGAGACTAGGATCGAGTTAATTTGCTCAGTACATTTTTTCTGCCAACGATTTTAATCGCCGACCGAATGTCAACACTGAGCGATTATGATTTTTCAATTAGGATATGGATTGTTAATTTTGACATTTAATAACATTTCATCAACTCGACTTCATTCCCAACAAAGTTCTCCATCAATTTCTTGCAATTAATTAATCTATCAAATATTAATGAGTTATGAGAACCAATTATCAGTGTGTAAAACTCTTAAGTTTTCTCTAAATCTTAAAATGTCTCGTCACGATACAAAGTGTCACACATGAATAATTAACTCTAGAATGAGTTCACTCACGTTAGATATTAATTGATTATTATAGTGGATCATGAAAATGAATAATTCTCAATATAGTTCTAGGTACCACCGCTTGACGACAATTTTGTATTCAAGCTTAATCAGTAATTGATAAATTTACTTATATTTGTTTTCTACACATTAATGCTCTGGTTTCTAGTACTTGCTAGTCTATTGATATACATTTTAATTTCTGTAAACGCTCTCTTCGCGTCATTTCTGCAAACACTTTGCCTGTATCTTCATCTTTAGTTATCTGGTTTCAGCATATCTATTGTTTCTGTACATTTCGATGTGTCTGCTATATTTTGTTCTTGGTAAACTCATTGGTCTCAGCATTTATAAGTGATGGCGAAGGTATGCGCTCTTCGAGTTGAAAAATAAGTCATAAAAATTTGACTATGGTTGAGCTAATCACAATAGTCGCAACAGAACATTAACGGACCCAAATTTATTTAGCCAAATATATATTTCCTAGCGGTAAATCCGAGTTTTAGATAATATAGATATTGCAGTCACAATATGTAGTTTGGTTAGATCTCCAAGTTATTGTAATTTATTTGAATAGTGCTATTAATATGCTATATGGCAATTCATGTAAATAACACATCTGATTTTCCATGTCATGCCTAGGCATGTAAATAACATGGTATCGCATGCCATCAGGTGCTTTAGGTTTTCTTATTTATTATATTGACCACCAATCGATTGTGTTGTGTTCCTGCAATGGAGATATTATCTGTAGAATATTATGCAGTTTACGCCAACTTTGTAGGTAGAGAGTGATTTAACCTGTGACAGTTAGGGTAGAAAGATATACCTTATTAACAAGAATTAGATTATTGAAAAGTGAAGCAATAAAATAGTATAATATAATATATGTTTTTAGAATTAGTGAAAATATCCGCACCGAATTAAGTTTAAAAATTGCCAATAGTAAAAAAGGATTTTGTGTATTTTTCATATTATCGAGAGTTAATCATAGCAACACATAATGAATTACTATGTAGATGACGGACTCTCGTATAGCACATACCTTCGCCGCTGCTCAATAATGACCTTGACCTTTGACCCGATGAATTCCAAAATGTAACTAAGTGATTCCTGGATAATGAACAATCGTCGCACCAAATTTCAGGAAATTTGGTTGAATACCTTTGGAGTTCTACGAATAATAAGATTACAAAAAAAATAATGCCTATTAAAACATTACTTTCTGTATCTTTGCACAAAAAATGTAATTTCTAATCATCAAAATAGTCCCAGTTCTGTGTTTAGTAACTCATATTCAAAGTTAAGATCATCTCTGCGATAAATCCTCCTCTCAATTTGATGAATGGCAGGTGACCAAAAGTTGGCCCAAAAGTTCTAATTTATGAGTGCACTACCCCTCTAAGAGTGCACTACCCCTCTAAGAGTGCACTACCCCTCTAAGAGTGCACTACCCCTCTAAGAGTGCACTACCCCTCTGAGAGTGCACTACCCCTCTAAGAGTGCACTACCCCTCTAAGAGTGCACTACCCCTCTGAGAGTGCACTACCCCTCTGAGAGTGCACTACCCCTCTAAGAGTGCACTACCCCTCCAAGAGTGCACTACCCCTCTGAGAGTGCACTACCCCTCTAAGAGTGCACTACCCCTCTGAGAGTGCACTACCCCTCTGAGAGTGCACTACCCCTCTAAGAGTGCACTACCCCTCTAACAGTGCACTTTCTCTTTTTCTTTATTTTTTTTACTGTATTTAAATCACGCTAATTCGTCGTCGAATTTTCGTAAAGGGAATATTAACATACATTAACATGTTGTGTAGTTTTTAGTGTCCGCTAGATTTTTTGTACTGCATATTTCATGATTGTTTAATGAGGGGGCAGAGAGGTTCGGGGGGCGTCACACCCCCCTTTTCACACATATCAGTGTGTTAATATCCCCTATACGGAAATTCTTTGGACGAAACATCCTGTCCACTTAACATCCTGTCCACTTAACATCCTGTCTACAAAATGACTTCAACGAAATGTCTTCCGACTAAATTTCTCTTGACTAAAGGTCTGGCAACTCGCTAAACCATTTTTTTTATTATAACCTACGATCAAACATTCATCAAACATTCTATGTTTGAAGATGCTTTTCAAGTATTGAAATTTCCCGATGATTATCATTTCCAACCGATATTCAGTCTAAGAATAGCAACCCCCCCCCCCCTCTCACTAACTAACATCCCGAAGTCAAACAGATGATCCCTAAGTAGCTACTATCGTCTCTATCAACTCTCTCCCGTGCAGTGACTTAGGCATCGCTATGCATAATGTCTACTATAAATCTAGGGGAACACTCCGCCCTAATTGGTTGCTGGTGCTAACTGAAATTGCAACAGGAGCCGAGAGTCTGAACGGTAAGGGGGGGGGGAGGAGCTAGGTATTGATTATATGTAATAATATAATATATTAATAAATAATATAGCTCACAATATGACTAATTAGATTCTAATAACTTTTTATTTTCTAACACATTATGTGTAAAATATAAATTCATTTAAATTTATTCAATTTTATTCGATACCTGAATACTTTTATAAAATTCTCTTTATTTCAATACACTAAATATGACTATTTACATTGAATCAAAAAAAGTGTATTCGTAATGATTCTTTAATATTATTCATATTTCATATTTCCAAAAAGGTATATTTACTGATAATAAAGGTTGTAGATATTTGGGTACACGACGACCAATTTGTAAGATTAGAAATTAATAGGAAATTAGAAAACTGTGATTAGTAAAATAAATATTTTTCCTTAATACATACTGTGGTAGGTCACATCTACAATGTACTGTATTGAATAGTGTCTGCCTATAGTGTATCTGTTAAAATAGGCCCTATTGAATTACCTGTAAACCGGTAAATATCTCAACAGTTCAATCGTTCCAACTGCGTATAATTCTTACTCATAATTATATGAAGGAAAGCAAATAAAATATTCGGAGTGTTGACCGTAGATTTTATAGAAAAATCTTCAATTGTATAAATGAGAGTAAATAAAATATTTAGAGTGTTAACCGTAGATTTTAGATCAAAATAATATACATTACCGTTTTCTGTATAGAAAATTTATGGGGTGACTGCGATAATTCTAATTCTTTATCAAGAATTTAATGGGGTCCATAAAATAGAAATCTTAAGGGATACACAATTAAAAGAAAGATGTGTTATTACTTAGATAGAATTATAAACAATGTAATATTAATATGTGAAAATAATATAATAATAATATATGATGAATGAATTAAATATTGAAAACAATATGAATTAGTTTATTCATCCCCACATTTATAGTTTTTTACCATGAAAAAAGTGCTTCCTAATGTTTTGTTCAATTAACAGCAGATAATTAATATAATACACTTTTCTAAAAGATACTTGTATGTAGCAAATTAATTTTATTATTACTCTTTGTAACAATTGTAATTCTGGAATAATTATCTGAAAGCTGCACTAACTATTAGCAACTGTTACTGGTAAATATTGATGGCAATTGTTACTGGTAACTGTAACTGGTAACTGTAACTGGTAACTGTTACTGGTAACTCTTACTATTCATTTCAATAGCCAATACACTCTAATACTCTCTTGGTACTTACTTATAGTTACCATTACTATTACCATTACTATTCATGTGAGGTCTCTATGGCAGTATATTTTACCTCTTCAGATTGCTTTATCAGAGCAATAAAAATATTTTATAGCCCAGAAGCGGAGCAATTCTCCACAGTATTGTTTGCCATCCAGTACATCTTATTAGTGGAGGTATTGTGTGGTATTGTAAGTGTATTGTTTGCCATCCAGTACATCTTATTAGTCGAGGTATTGTGTGGTATTGTAAGTGTATTGTTTGCCATCCAGTACATCTTATTAGTCGAGGTATTGTGTGGTATTGTAAGTGTATTGTTTGCCATCCAGTACATCTTATTAGTCGAGGTATTGTGTGGTATTGTAAGTGTATTGTTTGCTTTCCAGTACATCTTATTAGTCGAGGTATTATGCGGTATTGTAAGTGTATTGTTTGCCATCCAGTACATCTTATTAGTGGAGGTATTGTGTGGTATTGTAAGTGTATTGTTTGCCATCCAGTACATCTTATTAGTCGAGGTATTGTGTGGTATTGTGAGTGAATTGTTTGCCATCCAGTACATCTTATTAGTCGAGGTATTGTGTGGTATTGTAAGTGTATTGTTTGCCATCCAGTACATCTTATTAGTGGAGGTATTGTGTGGTATTGTAAGTGTATTGTTTGCCATCCAGTACATCTTATTAGTGGAGGTATTGTGTGGTATTGTAAGTGTATTGTTTGCCATCCAGTACATCTTATTAGTCGAGGTATTGTGTGGTATTGTAAGTGTATTGTTTGCCATCCAGTACATCTTATTAGTCGAGGTATTGTGTGGTATTGTTAGTGTATTGTTTGCCATCCAGTACATCTTATTAGTCGAGGTATTGTGTGGTATTGTAAGTGTAATGTTTGCTGTCCAGTACATCTTATTAGTCGAGGTATTGTGTGGTATTGTAAGTGTATTGTTTGCCATCCAGTACATCTTATTAGTCGAGGTATTGTGTGGTATTGTAAGTGTATTGTTTGCCATCCAGTACATCTTATTAGTCGAGGTATTGTGTGGTATTGTAAGTGTATTGTTTGCCATCCAGTACATCTTATTAGACGAGGTATTGTGTGGTATTGTAGGTGTATTGTTTGCTTTCCAGTACATCTTATTAGTCGAGGTATTGTGTGGTATTGTAAGTGTATTGTTTGCCATCCAGTACATCTTATTAGTCGAGGTATTGTGTGGTATTGCAAGTGTATTGTTTATTTTTTAATTAGATATAATTATTTTTAAAATGCAGATATGTTTCCATATTCGAATTACTTCATATCTTATTTTAGTTATCCATGATTGGTTGATGGGTAATTATTCTAATTACTTAAATCTGTCTGATATCATATATAAATAAAATAAACATTGAATAAAATAACATTTATACATATTTTAGTAACCGGTATGTTTTTCATTGCAACATATGATTTTGATGATAAACATCTGTTGAATAAATGTGTAGATGCTTCCAAACATTGAAACATAAAAGTAATGAATAAAAAGGAATTAATAATTCGTTTCAGTCAGAAACTACAAATAATATTCCACAGAGAATGAAGTTAACAGTAAAAGTTTTACATATAATGTTTTTATTTCAGTTTACACGACTTTGTCAAATGAATAAATAATGTTCATATTATACGACAAAATGGAACACTACGGTCATTCAAAATGAATAAATGTTATTAACTGAATAAATGTTATTAATTAATTCATTCTTGAAATAATTTATTTGAAATAGCATGAAAAACATTGAAAACAATAAGTTATATAATTTGACATTAAAATATGTATATCACAACATGATTTGAGAACTAACTCGCTGTCATTTTTATTTATAAAATGTAAATTTTATTGTATCTGAGACTATTTTCCTTCGTATATCTTTCATTTTTTACATTATTACAGTATATTTGAATAATATATGTAAATTAGAATATATAAATAATTCTATTTGAACTAAAAAAATGTTTTTAATGATAAAACTGATGTCAAAAAACAATAGGAGAGAAAGAGGAGAGAAAGAGCAAAGCAAGAGTAAAGCAAGAGAGCAAAGCAAGAGAGTAAAGCAAGAGAGCAAAGCAAGAGCAAAGCAAAAGAGCAAAGCAAGAGAGCAAAGCAAGAGAGCAAAGCAAGAGGAAAGCAAGTGCAAAGTAAGAGAGCAAAGCAAGAGAGAAAAGCAAGAGAGCAAAGCAAGAGAGCAAAGCAAGAGAGCAAAGCAAAAGAGCAAAGCAAAAGAGCAAAGCAAAAGATCAAAGCAAGAGAGCAAAGCAAGAGAGCAAAGCAAGAGAACAAAGCAAGAGAGCAAAGCAAGAGAGCAAAGCAAGAGAGCAAAGCAAAAGAGCAAAGCGAGAGAGCAAAGCAAGAGCAAAACAAGAGAGCAAAGCAAGAGCAAAGCAAGAGAGCAAAGCAAGAGAGCAAAGCAAGAGAGCAAAGCAAGAGAGCAAAGCAAGAGCAAAGCAAGAGCAAAGCAAAAGAGCAAAACAAGAGAGCAAAGCAAAAGAGCAAAGCAAGAGAGCAAAGCAAAAGAGCAAAGCAAGAGAGCAAAGCAAGAGAGCATAGCAAATAACAAAGAAAGAGAGCAAAGCAAAAGAGCAAAGCAAAAGAGCAAAGCGAGAGAGCAAAGCAAGAGCAAAAAAAGAGAGCAAAGCAGGAGCAAAGCAAAAGAGCAAAGCAAAAGAGCAAACCAAGAGAGCAAAGCAAGAGAGCATAGCAAAGAGCAAAGAAAGAGAGCAAAGCAAAAGAGCAAAACAAGAGAGCAAAGCAAGAGAGCAAAGCAAGAGAGCAAAGCAAGAGCAAATCAAGAGCAAAGCAAGAGAGCAAAGCAAGAGCAAAGCAAGAGCAAAGCAAGAGCAAAGCAAGAGCAAAGCAAGAGCAAAGCAAGAGCAAAGCAAGAGCAAAGCAAGAGCAAAGCAAGAGCAAAGCAAGAGCAAAGCAAGAGCAAAGTAAGAGCAAAGCAAGAGCAAAGCAAGAGCAAAGCAAGAGAGCAAAGCAAGAGCAAAGCAAGAGCAAAGCAAGAGCAAAGCAAGAGCAAAGCAAGAGCAAAGCAAGAGAGCAAAGCAAGAGAGCAAAGCAAGAGAGCAAAACAAGAGAGCAAAGCAAGAGCAAAGCAAGAGAGCAAAGCAAGAGAGCAAAGCAAGAGAGCAAAGCAAGAGAGCAAAGCAAGAGAGCAAAGCAAGAGAGCAAAGCAAGAGAGCAAAGCAAGAGAGCAAAGCAAGAGAGCAAAGCAAGAGAGCAAAGCAAGAGAGCAAAGCAAGAGAGCAAAGCAAGAGAGCAAAGCAAGAGCAAAGCAAGAGCAAAGCAAGAGAGCAAAGCAAGAGAGCAAAGCAAGAGAGCAAAGCAAAAGAGCAAAGCAAGAGAGCAAAGCAAGAGAGCAAAGCAAGAGAGCAAAGCAAGAGAGCAAAGCAGGAGAGCAAAGCAAGAGAGCAAAGCAAGAGAGCAAAGCAAGAGAGCAAAGCAAGAGCAAAGCAAGAGAGCAAAGTAAGAGCAAAGTAAGAGCAAAGCAAGAGCAAAGCAAGAGAGCAATGCAAGAGCAAAGCAAGAGAGCAAAGCAAGAGAGCAAAGCAAGAGAGCAAAGCAAGAGAGCAAAGCAAGAGAGCAAAGCAAGAGCAAAGCAAGAGCAAAGCAAGAGCAAAGCAAGAGCAAAGCAAGAGCAAAGCAAGAGCAAAGCAAGAGCAAAGCAAGAGCAAATCAAGAGAGCAAAGCAAGAGAGCAAAGCAAGAGCAAAGCAAGAGCAAAGCAAGAGAGCAAAGCAAGAGAGCAAAGCAAGAGAACAAAGCAAGAGAGCAAAGCAAGAGAGCAAAGCAAGAGAGCAAAGCAAGAGAGCAAAGCAAGAGAGCAAAGCAAGAGCAAAGCAAGAGAGCAAAGCAAGAGAGCAAAGCAAGAGAGCAAAGCAAGAGAGCAAAGCAAGAGAGCAAAGCAAGAGAGCAAAGCAAGAGAGCAAAGCAAGAGAGCAAAGCAAGAGAGCAAAGCAAGAGCAAAGCAAGAGAGCAAAGCAAGAGAGCAAAGCAAGAGAGCAAAGCAAGAGAGCAAAGCAAGAGAGCAAAGCAAGAGAGCAAAGCAAGAGCAAAGCAAGATAGCAAAGCAAGAGCTAAGTAAGAGCAAAGCAAGAGCAAAGCAAGAGCAAAGCAAGAGCAAAGCAAGAGCAAAGCAAGAGAGCAAAGCAAGAGAGCAAAGCAAGAGAGCAAAGCAAGAGAGCAAAGCAAGAGCAAAGCAAGAGCAAAGCAAAAGAGCAAAACAAGAGAGCAAAGCAAAAGAGCAAAGCAAGAGAGCAAAGCAAAAGAGCAAAGCAAGAGAGCAAAGCAAGAGAGCAAAGCAAGAGAGCAAAGCAAGAGAGCAAAGCAAGAGCAAAGCAAGAGCAAAGCAAGAGAGCAAAGCAAGAGAGCAAAGCAAGAGAGCAAAGCAAGAGAGCAAAGCAAGAGAGCAAAGCAAGAGAGCAAAGCAAGAGAGCAAAGCAAGAGAGCAAAGCAAGAGAGCAAAGCAAGAGAGCAAAGCAAGAGAGCAAAGCAAGAGAGCAAAGCAAGAGAGCAAAGCAAGAGAGCAAAGCAAGAGAGCAAAGCAAGAGCAAAGCAAGAGAGCAAAGCAAGAGCAAAGTAAGAGCAAAGCAAGAGCAAAGCAAGAGCAAAGCAAGAGCAAAGCAAGAGCAAAGCAAGAGCAAAGCAAGAGCAAAGCATGAGCAAAGCAAGAGCAAAGCAAGAGAGCAATGCAAGAGCAAAGCAAGAGAGCAAAGCAAGAGAGCAAAGCAAGAGCAAAGCAAGAGCAAAGCAAGAGCAAAGCAAGAGCAAAGCAAGAGCAAAGCAAGAGAGCAAAGCAAGCGAGCAAAGCAAGAGCAAAGCAAAAGAGCAAGGCAAGAGCAAAGCAAGAGCAAAGCAAAAGAGCAAAGCAAGAGCAAAGCAAGAGCAAAGCAAGAGAGCAAAGCAAGAGAGCAAAGCAAGAGAGCAAAGCAAGAGAGCAAAGCAAGAGAGCAAAGCAAGAGAGCAAAGCAAGAGAGCAAAGCAAGAGAGCAAAGCAAGAGAGCAAAGCAAGAGAGCAAAGCAGGAGCAAAGCAAGAGCAAAGCAAGAGCAAAGCAAGAGCAAAGCAAGAGCAAAGCAAGAGCAAAGCAAGAGCAAAGCAAGAGAGCAATGCAAGAGCAAAGCAAGAGAGCAAAGCAAGAGAGCAAAGCAAGAGCAAAGCAAGAGCAAAGCAAGAGCAAAGCAAGAGCAAAGCAAGAGCAAAGCAAGAGAGCAAAG
This sequence comes from Caprella mutica, assembly GCA_947561585.1. NCBI lineage: Eukaryota > Metazoa > Arthropoda > Malacostraca > Amphipoda > Caprellidae > Caprella > Caprella mutica. The sequence goes on from CANNZV010000011.1 coordinate 301,601, forward strand.
CAAGAGAGCAAAGCAAGAGCAAAGCAAAAGAGCAAGGCAAGAGCAAAGCAAGAGCAAAGCAAAAGAGCAAAGCAAGAGCGAAGCAAGAGCAAAGCAAGAGCAAAGCAAGAGCAAAGCAAGAGCAAAGCAAGAGAGCAAAGCAAGAGAGCAAAGCAAGAGAGCAAAGCAAGAGCAAAGCAAGAGCAAAGCAAGAGCAAAGCAAGAGCAAAGCAAGAGCAAAGCAAGAGAGCAAAGCAAGAGAGCAAAGCAAGAGCAAAGCAAGAGAGCAAAGCAAGAGAGCAAAGCAAGAGCAAAGCAAGAGCAAAGCAAGAGAGCAAAGCAAGAGAGCAAAGCAAGAGCAAAGCAAGAGCAAAGCAAGAGCAAAGCAAGAGAGCAAAGCAAGAGAGCAAAGCAAGAGCAAAGCAAAAGAGCAAGGCAAGAGCAAAGCAAGAGCAAAGCAAAAGAGCAAAGCAAGAGCGAAGCAAGAGCAAAGCAAGAGCAAAGCAAGAGCAAAGCAAGAGAGTAAAGCAAGAGAGCAAAGCAAGAGAGCAAAGCAAGAGAGCAAAGCAAGAGCAAAGCAAGAGCAAAGCAAGAGCAAAGCAAGAGCAAAGCAAGAGAGCAAAGCAAGAGCAAAGCAAGAGAGCAAAGCAAGAGAGCAAAGCAAGAGAGCAAAGCAAGAGCAAAGCAAGAGCAAAGCAAGAGAGCAAAGCAAGAGCAAAGCAAGAGCAAGGGGTTACTCAAGTATTCAACACCTTAGCCGCGTTTCTTTCATTTAATTTTCTTCTTAAGTAAAAGTTTCTAATAAGCACAACTTATCGCAGAAGTTTTGACAATTATTTAAAGTAGAGTTATGGAGTTCACTGTAGTAACTTTCTGAGATTAACATGAAGGGTTACAAGTTTGCTTGCGATATGTAAATATTTTAAATCCTAAGTAGGGATTAAAAGGGGTTCCGTGTTAACTTCTAAAAAAGGCAAAGATTTAACAATCTGACTTATTTTACGAGTACCACGGCAAAGTAGATAACTAAATGAATTGAGAATGTCCACGAATTGGTATTACAGTAATTTACACTGAAATAATTTGTAGTTGTTTATAATGGCTGTAAACAATCAGTAATTGTCCACTAAGCTTTGGAGAGTCAACAGATCGCTTCTATTTTGACGTTATTATCATTTCATCTTAACGGATTTTTTTTAATTTCCACGAATGGAGAACGATTCCATGAATAGAGAGGTAAAAGAACGAAATTAAATGTTTAAAGAATTAGAACAATGCGAAATACGTTTTACAATTCATTATGAGACAATTCTGTAAGATATTCTATTCAAATTTTTCCTGAGTAAAAATTGGCTGAAGGCAGAAGAACATTCGAATTTAAACATCCATTCTATTAATTTTCTTACCAAGTCTGGTAGTTACGTTCCACAATATTATGGTAGGTATTTAAAGGTATATCATAAATGTATATAATTGTAATATATCAAATAAAAGTGAAATTAACTTTTAAATACAGAAAATAAAGGTTAGACACAGAAAATATAGGTTGGATAATTGTAATTTATTTTACGTTTTTTCCAAGTTTTGTTCCTGCTATTTTGATAAAATAGAGTTGAATATCAGTGTTATTGTGAGTATTTCTTTTAATATATTTCTATCAAGAACAATAAAATCTAAATTTTACAAGAGTTGCAACCTCTGAAATATATATGCATTGTGAAAATCATCCATATTAAATATTGCAATTGAAACATACATTATATATGCAGGTAGTGAAAAAGTTATCTAAAATAATTATTTAAAATCTTTTCATTTTTACAGTTTCTTTTCTGATGCTCTAAAATATTTGTTATTCTGATGTTTATCCTTTTTACAAATTCAAACAAACTATAATAAATTCATTGGAATCTCAGCCGTAAAATATCTCACAATAATAAAAATCTTTTTCTCAAATTAAATATTTTATCAGAGCATATTTCTTGTTTTTTTCTTATATCATCGTAATATTTAGTAGTTACTTTATATTCCCTTATCAGTTCAATAAAATAGCGTTCCTAGCGTCTGACACGCTACTGTTTAATTCATGCGTCAGGTCGTACGTTTTGTCTGGTATGACCCAATCGGAAAATTGTTATCGATAAATAAAAAAATCTAGTACAAAAAATGATTCAACAAAAATCAATCGCAAATTTATCATAAATTTAAAACACTTCTACCAACAGCGCCTCACAAATTTGGTGAAAGTGAAAGAAAAATAAAAGAAACAGTAATTGAAAACAAAAAATAATACAACAGGCACTGTATTAGTTACGATTAAAAACTATCAATATTTACTTAATCGGTGCATTAATAGACGATCAGTCAACTGTAAATTTCTGGACAGGAAGCGTCTCAGTAGCTCCAATATTTGCTATGGACGGACACTTCGATGATTCAGGATTTTGTGTCCGGGTGTCAATTCGGAGACACTCGCACTTCTAGAAGATATTTTCAATTTTTATAAAAGATCCAGATAAAATAATAAATTGAATAACAAATATGGTAAAGGAAGTATCTAACATTTGTGAGTAAACGGTATTTACGTTATATAAATAAGGAAAATAGTCAATATGTTTGATTTACCCTGTTTGGACTTCAATCGTGACATTTCATCTAAAATATTTAGATTCATATTTTATAGATTAGAGAGATTAAAGATATATGTACAAGTGTTTCAAGTATTGTTGTACCTAAGGTATTAATACCATTGCTAAATTTCATATGTCTGATCGTATAAGAACCCATTTTTGTAATTCAAACGCGATTTTTCACTTTTGAACAAAATTAATTATTAAATTATTATTATAAAAGTTATTTATTAAAAATATCTATAAATCTCCTCAGTCGAGTTATCATAATCTATACTATAATAAGAGCGACGTCCGTCCGTCTGTCCGTCCGTGTGTCACACTTTTCATTAAGAAACACATATTACAAGGAAAAACAATTCATTTGTGGTAGTATCATGACTACGGGCTACAATAATATTGACAATAATTATTTAAAAAACAAATTTATATTTTACCTTTTCTGATATTATTTTGTTTTTGTTTTATCAGAATATGTGTATCCATAATACGTACTTGCATTCGAATATAATTTAGATTCAATAACCGGTACTGTACTAGTAAATATAACATTGAGACACAGTATTGCAATTTTTTTCACTACACTGAGAAAAATAAACGACTCCAACTGATGCACCCAGGTGTTTCGAGTTCACTCTATGGCTTTGTCTCTAAAGCGAGACACTTTAGTGCATCACACTCTACTTTGGATGCACTAAAGTGCATCAGTTCGATGCACTTTAGTGTCTTAGCTGTATAAGTTTGTTAAAATGATGAGAAAATTATGGTTTCCTCATTTTTTCTCATCATTTTAACGAACTTATAGCTAAAACACTAAAGTGCATCGAACTGATGGACTTTAGTGCATCCAAACTATAGTTTGATGCACTAAAGTGTATCGCTTTAGAAACAAAGCCATTGAGTGAACTCGAAACACCTGGGTGCATCAGAATTTCTTTAATTTCAATTTGCTATAATGTTGCCTAAGTAAATAATGAACCTCTCTCAACCACTTAAAACTCTTCTATCGAACTCTATAAGAGGTGGAATCAATAAAAGTGATTTTAATCAAGTACTCAGGAGCTGTAAAGAACTATCGAATAAAAAGTTCCTCATTTTGATCCAAACGATACGGTGAAAGATGTCTTCGCTTCACAAAAAATTGAAGAATGTGAAATAGATTTCATCCGAATAAAATGTAGAACACAATTGAGTGTTTGTAGTGTCATATTTAATACTATATACTGATAAAATTCTGCCTTAACAATTGCATTTGGCTATACTGTAAGAGAGAAGCTTTATGGTCGAACAAAAATATCTTCATAGTGGATTAAAATTGAAAAAAAATCATGTAACTTCCAATTATTGTTTTATTATTTCATAAAAATCATCTTGTATAAAAACATCGAAACTTTTGACTTCATTCCTGAGTGAAAGTAGATATACTGTTTCATCTTGGTTTTGATTATAATAACATTTTCTTTTTCCAGTTATATAAATGAATCAACAGAAACATATTCTTTCAAATACAGTATTTTTTTAAAAGTAATAAATACAATAATATATAATATTATAAAGCCCAATAATAACCCAATAACTTTAATAACGCAACTAATTTTAAAGTTAATCCCGTTGCAAAGACTTGCAGTAACATTTTTCTGAAACTATCCTCTCGATTTAAATAATGTAGTCAGTTTTTGATGGTATATAGTTGCTTTAATAGCATTATGGATGGGAGTGTTGGGGTAGCTAATAGAGCAATAAGATGCTCAGACCACTCACCCAAATTGCAAAGATGTCCCAACAGTAAATTATGTCTACATCAAGTACCTATCTTCAAAATGGCCTCTTCAAGATTATGATACTCTGAAAAATTAAATACTTTCTACTTAGGTATTCTGTAGCCACCACTTAAAGATCATATTAAGCATCATATTGATGAGGAAAAGTAGAGACATGAATCAAAGTTAGTCGTGTTTTTTAATGATTTTGATAAATATTATTTAATTTTTGTTTAGTTTACAATTTGAACCATGTTTTAATTTAGGACTTTGTAATTATTTTTAAATTTTTACATGTTTCTGAAACTTTTTTCTATTCTAAAAGTAATAAATAATATATTTCTGTTAAATATTATTGAACTGTGATTATTCAAAGTTTTGCATATATATATATATTTTCAATGGAAAATGCGAGAAGAAGGAATGAATATATTACCTAGCTAAAATATCGCTGCTAAATTAAGAGTACATTAGAAATTATAGAAGTATTTATTAAAATTAAATTAATTTAATTTTTATAACATTTCATATTTAAAAATTAGAAAAATTGTTATTTGAAAATCTAACTGTTGGAAACAAATTTTATTTGAAAACGGTGAATAATTTTTCCTCCAAGTATTGAATAATTTATTTCAAGACTATTCGAATATATTTTAATTTTGAATAATTTTAATATTTTTTCCAAAGAAAAAGATTGAAAAAATATCACTGAAAAAAAAATGATTTTCTTCAATAGCGGAAATTTATAGAATGATGTACTAGATTTTGCGTATCGTACTTGCCACTATTTTTGTGTTTGAATATTCCATTAAGCTTCAAATATTACTCTATTATAGAAACAATTTAACGAGGAAGTTCTATAATCACTCTTCCAAATATTCATGATTCAGAGTTTATTTTATATCTCGAAATTAACATGCCATTATATGACTGAACATTCCTCTCCATTCTTCCGACACTAAATGCCACACTTTGAAACATGACATCCACTTGCTGTTTCCCACCACCTTCCCCTATCCCTATAGCTCTTTCCCCATCCCTATTTCACTTCCCCCATCCCTAGTTCTTCCCATGGGCGTCGTTGTGAACAGATTGGATACCATCCCCCGGGGCACTAACTTCGTAACAAGGATATTCTACAAGGAATTATTCCATTCGTCAACTTTCCTTCCTTTAATCAAGATTGAAGTGGAGCTTTTTACAGCAACAGTAGAAGATTTCAGTGATTGTATGTCCTGCCTTTATGTATGTAATTTTATATTAGTTAGGTAATCATTATTAATTATAATAACAAGTTTCCTTTTCAATATATAATATATATTTCAATCTCAATGTTGCTAATATTTAATTAAAGTTTCAAAAAACTATTCGGTTATTTAATACTGAAACGTTCACTTTTAATATACATTTACTATTTAGTTTTCATTATTTTTTATTTTAATGGAATAATAATGTTTTTCAAACTATAAAGTTGACTTAATAAACAACAATTATAGATACCTTTCTTTTTGAATCGATATGCAGATTGAACTCAAGAATTAAATTAAATAAAGTATATTTTTTCAGTATTTCAGGATAATGTTAAGAAACTTATGCTGGTTAACTATCTATAAAATTAACCGGGAAAATTTTGAATAAAAAATAAACATTTTGAATAAAAAAAAACATTTTGAAGAAAAAAAAAACATTTTGAAGAAAAAAAAAACATTTTGAAGAAAAAAAAACATTTTGGAGAAAAAAAAAAAACAGTTTGAAAAAAGAAAATTTTAACTTTCCTGAAAAAAAATCATCAAAAACAACGAATTTATTTTAATTAAGCAGTAATTATTACATTTTCGATATACAACATGTATATAATTTGTATACATTCAATATAATTTTCTAAAGTCTCGATAAATACATGTGATAAATTTAACGCTAACTTTGTATATATAAGTTCTCTAAGTCTTCTTAAGAAAAACTTATTAGCTTTATAAGAGCAATAGAAAGGTAATACGAGTATAATTACTTTTGTGCAAGTTAATTACATTCGATAATTATTACTGACACTTTAATTAACTATAGGAAATTATTTTATTGGTAGTATATTAACGGAATAAATTACAACTGACGCGTTAGAATTAAAATATAATGTTTTTATTCGATCACTGCAGAACAAACAGCAATATTATATGTATATGTAATTATGGAGGGAAATTGGTTTCAGTTTAAATGCATGTCTCTTAAACAAAATCTATAGTTAGATTTCAAACCTATTCAGGATTATACTGTATATAATGTATATAAATAACATTCTATCAGGTTCATTTTGAAGAAAATTATTATTTTTCTTTCGATTATTTCTTCACTGACATGTTTAGCTAAAAATGGTAAATAATAGTATTAGAATAAATATTTTTCTTCGATTTCTAACACTTAATTTCAAATTCACACGCATAAAATCATTCAAACCAACTGAAAATTTTATCGTCTTTTTTACGAAATTCCATCTATAAGATTTACCAAATTATACTACCTAATAAAACTAAATTATTTGAGAATGACAAAATACAAATAAACTTTTATTATAATAAAAATGGTGTTTTGCAAAAAGTTATCTTAAAAGATGTATGTAGATGTTTACAATATGTGTCCCAGTAGAAAAAAATACATAGCATGCTTTGTTAAATTTGAAACATTATTATAAAGTGTCCAAAAACCTTTAACTTTTCAAAAAACAATCACCAATTAAAATAAAAAGAAATGGATTGAGCTTTGCTTAGATATGAAGTTTGTACGGGTATTCCTTTTGTAGCAATACTTATAGTGCGTTTATCCGAACTATCACCAAACGGCTCAAGTGAAATTACTTACCGAGTACTTCACTTATGGCAATGCCCAAGGAAATGCGAAAATAATGGTCACTTTAGGATAAACTTAGCTAGTTACACCAACCATTCTTGTGAATGGGATACATACTTGAAATGAAGAGATTAGATTTTGCATGAGCTTCAAGTCGTTCCAAGTTTTGTCGTTCAATTATTTTGATGGGTTGAACGTTGAGAAGGGTATGAGTTTTAGTAGTGTGAAGAATAAGCAAGGAAAATGTCACTAGACATTTACGGGAGCGACGCAATATTCGGACATTCAAAGTTTATAAACACAGGTCATGAGAAGTCAGTCAGAAATTTCCGGATATCATTTCAAATATAAATGAATATTGGTTCTTGATCAATGATAGAGTCTATTTTTAAAGGTTAAAAACCCTGTGCAACATTTTCCTCCTTCATCTTATAACATCAGCAACTATAAATTATTCATATTAATTAGAAATTATAGTCTTAATATAATGAAACCGCTGAGAAATTAGTGTTAAATGGATAAATAGTCAGTTGTAACTTTTAACTTTTGCTGACAAATATTTTTGATCAAAGTTGCGTATCGGGAGCGTAAGAATTTTAACATTAGATGACGTAACTATATAATTTTAAAAAGTATTGTACAATCAAATAGTTCAATATTATTCTTTTATTGATATACCATAATAAGATTATTCTACTCTTCAGTTTAAGTCTATAAAATTTGCACTGAGTCTTTAAATTGTGGATGAAGAAAGACTTTGATCTCTTGACTGAAATTTGCCCCGTGTTTCTGATGATGTACAACATTCAAGATACACGATCGGATTGCTAACTTTAAAAGATTGCCAATATCACAAACTAGGATACTCTCTCTCTCTCTCTCTCTAACCTCTTGTGAATAAAGCTGTGAAACTTTACCAACTCCTCACAGTTTAGGGTGAAAATATTCATAGGTAAAGTTTGTGATGGTTGAGGTGTTACATGCATGAGAATATCTTGGCAAGATTTACCAACTCATACTATGCCCCCCCCCCCCCCTCTCCCTCCACCCCCAAGGGACTGAAATGAAATAAACGGTTGCAATAATTTAAGGTCAAATAGAGTGAATGGTCTATCTAACATCCGATTAATTCCTTAGTCATATAGGATAAAGGATCTACTTACCATTTAGACCCTTTACTCTCCATTAATTACACTTACTAATGATTCAATAAAAATAAACGACTGTGAATTTTTTGGTATAGTTAAATTCCTCCTCCCTTAAATTAATCGAAGGCTATCTTTAAAAGTTATTGATTGGTCAAGACAATGTTTTACCAAAACTGGTATTACAATATTATTATGTTAGCTTATTTAGGGTTTTAATAACACATATTTTAGTTAGGTATTAAATTATCCCTCTCTTACTTTTCACTACAATAAGAAAATATACAGTGAAACTACTGAGTTATGAAGTAGTGGATCCTTCCTAACTCAGAGCCACTTCATATCTCAAGTGCACTGATAATTTTCTATGAATAAAATATTTGAGTAAACAATGGTTTTTGTGGGATAACTATGACGAAATTCTTGACGTATATCGTTTTCTATAATTTAAGCATTGAAAATACTTCATAATTCGAGTGCAAATTCTCAGGAGTCTTACTGTATTAATATTATGCCCTATAAAGGTCCTGATTTTTTATGTGGGCTTGATTCGAGACTTGATTCGAGACTTGATTCGAGAGTTGATTTGAGACTTGATTCGAGACTTGATTCGAGAGTTGATTTGAGACTTGATTCGAGACTTGATTGTATTAGGTATTGTGCAATGAAATTGTATCTTTGTTTTTAAGGAATGATATAAAAACATATAATCAGAAACATATGATAGTCATCTGGATTTCAAGATAATTATTATTTTAAATATGACTATAAATCATAACAAATAATTTTGACATAATAAGTATCTAAACAATATTAATTTTAATAGGGATAAATAAGTTTAGAATATATAGGGTCGGACGGGGTATCACTGCACATACCCTTTTTATGGGGTATCACTACGCACCTCTTATAATTTTAAAACCCCTTGTTTCAGCCTAAATCTGATTGCACCATCATTTCAAGCATCTTTTTTTCTCCCTTTAACATCATGACGCACCATTATCCTATTAGTATTTCTAGAGCTGAGTCGCGATGTGTGTGGTGCTGTCAGAACGATCTGAAAAAAAGTTTGCGCTGGTGATTTTTAAATCCCGCAAACTCTCCAATAACTCTTCTACCAAGATTTATAGATTCATATTGTATTAACATGTTAGCACAAACAATAACAGTTACATTATGTCAAATTTTCAACTTCTCAGTTTTAACGGTTTTCCCGCCACAACCGTGCGCAGTGATACCCCAGATAATTTAGAGGTAGAGGGGTATCACTGCGCATCATTAATAACAATATTTGTATGCAAATAAAAGTATGAGTTCTTAGCTCTTAATAAAGGCATAAATACTGAATAAGATGTTATTTAATTATAAATTTGATTAACTATAAACTTACCATCATAGTAGCTATGCCACTTGATGTTGGGGTATAAAAATAGGGAGAGTGGGTATTTAGAGGGAGGATGAGAGGTTTTTGAATTAAATATTGATTAACAATAAACGTACGATCGTATTATATTACTTGATATAAGTAGTTAACTATATAGTTGCGTACAATTTAAGTGTTAAATTTGTTGCAGATTCATTAAATATGTGTTTAAAAAGCAAGTGACAAGTAGAATGGAGAGAGGGTATGTAGAGTGGGAAGCACAGACGTTTAGATGAGGGGGAGGTGGATTTAGATGTGGGAGAGGGGGAAACAGATGGGAGAGAGAGGGAAATAGATGGGGAAGAATTGGATTTAGATGGGAAGAAAGGGAAATTTCGATGAGAGGAGAGTGTGATTAGAATGGTAGAAGAGTGGGATTTAGATGGAAAGAGAGGCGGATTAAGATGGGAGGAGAGGGATATTTAGATGGGGAAAAAGGGGGTTTAGATAGGGGGGAGAAGTGGCATTAAAATGAGGACAGGAGGTATATAGGTGGGAGAGAGAAGTGCTGTATTTATGCAATGCGTAGTAATACCCCTTCATGTGCGCAGTGATACCCCTTTACACTCACTAAAAGTTACGCACAAAAATTGCCAGTAAGTATTTAATTTATTTAGCTATTGTTTCTGAACTGGTTGAGAACCATCCTCATTTATGAGCATTTCATCACGACAAAAAGAGTTTCTCTAGTATCTTTAGTTTTCGAGTAAATACAGAGTTTGCGGGATTGTGCGCTGTGATACCCCGTCCGACCCTAGTTAATACAATCACCTTCGTTGGTATTCTACTAAATGTTGAGCAGTGAAATTCGTAAGAGAAACTGTATGATTATATATTAAACAAATTGTAAATTTTATCATTTTTTCCAAATTTTTAACAAGAAAAAATACTCATCTATATTTTCCTGAAATGAGATACAATTTTATTTTTTTTATAAATATATTTCTATTCTTGTTTTATTTAAACAAAAACAAAAAATTTAATATATTAAATAATTTTGTACTACAGTTTTTATAGTATATATGTTTTTTTAATAAAATATATCATTATCTTAAAGTTAACATCCATTTATCACTAAAATCTCAAACCTATCTATTCCTATAATAAAATTACTTTAAAGGTAAAGTAGAGATGTAGAGAGACTTTAGAGGTAAAGCAGAGATGTGGAGAGACTTTAGAGGTAAAGTAGAGATGTAGAGAGACTTTAACAGTAAAATAAAGATGTACAGAGACTTTAAAGAGGTAGATGAACTCTAATTGACATATTTTTATATTTATTTTTCTCATTTATAGGTTATGAATATTCAAATTTGATTAATAATTTCTTTTTACGCTTATAGAAGGGGCTAGATGCAGACTGACCCATATTTTTTGTTCATTTTTCAAATTTTTATCAAAAATTTCTCATCCTTCCTTTGTGTTGAAATTATTAATATGCAATCGATTGAATTTTAGTATAGATAAACTATAAATAATTTTAAAATTGAAGATTACTAGTTATAATATTTCACCAGCATCCCCCCCCCTCCCTCCTCCCTTCCCTTTAATTAATCTACTATATATTCCCCCGTACATTCTGTTTCAACACTGTGCAGTTTATGAAGTTTGTGTGATGTACTTGGGGAAACTTAGCTACAACTGAAGATAAACACAACTCTCGGAATATTATTAAAGGTCCTCACTTTAATTATTTTGCGCTGTAAATTACTTCATCTTAACGAAAGCGCATTATATGCTAGTTGAAGAAAATATAATACCGACCATCAGCTTTTAATCTGCGATTATATTCGATCGTAAAAATTGAATATGTAGTTGAAAATGCAAAGTAATTTATCATATAATGAAAACATTTACACAATACAGAAATCAAATGATAGAAAATCCAACAAGAAAAAATCTGGGATCCAAGCAGAAACCCTTTCTTTCATATCTAAACAATAATAATAATAGTTTTACAGAGCTGTACAGCGTCTCCTTACACAGTCTATTGCCTCTATATGCTGATATCACAAATTGCATTATGCATGCAGAATACAACTGCTAATCTAAACAAACCTCAATGATTCAATAACCTATTTACATATTCTGATACAACTATGTGGAGCAATGTAGATACAAAACTATGTAGAGCAATGTAGGTACAACTATGTAGAGCAATGTATGTAGGTAAAACTATGTAGAGCAATGTAGATACAATTATGTAGAGCAATGTAGATACAATTATGTAGAGCAATGTATGTAGATACAACTATGTAGAGCAATGTATGTAGGTACAACTATGTAGAGCAATGTAGGTACAACTATGTAGAGCAATGTATGTAGATACAACTATGTAGAGCAATGTATGTAGGTAAAACTATGTAGAGCAATGTAGATACAACTATGTAGAGCAATGTAGATACAACTATGTAGAGCAATGTATGTAGATACAACTATGTAGAGCAATGTATGTAGGTACAACTATGTAGAGCAATGTAGGTACAACTATGTAGAGCAATGTATGTAGATACAACTATGTAGAGCAATGTATGTAGGTACAACTATGTAGAGCAATGTATGTAGGTACAACTATGTAGAGCAATGTAGATACAACTATGTAGAGCAATGTATGTAGATACAACTATGTAGAGCAATGTATGTAGATACAACTATATAGAGCAATGTAGATACAACTATGTAGAGCAATGTAGATACAACTATGTAGAGCAATGTAGATACAACTATGTAGAGCAATGTAGATACAACTATATAGAGCAATGTAGATACAACTATATAGAGCAATGTAGATACAACTATATAGAGCAATGTAGATACAACTATATAGAGCAATGTAGATACAACTATATAGAGCAATGTAGATACAACTATATAGAGCAATGTAGATACAACTATATAGAGCAATGTAGATACAACTATGTAGAGCAATGTAGATACAACTATATAGAGCAATGTAGATACAACTATATAGAGCAATGTAGATACAACTATATAGAGCAATGTAGATACAACTATATAGAGCAATGTAGATACAACTATATAGAGCAATGTAGATACAACTATATAGAGCAATGTAGATACAACTATATAGAGCAATGTAGATACAACTATGTAGAGCAATAAAGCAGTTATTCCGATGCATGTGTTCGGATCTTGTGTTTCATTGTGGTCTTTAAATACTTTTCGAAATAGAATAGTTTTACCTATTTTAGCAAATATTTTTGTAGATCACTAAGATTAATCGTAATAGATCACTTACATCTAAAGTTTTAGATCACTAAGAATCATTGTTATACATACATCATTAATATTTATTTTTATCGATCACTTAAATCCATTGCTATACAGTCTATAGATCACTTATATCCATAGTTGTAGATCACTTATAAGATCCATAGTTATGGATTACTGAAATGAATTGTTAATTAAAGATCTCTTTGATTCATAGTTTAGATCACTTAGGTTCATATTTTTAGATCACTGAGATTTATAGTTTTAGATCACCAAGAATCATTGTTATAGATCACTTAAATCTATCATTTTAAATCAATTTTTAACCAAAGTTTTAGATCACTTAGATCGAATGTTTTAGATCACTTAGATCGAATGTTTTAGATCACTTGGATCGAATGTTTTAGATCACTTAGATCGAATGTTTCAGATCAACATTAAATGTTAAATTTCAAATTGTATTAGATCATTTTATTCATAAATATTTCTTTGTAATTTTGACCAAAGTTAGGTAGTGGATCTGATCATTAAAACCTAATTATTGAGTTTATTCATGAAGCAATTTAGGTCCTTCAAACTCAAAGCTATATATAATATAAAAAAAAATCATTTTTTAGAAATATATGTGAATTTATGAAAGCCTCTGAACAAAGAATTACAAAATGTCACACTAAAATTTGAAAGGTAATTCAAACAAAAAAACGAATGGAGAGAAGAAAAACAGGAAGAGAAAGAGAAGAGACAGGAATAAAGGTTTAAAATTTCAGTAGGATTTTTCCCAATATTTACTAAAAATAGGTTCCTAAATTTCAACTTATTTAAGGACAGTGTACAATCTTTAGATGCTTCAAGGCAGAGAATTCAAATATGATTTTTTTTCGCTTTAGTATAAATGAAATAGACAGATTGTAATTTTTACGTGTACCACAATAATAAACATCTTTATTATATCTAAAATACAAACTATTATTGTATTTGCAGAGTCATCTTATAAGGAAAAAAGCAAATTATAGTTATCAGAAAACAAAATAAAATTAAAACTTATAATGCAGTTTCCAATATTTATAAATACATGTATCTTTGTTGAAGAACACTGAGGATATTTTTGAATAAAATCGAAAGCTTGAAAAGAAGAAATTGCAGATTTTATTATCTCTCTTGTTTTACATTTATTTTGAAAATTAGTTTTCCCAAATCTGTTAGTTTACAAAATCTTTGACCAATACAATAAAAGAAGAGGACCTAATATGGAACCCTGTGGCACTTCACTTTTCTCAGAGCTTACATCAGATATACAGTTATTTAATTTCACATACTGCGTTATACTATAGACAAGTAAAACATAAACCATTGATAACAGGTAGGTACCACTAATTCCAAAATAATGCATCTTTGATATACGGATTCAGTGATTAACACAATCTAAAGCCTTCACAGACAGAGAGAGAAAATATGCAATTACCTTTATCAACTTCCCGATACACAAAATTTACCAAATTCATCGTTTCTTTTATTGCTGAACAATTTGATATCACACAAAATAATATTGTTCCTTACTTAGAATTTTGGCAACGGGCAAATACACTAGTTATGCGTAATTTAATAATTACGTAAGCCTTACGTATCTATGGTACCAATATTATGCATATTATCTTACTAAATTTATGAACAATTATATTTAGCCATAGAGTTACGAATATACGATAAACTACTCTAGAGAGAGGAAGTGTTGCAGCGATTGGAGGACGCTAAGGAAGACGGTGTACAACCTTATTTTGTTTCAGTTATATCATTCCTCCATTAAACTGACGCTAGATTACCAGTCACGTGACCCAAAAATAAGGATTTTAGCGTCCCGCAAGACGCGATATTATTTTGGCCACTGACTCACAACTTGATATTTAATGGTAGTGGATACATTTTTTGTGGAAACACTGTATGTAGCTGATATCAAATATAAATATGTTCACATAATGATATTAAAATTAATCGGTAATTTCCTGGCATATTTATTTGGAATGTTATTGAGATTTGAATCTGGACCAATATTTTGAGGTATGTTCCATTCCCTTTGAGAGTTTTGCAGCGAGTATAGCAGGTGAAGTCAGCAGGTGATAAAAAATGTAGAAGCGGTCCTGAAGCATGTGAAATTCAGCTAGTAATGTTTTGGATCTGTTCGAGAAGAATCGTGCAGAACTATTCAGAACCACTCAGTGATTCAGAACTATAAAAGAGCATGCGTGAACGCAAACTGTTGGCAGTAACTCTCCTAAACACAAGACGATTTAACAAAAATATTATATACCGTATTAAGGGTTCAGTGAAAAGGATAATCTTTCTCTATAAATGACACAACTGTCTCTGATGTACCACTAAATTGTTTCAAAATTCATAAAACTGCAAAATGTCAGTATTAACAAAGGACTTTTATAGCGGTGGTGAAGATCAAGCTCTGAAGGACTGCTAAAACCCTTCTTGTTCCTGTGAGACGACTGGCGACTTCTGGCGAGATCCATTCCCATGCAGGCCCAAATCCACTATACACGGTATGTGAATGATGCTTCCAATCTATTGGTCTAGTATAGTATCTTTATACAATTTCTATTTTATAAGTCTCTAGTCAGTCCTTTACCGGTCCGTTTCCTTTACCCCTGAATGTCTAACAATTTCATTGTTATTTGTCAGTCTGAAAAATATGCAACCCTTAACTTAAAATTACCTCCCAGTGTTCACTAATGAACTATTGTAATTAGTAAAATACCTAATTACTTATTCCCTAATTACTTATTCTTTAATATTTATTCCTTAATACTTATTCATTAATTACTTATTCGCTAATTCCTCATTCACTAATTACTTATTCACTAATTACTTATTCACTAATTACTTATTCCCTAATTACTTATTCACTAATTTCTTACTCCCTAATTCCTTACTCCCTAATTACTTACTCGCTAATTAGTTACTCCCCAATTACTTACTCCCCAATTACTTAC
Organism: Caprella mutica; assembly: GCA_947561585.1. Classification (NCBI taxonomy): domain Eukaryota; kingdom Metazoa; phylum Arthropoda; class Malacostraca; order Amphipoda; family Caprellidae; genus Caprella; species Caprella mutica. The sequence goes on from CANNZV010000011.1 coordinate 317,600, forward strand.
TCCCTAATTACTTACTCACTAATTATTTACTCCTAATTAGTGAGTAACTAATTACTTACTCCCTAATTAGTTACTCCCTAATTAGTTACACCCTAATTAGTTAATCCCTAATTAGTTACTCACTAATTAGTTAATCCCTAATTAGTTACTCACTAATTAGTTACTCCCTAATTAGTTAAACCCTAATTAGTTACTCACTAATTAGTTACTCACTAATTAGTTAATCCCTAATTAGTTACTCACTAATTAGTTACTCCCTAATTAGTTAATACCCTATTACTAAATTCCTAATTACGACAACCATAATGGTTATTTCTATATATATTTCATAGGTTTAATTTCTCTGATTTAATTTCCGTTCATATAAAAATAATTACATAACCTTCAAGGTGCAAATATTCTGTGTTAATTATCAATAAACCTTACCATTTCTTTATTTCATTCCAGGCGATGGTACGCGGGACTGCTGTTCAAGCTTTCGTCACTGACCTCCGTACTGTTCCATTAAAATTCTTAACAGAACCATCAAACTTATATCCTTTTAAAATGCACTCAGTATATGTGAATGTTAATAGTATCAATAAATATATATAGCTTTAATAACTGCGTATCACTTCCATTCTCATTAAGAACATTTAATTTTACAATATTACAAAGTTTTGGAAAGCTGACACGGATCGAACAACCCTGTCCGAGTGGCAGACTGCTTGTAATCATTAATATCGTGCCTCCGATCTTTGGACGACATGAAGTGTCTTTACTTCTACCTTATGTCTAATTAGTGACGTGAAATCTCAGTGACAAATTATAGATCAGGTTACATTAGAGTCATATTGGTTATCAATCACACGTTCATCTAACGACTATCCAAAGTTGAGTATTAAACCAAAGTTGGTAATAGTGACAGAGAGCTAAAGGTTCCCTGTAATAAATTGCATTATCACCCATTACCATTTAATAAATAATAGAAGCAAGGCTGGATTCCATATTTAGTATTAAAACTTTCTTTTAAGATATTATTCTATTAAAAATAAGAAAAGCTTCCAAACGTATTTTTTAAGTCCCTTTGGATTTGTATAATTTCATTTTCGAACCATTTTAATATTGCATTTAACTAATAATCTGGTAAACAATGAAACTCAGTCGTGAATAAATTAATGTTCCGTTAATTCTATTTTATCCATTTCAAGACTATTTATTTGAAGAAAGCTAATAAATAAAGAAGGATAAAATGGATACATAAATAGTATTCATTGAAACAATTAAATGGTAAACGTCCAGAAATATATAGAATTAACTAAAATCATGATCATTTCTTGAAATAATAAAGTTTCATAGGTAGCTTATGTTATGACCAGGTATCCCAACAGATCCATTCATTACTAATCACATATATCTTTCATTAACTATAACTTTGAATATATTCATTCTATCTGAAGGAGGAGCACTATAATGATGGTAAATAAAATGGTATGAACAAAATGTAATTTATAAAGATGATTTTTTCAACTACTTCACCATATCATCCGGTAGTAACTAGAGAATGTCATGTAAGGTTGTATATAGAACATTTCATGACAAAAATTTAACTATGGTGTATCTTTATCTCAAAACTTTTATTTATTGTTAGAATATATGAAGTATATCAATAGTCAAGTAGAATTTATCTATAATATTGTATATATTACTTTTCACAGCAATTATTATTAGTATTTCATATCCCATATTTGACCTATCAATGTTCAACATTCTAATATCTATCGTTAGTATCAATTATCGATATTGTTTCTTCTATTGAATATTCTAAATAAACAATTATATATGTAATATAAAACATTTCAAATGAAATTGAAACTGCAAACAGTGTTATCAGTTTCCTTGTCATGATTATACAGTTTCCAATACGATTTATAATAGAAAAAGAGTCTCTGTGATGATGTTCTATAAGAGAAAAGAGTCACTGTGATGATGTACTATCAGAGAAAAGAGTCACTGTGATGATGTACTATCAGAGAAAAGAGTCACTGTGATGATGTACTATCAGAGAAAAGAGTCATTGTGATGATGTACTATCAGAGAAAAGAGTCATTGTGATGATGTACTATTAGAGAAAATTATCACTGCATGATTCTTTTTAATTTTAAAAATTACAATTTTGAAATTTCTATTATTTTCAAATCTTGCAGATTTGTCGTCGTGTACCTATGACCAGTTCTCAAATATCTTCAAGCTTTACAATTAGTAGAGTTTCTATTTAAGCTTTTAATTGAGAAGTGATTCTAAGAACTAATATACTAAAGAAATGTACGAAAAATCCAACCATTGCTATCTGTGATTGTGAAACAAATATTATAATTCTGTCTAACTGAAAAATGTTCCATTCAAGTAATTAAACAAACGGACTAAATAAATTAGGAGCACATAGGATAATAATATGATTACGTGAACAGTGTATAAAATAAACAAAAGTGTGTTTTTTTCCACAGGCAGAGCAGAAAGAAGAGTAAGATTGAATCTCTCAGTGGGATGCTTAGGAGACAATGTATGTACTTTAATGGTCTCACAAGTGAAGTGAATCTGTGTGAGCGATAAAAATATTGCTGCTTGGGGGGGGGGAAGCTTAAGAAATGGGGTAAGAGGGGGAAGGGGGTAGGGCTTTAGGAGGGGAAGAACAATTTCAACTTCTAGAGTGAGAATTTTGTATTGCAATCTCACTAACATAAGAAAAAGTATAAAAATTCTCATTGAAATTGTAACACAATATGAAATTCAGTGTTTAATCTACATAGTTCTCTTTATTATCATTTAATTGCATCTTGCATTAAATTGGGGTATAGGAACTTCTTTGAAACTTAATAAAAGAATTATATTCGCAAAGCGAAAATGAGTTCATCAATTTATGTTAGAATATGTGCGACAATAATTATATATAAATAATTTTTTACTTGCAATTTAACCATTACTCAATACATGTTCATTTAAAAAAAGATATGTATTGTATAAACATGAATACATAAATTATGATTATCCGCCTTATTATTGTACCTATTGAATCTTAGAAGAAAATATATATTGGAATTATAAATTTTTTACTATTTTGTATTTGTATTCTGTGGAAATTATACCTTTTATTTATGTTGCTTTTGCTACAATATTCTGTCACAATATAATTACAGTTTTCCCTATTTATTCAATTAATTACAGTATAGAATACTGTTGTTATAAACCAACCATATCTATAGAGACCATGGTAAAATATAATTAACTCTGTCTTTCTATTTACGTATATAATCATTAATTGAACTAATTATTTACCTAAGACAACTTACATATAATACACCTACTGAACAAGCTTATTCAACTAGCCTATATACATCGAATAAACACATTAAACATAGCCTTCAAGTACTGCTGTAACACACACCATTATATGATCTACAGACGATATGAAGAGATAATAGTTTTTTCTCTCTAACTTGTATAATTTTATCAGTGCCGGATAGGGAGGAAACCCTCCTACAGGCACGTATCTGACAAAGTTTTACCAGAGACGTGTGGAGCTGTCACATCTACAGATAGAACTGTAAGGAACATTATGTGTTACTCTTTTAATATAGTTAGTGTATCTGCAATGCCTATATAGATATAGTGTGTCCACAAAAAATGTACCCACTGCCATTGAATTTAAGTACTAGGCTCTGTATAATTTATTAATTATTACTTATAGTAGCTAGTACGTACCTATGGTACCAGTATTTGGCATATCGTTGTACTAAAATAATCTAGAATAGAATGATGAACAATGAACTTGTAGATACAATTACAGTTGTCCGATGGATACATTTTTGTGGACACACTGCCCAGTTGATTTTTAAGGCCAATTTATAGCCGATTTTTGGAAGAGTACATAAACATGTATCGGCGTATTGACGATGAATCATCGATAAATATACGAAGAAGTATCCGTTTTATCCAAGATTTTTCTTATAAAATAAGGCAGGATGATCTTCGATTCATCGAAGAAGCACATGCATAACCGACTGTAAACGTCCTTAAATCAACGATGATTCAATTGCGATTTTAACCTGTTTCATGTATGATTTATACGAAAACAATTCAAATACTCACCTCAATATTATTGGCGATTCAAGCATGATTTTAAACAGATTTATACAATTTATAGAGTTAAATAAATTCAAAATTATCATTTGAAAGGAATTTACAATTTTGTTTTATTTTTTACTTTATATCATTTAGGGTATACGTACGTTTGGCTTTAATGTTACATATTTTATATACATATTGAATGGAAAAATGGAAAGAGAAATGAAGTGGTGTGTCCAGGACTCGAACCTGCAACTGTAGTCTCATGGAGAATTGATGTCTGCGACATATCCACTGAGCCATCTTGGACATGGCAGAGGTAGGATTTGGTTGATATTTATTCAATATGACAACCCGCGTGTTTTTTAATGTTCTTATGAATGAATATTTTTTAGTATTTTATTATATATGTATCTTTTCTTTTTTATTCTAACTGATGGAAAATATATATATACAGTAATTACAATTTTTGAATCACGGACACCTTTAAATGTATATGATAACTCATACAATACACCGAAGATCATCGAATAAATGTCCGCTATTATTCGAGGAAGATGAGTCTGTCGTAACTCAACGATCCTCATCGAAGACGTGTTTGCTATAATTCAATCCTGGAATAATTAGGCGATGATTTGTCTATCATAACGCGTCGATGATCATCGAAGACATGCCTGCTGTAATTCGGGGAAGATGAGTCTTCCATAACTCGCCGAAGATACATCTACGAGCTGCATGCTGTAATTCAGGGAAGATGAGTCTTCCGTTACTTGCCGAAGATACATTAAAGAACTGCCTGTTGTAATTCAGGGAAGATGAGTCTTCCATAACTCGCCGAAGATACATCAATGAGTTGCCTGCTGTAATTCGGGAAATATGAGTCTTCCATAACTCGCCGAAGATACATCTATGAGCTGCCTGCTGTAATTCAGGAAGATGAGTCTTCCATAACTCACCGAAGATACATCTATGAGCTGCCTGCTGTAATTCAGGAAGATGAGTCTTCTATAACTCGCCGACGATTCATCGAAGAAATCTCGTATATAATTCAAGGAAGTAGAATCAACCATGATTCGTTGAAGATCATTCGATAATCCTCTACTGTCAATCGCCGATGAGAATTTATCGGCAATTTATCGGTGTATCGTCTACGTTTTATTCTATCTCCCAAAAACGCTCTTAAATCATCGAAGACACTCTCTTAAATTTTATTTGGGTGTATACAGTACTTGCTAAGTTTTTTGAAAAGATAAGAGATATAAATTAGTAAATTGAGTGGTTCAGAGGTTTGTAATATAGATATTGGGGTTCATGTAGATTGTTGTAACCATCAATTAGGTTTTCTAAAGATTAAAATGTGAATGTTTGTTTCAGTTTGGCGAAGCTAAACTTTATTTTCTTTTTGAACTGACTTTTAGAGAAAATAGTACCTCTGAAGTTAAATTTATAGGTATATTGCGTAATTGTGCTAATAAAGGAATTTATAAACTTTGTAACTAGTCTTTAGATTTTATTTCTAGGTACTAAATGAAGATTACTAATTTGAATAGTATTACTAACCTATACAGTGTACAACTGTACATACTTACTATAAGATCCTAGGAAATGAATGGAGGAATAAAATGGTGAAAAGATTGATTGAGATTAGTCATGTTCACATAAAATATATGAACAGACACACATGTACGTAATAATCGTTCACAAGTGAAAGAATTGATTTTGTGTTTTATTTAATTTCATTTTTAAGAGTTTGAAACTATACTCATTATTCCAGATATCCATTATAGTTTAGTATGTACAGTATGCTAGTAATTAATTTAATTGGTTTCTCTATGTACTATAATTGGTCATCAATATACGAATTGATGTCTTGATGTTATAAGCTAAAATATTACTACGAGTGAGAGGGGTTAGGTAAAGTTCAATTATTTATTGCAATCGTCTGAAGAGAAACTAAATTGTATAAAAAGAAAAGAAAAAAAAAGAAAAATCTGAATTTACTAAATCTAAACCCATCTAGAAACATTTATCATAAAAACATTTAGGGACATTTTCTTACGTTATAAATGTTACGTTATTATTTTTTGTTTTGATTTACAAACATAACTTTTTAGTTAGGAGATATGGTACACACATAAATATTTATTCGATTTAGGAAAAAGAAATCCTGTCGCTGTAAAAGGTATATTTAAAGCTATAGATCGCTACATTCAAAGAATATTTCAAACTGCAGAACATATTTCAATCTTCTCTGAAATGGTTCTCCGGGTAATAGGATTGTAGTACAAAACTCGCATTGTGAGGCGGATAAAATGCTTCATTTTTCATTGGAACATGTAATGTTAACTGATATATTTTGCGGAAAATGGTAACCGGAACATTTTAGGGATTGAACATATAAAACCTTAAAGTTTATGCATATTATATTTTTATTTATATTGTGATTATTTGAATATCTTTCATTTATAATAATTTTCATTCTGCCGAAAATGCAGATATGTCAAAATTGTTACAATTATTCTGCTATGCCAAAATATAATTCAGAAGAAAATTTGATACTCTCCTTTGAAAAATATTTGCTATGGTATTCTGCCCCTTTTTTCTCTATAATCTTTTGGCAAAGATTTCCTCGGGTTTAACAACAAAGTAAAGGAGTCAAAGGTTCGGAAACATAATATCCATAGTGAATTTTTTTTCTCTATTTCCAAGTCATCAAAAGAAATTGGAATGGTCTTTTTGTTAGGCATTTCTGTTCTGGAATTTTAGAATTTTAGATTAAATACATTTTCATGTTGTAAATCATCAACAATAAATGTTATTTATAAAATCATATTTGAATAATAATCACTGTGATGATTTACTATCAGAGAAAAGAGTCACTGTGATGTTGTACTATCAGAGAAAAGAGTCACTGTGATGATGTACTATCAGAGAAAAGAGTCACTGTGATGATGTACTATCAGAGAAAAGAGTCACTGTGATGTTGTACTATCAGAGAAAAGAGTCACTGTGATGATGTACTATCAGAGAAAAGTGTCACTGTGATGATGTACTATCAGAAAAAAGAGTCACTGTGATGATGTACTATCAGAGAAAAGAGTCACTGTGATGATGTACTATCAGAAAAAAGAGTCACTGTGATGATGTACTATCAGAGAAAAGAGTCACTGTGATGATGTACTATCAGAGAAAAGAGTCACTGTGATGATGCTAAATTAAAAAATCAAAGTTTTAAAATTTATAATCATTATTACAGATACGCTTTTCTTTGACTGTACATTTCAGGACTTCATATTAACTGTTTATTTAATAACAGTATAGTCATTTCTCGTAACTTTTCCTCTATCATTTATTTCCCTCTTCATGTGACAATTCTCGAAGTCTATTTTTACGCTCATTTATCAGGTAACTCGATAAGATCTCAAATATCGTCAATATGGAGGGAAAAGAAGCGATGTATTTACTCCTGACGCCAAATTGATGATTGTACAGGCGATACAATCGAAGAGTTTTGCATTCGAAAAATCACACCGAGAACTGATGCTATTAGCGTCAGTTGGTTGAGAGTTATGTTGTCTATGGATATTTAGACTATAGGTTATGGCGACCGCTAGGTTTTTATTTGACGCTTTAGTGGCATCTTAATGTGATAAGTAATGCATCATATATATATAGAATGTTAAATATTATTTCACTCTCCACTTTTCTTGCCATAAATCATTTAGTTGGGCAAGGAAATTATTCAATAATCGCTCTGGGATAATTGTAAAAAAGATGTAAAAAAGCTTTTTTGTCCCTTTCAAGCTGACTCCATCTGGGCAACTATTTTTACTGTAAATGTTGCTCCTGTAAGTAATCTTGTTTTATTCATCTTAAAGATAGTTATACGTGATATTATTACGGTTTTCCATATCAATTAATAATCATTTAACTACTTTATTGTTCGCTAATCAACTCGTACAACGTTAGGATACTATGTCTGAAGAATGTATTCTGCTCCTGAGTGTACCAGGACATCTATAATTATTCACTCGGCCCCTAATCCAAATTAGCTTGCAAACGCTGCAACAGAAAGTTGCTGCAGAGTTAGGAGTCCTAATGCCATAGCCCAAATCAAGAGCGGTGGAACCAATTGTGGACGAATTATTCGACAGAACTTTGGTTGCTTGCCACTTATTGTCGTCCTACCAAACTTTCCACCAATTACGCCTTCAGTCGAAACTGTTTGGCTTCACTCTGGCATTCAGTCTGGATTACAGAAATACGGGGATGCTATTTCTAAATTAATAACTAACTTTGATATATATATATATATGTATAAAAATTACAAGTTTTTTTGCATCCAAATAAAAATAAAAGTAAAAATTCTGTCCTAATGAAATTCAAAGTTTTGCATTTTCCATCTAGATGATATTACAAGTATTGCATTTTTAATCGAAATAAAATAAAAAAATTTGCTTTCTTCATCTAAATGATAAAAATGTACCGATAATTATGTTCCTGCTATTTAAATAGTTATCAGTTCATTTTAATATAATTTAGACAGTTTTGAAAAAAAAAAATTATTTTCAAACAAAATATAATAGCATACATTAGATAAATTGACTTTTTGAAATTTAAAAGTTTACAAAATATCAATCCCGATTTGATAAATATTCATTTTTCACATATCTTCCTATATATTCATAAATTCGAAGCCAAGAACAGATACTTAAACATAGTCCTAATTAAAGAACTTTAATTATGGTTAATAATGAATCTTAAATTTCTGTTATCTGCAGTTGTGAAAATGTAAGACTGAAAGTAAAACATCAATAGATTAAGTCATACTAAGAGAATCATATGAAATAAAGATAAGAATCATTGGATCAAGACTAAATATACTTTAAGGACCCTAAATTTTAAAATTATACCCCAAGTGAGTGTCCCGAGGACACCCTTGAATTTTTGATTGTATCTATATTTATATTTCAATTTCTTACCAAATGCTAACGGTAGATGGCGCCACAATCAGTGGCGCCATCTTGTAAACAACCCAACTGAGTTAAGTTTCTACCTAGATTCTAGCTCAAGTGAAGAGATGGCTTTATTTTTAAAACTATGCCTTCTTGTCTACGAATTCACATAATCTTTTCACCATTTTGACGCAAATAAAGGTTGATTACAGCTTACATAAATTAATATGAAAACAACAAACATACTCACGTACATACTAATGAGTGCTAATATGCTTCCTCTAGGTGTCGCTAATTTTATTATATACTTTTTATATGAATATTTTAAAAATAAACGAGCATTAAAATATTACATAACTAAATATTCTGAATCGATTTGAAACCAATTTGGTGATTATTTGATTTTAACTTTACTATCCATTTAAACCTTTTGAAAACCACCTAATATTTTGAAAAGATAACTTAGATTTCATATACTATTCGTGCATTTCAATTTGATGTTATGTACGTGTTCTAACTTCCAAGAGAGTGTCGGCTTTTCACTTGTGTTGATTTCTTGAGTCAATCAGATGTCGGTCTCCCTTCTCCAGTCATTTATAACACTCCCGAAAATCTGATAAGGAAACTATATATGGAGGCACTCCATCCACTCAGAAACTTGAAGAATAACAAGTTGAATCTCTGGGATACACACCCCCAGGGAAAGCTGGGACGTGGGTATATTTTTCTAGAAAACATTCCTTGTAACAACATCTAGATCACTAAATGTTAATTTATAAGAAAATAATTCTCTAATCTGCAAAGACAATATAAAGACATAGCTGTTCTAATTCAATTATAACTAAAATAAAGTAAATTGATGAAGTTTCAGGTGAAAAGATACCCAACAACAATCATACGCTACAGTTATAATAGAGCTGGCCTTCATATCTCAGTTAAAAATACAACATATAATGGTTTCGGAATAACTTACTTATAATAATTGCTCTTTTTATTTGTGTAGTGAGGAAAATAGCATTCATTGTTGTTTTCATTCTTTAATTAATAATATAATTAAGACAACAGTCATAGTTATCAAACAATGTGAAACTAATTGCAGTAGACTATCCAGATAAAATAAGCTCCGTCTGATGCACTCCATAAATAATTTCCTCTCAATTTTCGAAGATCTCATCTCTCCGGATCGGTGGAGCAAATTAAATTAGTTTCAGAGTGGGTCATTTCCGAGGAACAGATGAAACATTTATCGCCAACGATTGAACCTATCCGTCTATTGGTCACTGATATCTTTGGAATTAGAAAGGTACAATGAAAGAAGGGAAAAATACATTTTGATAATGATAAAAATAGACAATTAGTTATTTTAAACTGCGAGATAGGCTTTTTAGGCTATTATTTTAATTTTCAATCAAAGCAATTTGGTAACCACTAAGGATGATTAAACTTATGTATATAAAGACATAGATCCTTTACTTCCTAATTAAAAACATGAGATGTATAACTTTGATTCATCTAATTTATAAATGCATTAAAAATATATATTTCGTTGAATTTCCTCTGATGTGCAATAATCATCAGGTGATAAATATATGATTTCTATACTATGATATATATTAAGAAAAAGCTTGGATATTATTGCATGGTAAAAAAATGGACTGATAAAGAATAATTTTCCACGGTGGAATAAATACATCAATTAATGGCTTCCATGGGAACCGTTAGCTCTGTGATAAGGTACTGATATTGACGGGAAAATACTCCCCAACATTAAAAGAATCAGAAATTATATAATTAGTTATATAGTGTAAATTTGGTATAAAATATACTGTATTCAGTAGCTTAAATTATAGTAAATTGTGAAGCCGTTCGAGAAAAATTCATAATGAATAAAAATATCGAAAGTTTGATGCATATTCCTCAATACAAATATCATAAGAGTGACGATAATTAAATACTATAATTACAAACCTTTTTTCAGTGAAATTTAAATTGATATTTGTAATAAAAAATGTATACAAGTACACACTATTATATACAGTATAGGTAAAAGTATAGTTAGTTTAATAACAATAATGAGCTTTTCAACAAAACCACAAGATATAGGTTTTACTCCACACTATCCCTAATCAGGTCATCAAACTTATTAATGTAACAAGTTTTGCGTTTCTATCTTATAAGTTTAGTTACCCTGTTTCTCAGCACGAAAAAATCTCTTTTCCCATCTGTCCCAGTCAATACAATTTTAAGAAGTTTTTCTCCTTTTTTATTTCGTTTTTAGTGAAAGAATCTGTTTAAGGCTTTGTTAAATTCTTCTTCGATAGCATTTAATATTCAATTGGACAATGTGTATTATAATATTCGAGTGCCCCCTCATCAAACCTCGAAATGCCGACTTCAACATCACAGCTATAGGCATTAGGCAGACCCGCATTTACTATCAAATTACGACTCAGTTTAATTACCAAACGATAATTAAAGCGAGGAAAATAACAAGAAGTATATAATTGTCACTTCTTAATTATATATCTCATTTCCCTATAATGAAAAAAACTATTTTAGAGTTGGAGTACTGTAAGAGCTTAAAGATTAATAAACTGTATTTCAGTTTTTGTTGCCAGGAATAGTTAATGCTATGTGACTCTGGTGAATGTTTAAAGTTGTGAACTTATGGAAGGTTTTAAAATCCAACGATAGCTTAACTCTCACTCAGTATAGGTGAGTAATTAATAGATAATTAGATTTCTATAATTATTGTGTTATATTGAACAAACAGTAATTTTATGCCCTTCGAAATAATTTTGGTAGTAGAGTACTAAGTTGAAGAACCATAGAAATTGATACTGCAGTAAAACTAAATTTATTTATTTGTTACAATCACTTTCTTTCACATTTAAGTGATTTATCACCGTAACTAATTTAATGGTTGACAAAAAGGTTAAAATCTACGGATTTAAAACTTTCTTCTCAAGCATTTCATAATACAAAGAATAGTACAAACATAAGCTTTACAAGTGAATATTTTCGGTGAGTGTGATTTTGCATCTTACTATACAAGAGTTGCGTTCATTCAACACTGGGCATAAATGGGTTAAATATAATTTTGGTTTGTTACTAGTTTAATAAAAACCTATTTCAGTATCAATTATTATTCTGATATTTTGACACGTTTTAAATATTTATAAGACTAAGACATGTAAGCTGGAAAAAAAAATAATGATAGAAAAACAAATTCAAATTTCAAAGTTAACAAATGAAGTGTTCTTTCTAAGAAAAATTCGAACATAAAAATAAGACAATTACTACTCCAGTTTCTAATCCTTAATCTAGCAGCAAAGTTATATTTAAAAAAAAATATATTAGTTTTATACTATGATTAAAACTATTAAATATTAATATGCGAAATCACACTCACTGGAAATTTTAGCCTGTACACAGTGTACAGCTTGTATTTCGAGTATGAGAGGCAATCTATTGCTGATTCTCATATATCATAAACTAATTTCAGTCTCTAAAGTTACAGTGGTAATCCTGCATTCCGTGTGCAGACAGAATGCCTACGGACAAAATGCCTACGGACAAAATGCCTAACGGACAAAATGCCTAACGGACAAAATGCCTAATTGACAAAATGCCTAACAGATAAAATGCCTAACGGACAAAATGTCTAAAATGCATAATAACTTTTTAAACATGGAAATTGTGGACAAATATTTAAAATAAGTTGACAAAGTGGAAACAAAGAGTTTTGTCTCAGTGAGAGTTTATTAAATCACTTTGACATTGAATATGAATATTTGTAACTCAGCGTGCTTAGTGTAAACAACCTCTTATTACATTTCACTGTGTTTGTGATTTGTCACTCTTTATATTTATCAAATCGCTCTAAAAAATTAATCTTTCTACATCTTGCAATTTATATTGGATATCTATAATCATCATATTTTGTTTTCATATTTTTAAAAGATATCTATAATCAGTAATCACCAAATTCTATCTTAATTTTTTTAAATATGGTTTATTCTTTTAGATAGCTATAATCATCTTCAATCTATAATGATGTTTATAGTTGTATTTCAAATTCTAAAGCAAGTTAAGTAATTGCAATGTTTATATAAGTTAGTAATGACTTGTAATTTACTACTCTGGTTATAAAACAAACCACCGATATTTGTTTTACATAAATTTAAAAAAATATTATTTGATGTTCAATAATAAGGTTTATTACAATATAATGCATTCTGTTCTTTATTTGCCAATAATCATTCCATTACAGATATCACTTCAATGTTTTCTATTCGGCCCTTTTATTTAAATATTTAGTTAATTCTTTTATTCACTATGTAACATTTCTTTTACATCCTTATTTTGCTATTTCTATTTTCTTCATTCATATATTTTGTACATCAGGCATTTTGTCCTTTTGGGATTTTGTCCGTTAGACATTTTGTCCTTTAGGCATTTTGTACTTTAGGCATTTTGTCCGTTAGGCATTTTGTCCTTTAGGCATTTTGTCCGTTAGGCATTTTGTCCGCTAGGCATTTTATCGGTAGGCATTTTGTCTGTTAGGCATTTTATCCGTTAGGCATTTTGTTCGTTAGGCATATATCCGTTAGGCATATATCCGTTAGGCATATAGTCCGTTAGGCATTTTGTCCGTTAGGCATTTTGTCTTTAGTCATTTTGTCCGTTAGGCATTTTGTCCGTAGGCATTTTGTCTGTAGTCATTTTGTTCGTAGGCATTTTGTCCTAGTACCCCTGCATTCACGTCACCCATTTTATTGGTTGGCTCAGTTATTAATTCAGTGAATCGGTTAAGTTTTGGAAATGTACTGAATAGATGACAAAATATCAGAATATATTTCATTGAAGGTTTAACGTTCACCTGGTATATTGAATAAGATTGAAGGGATGCTCACATACGAGAACTTAAATAAATGTACTTCTCTTTGATTCGTCCCTATATAAACTTTTCTATTGAGGCATGGTTTCTTGCACCGATTATGTTAGAAATAAAAAGAATATTTTTCAGAGGAGATGTCTTCTCCACACGGTGAAACAAGAAGGAAGCTCAGTAATGGTTCGGGCAGAGCCACATCATGGAGCTCTATTGGTTCAATTAAGTTTTGCATGGTATGATTAGCAGCAGAGATTATCTGAACTCTGTTTGCCGAAGGTTACTACATCTTCCAAAGATAATGCTCCTATCCAAACTGCTCTTCTCGTTAATAATTGGTTATGAAGAGTATGAAACTGAGCTGGAACATATGGAATGGCCCCTCAATACCCAGATATCATTAACATTGAAATTTTGTAGTGCATAATCGACCCGCACCCTTCCGTCTGGAGGAGCTGGAGCAGGTTTTGATGGAAGAAGTTCTATGATTCCATTCTGAGGTGTATAGAATCTGTACTGATAGCTAAAAGTGGTCCAACTATATATTAAATGAAGTTTTTAAAAATAATTATATATGGTAATTAATTAAAAACAATAAAATTAATATTGAAATTAATATTTTAGGGCAAATTGTATTTCAATTTTTCTTCAAAACATTCAAATCTCGAATATTAAAAATTCGGATCCTATATTGCTCCGTCAGTCACTTTTCAAACTCCCCATTATATTTATATTTTAAACAATACCATAATAAATAATACATTTACATTCATTCTTCTGGTTTTAAATGGGAAATACATTGTCTTTATAAAAATATAAAAAGAATCAACTAACTCCCCTATATTTTCCAAAACTTTAACTGTTATTCTCAAATGGTTGATAAATCTGAGACGATGTCTCTCTTCACTTGCGAGCTCTATCAACGTACTCTGATTGTTGAAATGTTGAATATACATGTATATTATATACATGTATACATAAAAAATATCTTATGAAATGTCAACTCTGTGAGCCTCTGAACCGTTTATTCTAGTTCGCAAACACTAGTTCTTTCACAAAATACTTGAAATACTAAGTCGGAAAATATGGGTGGAGGTGTACAATCGGGTTGAGAAGGATACCCCCACACATTCTTTTTGATAATATCAGTAATCAGTGGTATACAATATCTGAAAATATTTCATTGCGTATCCGTGTATATATTGACTCAGAAAATTATCTCTCCAAGTTTACTATACGTACCTCATTTAATATAATACATATGCGATTTTGGTGGGTGAGGAGAAAAGACGAATGGAGATTGGTTAACTAGATGTTTGTGAATAAGATGAGATTTTATGTGCAATCAGAATTAAAAGATAGAATATTTGATAAAATTTACATGATTCAGAATATTCATGGTACACAATAAATCTTCTAGTACAGGATTTGGTGGAAAAAAAGGGGTAGAAAAAACAAATGAGGTATGATAAGTTTAGGAAGTTCAATTTTTTGTTCCAATTTGTACACTTATGCTCAACGTCCACCCATATCCTCCTACTTAATATTTTGTGAAATAACGTAATTTAACAAACTAGAATATTTGGTTTGCAGGGTTGAAATTTGATATAAAGATTTAATTTATATTTCCCACTATTTATATTTCTCACGGCATATAGACAATTGTTAGTAAGAGGAAAATTTTGTAATGGAGGCACAGCTGTCAATATAATTGACGTTGCCGATTAGAAAACATCTGCCCTGGTTTGAAAATATAATTGGCTGTTCACCAAGAGTTTATAATGCATTAAATGCAATGGTTTTTACTCACATGACTGGTCATTATAAATAATTGACTTCGATGAGACATTGCCTGCATTTGTTCAAATAATTATATGAAGAATTTAAACACCTGCAAATAATTTCCATTGAAGTTTGCTGTGACAAATAACCCATTTATTTCAAGTCATTTTTATTTTAATAGTAACTTTTTCAAAAACATATACCAAACCAACAAGAGATTTCTTTTGTGGTGATAGTTTAAACACTTTTCGTAAACGTTATATTATATAAACTAATTCTATGTACGAGTTCAAAATATTCAATTATCTCAATAAATTCCAGATTCAAAAATGAAGATCTTCTTATTTTCGATGTTGCTTTTGCAATGCCTGGTAAGTTTCTAGAACAGTTGCATCAAATTAATGCTGTTAAAGTAGAACCTCCTCTAACTAGCCCACTCCTAAATAATCTTGTTTTCAATTCGTGGTATGTACGATTTTTTTTGTCTTTAACCTATGTTTCTATATCAGAGTTCAACTGGAACTCAGTTTGGGTCTATGGATAATTGTTTTGTGTTGAATTTAGGTTTTGTTCGTTTCAACTAGTATAAATTAATCACTTACGGTTGATGGACACTTCACCGAATGACATTTGACCGAACGGACATTTGACCGTACAGACATTTGGTCGAAATACTTTTTTTTTGAAAGCAAATACATGGGATACTAACACTATTAAATGTAATAAAAATTAATAACTATACATAATGTAATAACTAGGGAACGAATCGTCCACGGACAATTCGTCCACGAATTGCATTATTTTGTATTATATTTATTGTGTGCATCTGTTTTATATATTATATTATTTATATATTAGGCAATATAAAAGTATTGATGGTAATTAGAAATGAATGGTCTTTGCCTAAATTCTTATTGCAATCTTTTTATCCTGTTGGCCGGCAACAATAAAATAATACAAGTGAAAACTTTTCAATGATATACAGGCAGGCCCCATTTTTATTACACCCGAGTCTTATAAAATATTTAATAATTACCTGGCATGTTTCGATGTTATTACAGTACACAAAAATAGAAAACGGAGACATTTTTTGTGGTGATTATTTCACAGTTACTACAATAATCATCACTATAGTAGTATTCAGATTAACTAGCTATAGGTAATTAGATGAACTATTGGTTCAGAAATTAGTATTTTATAGCAAAACTTTTTAACAATGATTACCTAAATTAAATACACTATAATATGCAGGTATATAATATACTACTAAAAAATTAGCTGTATATTAGTTCATTTTAATGTTACGTTATATTATTTGAACATAAAAACGTCTGTGGTATTGGATTGTTTCATATTTTTGGACTTATACATATAAATAATAATTATTACTTACCTCTATTGTAATTACTTTAATTCCTAAGTATCCACACATTTATTATTGTTAGGACCCTGCTATTTCAGTTTTAAACTTTAGATACTCATAATTCACTAATTAATGCAAGATATTAAACGAGGTAAATAACTGAAAGATACAGTCAACCAATTTAGCATATTTAATTTTATAACTGTAATCGATAGATAAACATTTTTATGAGTTAATTCATATACGCCTTAAATCACTATTTTATTATTATATATTTACACCTGCCTATTAATGCAATAGTGAAAAATAATATATATATAATATATTCAATAAACACTTTAAAATACAAAATAAAGCCATTCGTGGACGAATTGACCGTGAACGAAATGTCTGTGGACGAAATGTCCGTGAACGAAATGTCTGTGGACGAAATGTTCATGGACGAGATGTCCTAGACCCAAACGATTTTCCAAAGAAAAACATTGAAGAGAAGGTTTTTCCCACTTCTTTTAGTTGAATAAATTCAAATAGTTGAGTCGATATATGTTCGTTATTATTATAGATTATACATAATGTTTACCATATTACATATAGCATAAATTATGTATGTATATATATATATAGATGCATCAGATAATTTATTCTTACTAATTATAAAATAACTTTTAATAACACTGAAATAAAAATAAATAAATTGAATGTAGGCTGCATTTCGTAATATGGATTCACATTAAATGTTCGTTAGGCCAAATTATTGCCAGACCTACTTTCGCGTAATATTTTTCGGCCAAGTGTCCATCAGCCAAGTGTCATTCGGTGAAGTGTTCGCAAACGATCACTAACAATATATGATTATCTACATAAATTTTGATTATGAAAAAATACATTTTATTTTCCCAATTACGAGGGCCTAAAAAAGATTGAAAACAACTTCAGTTTTAAATTATAAGATTACTTATTCTAATAATATTTAATGTGGCGTATCTTATACATATTTAATTTATTTTCAGCTGAATGAAGGTAGAGCAACTGTAGACGGACAGACAAATGAAAGGGTAAGTTTTCCATTATTTTGATTGGTGTTAATATTTTTTTATATAACTTGTTTATGTGATAAGAAAATTCTTCTTGGACAGGTCCCTCTGTTGAATGACGATGGCTCCTCACCTGCACTCCGCATTCTGTAGAGCATGATACTTATGACGTGGAATATGAGAAATGTATCTTGGATACTGAACAGGAGGATAATAGTACAGCAGTTTGGAATTCACAAACGAATATAACTCTCTTTCAAGAATGTGCTTCATATGCTTCTGAATCAAGTAAGTACCGACTAATGAAAGCTTAATATATTATTAACGCACTGTTGTATAAAATAATTAATGTTTTTGAGTCATTTAATTAAGGGTGAAACGTTTTTCTTTTCAAAGATGCTAGCATGTTCTACTTCGATGGGTAGACTTGTGAAACTAGTGACACTGTCTATGAACGAAAAGAGAAGACGTGTAACTCCACTGCTGCTAAGATGGTTTATATGCAGAAAAGATTACAACCAGGTTCGTATATTCACACTTGCCAGAACATACGCATTGTAATGTTCCTAAGATGTAATTGATATATTGTGAATGGTATGTATTGTTATTGTAGTATTGCATTTTTTGGAAGTTTTGTTAAGCAATAAACAGTTCAAATTATATTTTCAAATTTACTTTAAGCTAATACTTTTAATTTTTGGTTAAAGTTTAAATACGTTCATTAATATTGTTTGTTTGGCTGCAGTTCCATCAAAATGTGCTAATGGCACTCATAGCTTTGATGAAGGAGAAATATGGGATGAAGGAGAAGTACTTCCATGTTTCGTCATAGGAAGAAAAATATGTGAGAATGGAGTGGTCATTGCAGGTTAGTATAGTTACGAAATATATACCATATCTTTACGAATTTTTCTCAGAGATACCTATGTCATGTCCGATATTTAACAACATGGACTTATTTTTCTTTGTTAACAATTTTCCACAAACAATTAGTATTTGATAATCCAATAGGTCATTTCTACCTATAACTTCCATTTTAAAAATGTACAGTATCAATGAATTAAATATATTGTGGATTAAAAATCTTAATGAAATTATTTTAATGGTAAAAACCTATAGTTTTTGATTGCATTTAAGATTACTGATTTTGATAAATATATTCAATGTTACTGCAGTGACTGAGCTGGATCTTATCTAATGATGGAAATTATCAAGATATATCATCGAGTGAAATATGAATTTGTTAGATGAAGATATCCTCCTAATTTTTTCCTGAAATTTTCATTTATGATTGAAACATTCAATGATAGTCTTTTGTATGAGGAGTTGAATTTGGGGAATAATAGTTGTATATACTTTTTTTCTATCAGAGCAGAAATATTACAATGGTACTTCCAAGGCCTACGCCTTCACTTCGCACTAGGAAGGAGTGGACTACTTCCCAATAACGGATGGTTGTTTCATCAGGCCTATACCACAATATTCTGGAATAGCTGATCGACGAGGCCAAAAAGATATATGCGACATTCTTAGAGCTGCAACTTGTACACCTGCATGGATTGATGGTGATAGCACTACTTTCACAGAGGAATTAAAAGGTAATATAATTCAGTACAATATCCTATTAGCAATAATAACACTTCATACTTTACTCATTAAAGAATCATACCATTTAATCCTACTAACTTAGGTCTCAAAAGTTAGCTCATTAAACCAGCCGATGGCGTGGTAGAACCAGCTGTCACTAAAGCTCTTATCAAATTTTAACGAATTGACTTTTCGTTATATTTCTTCATAAAAATCTTTACCTGATATTTACAAATTCATTGGCATTTTCCAAAGAATAATTTTCCATTTAAAATAAGATTAACATGTAAAGATACGAAATAAACATTCTTAGGTACCTTTTATTGTATGGGCTGGAATTGCCACTCAGTAGGGAGCATGGTGTGCGCAAATATTCTCGCACATCTACCTAAGCCGCTAATATCTGATATACTCCTAATATATATGTGAATAAATGCTCAAAATATGAGTATCTAACCATTTATCACCTTCGTTTTTATCTTATCATATCAGTTTATGTGAAAAAGTAAAAGCCATGAAAAAAAAGCTTCCAAATCGGTTTAGAATTTCAGTTATTATTATTATTTGTATTTCAATGAGGACTGTCGAGCATCCGCCAGTGGCTAATAGGGTTACATGCACGTAATATTCAAAAATAATTAATTTTCTAACTCTTCTGAAATTTATCTTCCAAGCATCAAATCTTCAACCATGTGATATTAACCTATACTTTTTCGAATATCTGAAATATTTTTGCTTTAAAGTGAATCTGTTACTTGCAATAATATAATGGCAAAGAGCTTCTATCAAACACAATCATAGAAAATGAAACCATAACAATGTACCCAAGGGTAACCCAATCCCGTCGCTGTTCATTCTAGCAATTAGTAGATTTATTAAAATTGAAACTTTTTAGTTTGTAAAACCCGAACTGAATCTTGGAAATGCAGTCAAAATCTAACTATGTTAACATAAAGTCTCGATACTAAATTCATAAGATAATCAGAATTGCCAAACATTGGTAATAAAGAAAGATGTACAATATTCACTCTTTGAAAAAATTTAGATCTAGGAGCTCAATTCACTATTACAGGAATTTAAGAGGAAAAACTGATTGAGAGTCACACATTCATTCCCAAAGTGCTAATAGTGTTCAATAGTTTACCCAGTAAACTACTATTATAAAATATTGCCCTTCAATATATATGATTATTCAACATACTTTATTGACTCATTCAGAGTTTATTATTTGTTAATAAAAATCACAAAATTTGATAAAAATAATTAAAAAAAAAATAAAATTCAAAGCTTAGATCAACACGTCAGCTTCCAATCGCTGACTGTATAATAACATATGCTAACTCGAGCGAAACCATAATTGTTGGCAATATGTATGGTAATTGTAACATTAAATACGTATATATTATCTAAATACGTAGATAGAGATTCTAATTGCTATTTTTGTATTTTGTAGAAGGAATTAATTCAGGTTAAGAATCTATCTACCACTTAGATTTTTCACTCACCACTTATAATACCCACTCATTTTCAAATTCTCCGTGAGTTAAGGATCAATTGGATAATAGACTCTTCCCTGGCAACATGGATTATTCCTAGTATATTAGGTGGATATCCAAGGAATTGAACTTTCTTCCCTGTATTATTCCCTTAATATCCCAGGAATAAATCCTTGTTGCCAGGGTTCACTCACAAATATGTTTGATAGTTCTGTGCCTTATTGCTCTTCAATTTATTAAATTTCCTTTTTCAGCATTCTTAAACTCTCCTGTTGTGAACTCGATGAAGACCTCTCAACTAAATGTGCACTTGCACAGAGACTCTGGTTCAGGCTAATTTAAATGGGGCGGTGAATCAATTTCTACCTTTGACTTCCCTCCTACCACTGATACTTCGAAAAATTGTATTGTCTTCGATGCTGGAGGTCCATCAAAGTCAGATTGCAATGCAGAGTTAACAAGGGATATTTGTTGCCTGTTAATTAATTTTGGTTAATTAGGTACTTTTTATGAATAATAGTGACAGTTACCGTTTTTGGCAATTTCATGTAGTCAGTAAATGGGTTCTAGGAAAATTCGGTCTCGGAATTTTGGGTCTCAGAAAACTCGCTCTCGGAAAATTCGGTCTCATTTTATAATGATGTTATTAAAGAAAAATAATAGAAATAGTTGAAATGAAATAAAATCTGTAGTTTATTTCTAAAAAGCGGAGAACATCACTAACCGTTGTAAAATGATACGTAATATTAGTGATATGGACATGTTTTAACATTTATTTGACATGAGATTTGAGCGGAAAATTCGGTCTCGGAAATGCTGATTTAATGTAGTCTATAAAATATGTTAATGCCTATTAAAAGCATTACTCATACATTTTGTTCTTAGAAATATAAATACTGAAAAATGACATTTTTTTAGTCAGTAAAATGATTTTAAACTGACATGATAATTAAATTGGGAATAATAAATCTCAGTAATAAAACTTTTCCAACCGTTTTTGTCAATGAAGACTGATGCTGCAAACACCATATACAATAATATAATATCAGTGACATTAAAATAATATCAGAGCTAAATCATAAGCTTTGGACTTCAACACTTAATAATTGAGACGACATACTACGCTAACAAAAATAATGTTCATTAAAGGGGCAGTTCCAGACCAAATTTTCCGAAAACGAAATTTCCGGCCACCCAGTAAATGATACAATAATAATGTGTTTTGCTGAATTAAAATTGTACCTAATCTTATGTACCGATTTTGACTATTCAGTATCATGCAGTTAGTATAGTATATAGGTATGTGTGTTTTGCATTTGATATTTAGTTAAAAATACGAACAAAATTTGACTGTTGGGCACTATTTGGTAGAGAATTTAACTAGCGTGTGTTTTTTAAAGTTAATATTTGTTAAAATTATGTACCTACTTTGACTAGCTGTTAAAGATATAATTGCTATTTAGGATGGTTTGTTTTTATTTAAATTATATTTAATTTTCACCTTGATTGCGTGTGCACTATGGAAATATAAAATCCTATAAAGTTTTTTTTATTGAGCCTTCTATTAGACAGATGAGAATATAAGATTATTTAAATTCTATCACTTGTGAATAAGTATTAAATACGCAGTTAGCAATATGAAACTATGTTATTATTTCATTGAATAACTTTCTATATAACTAATAAATATTTGGTGGGAAAGCAGCACCTGAGGGACATACCTAAGAAAAATAGCTCCAAGCAGGAATCTGATGAAATTATTTCATGCAAGGTGTTTATGCAATGTAAAAGTTAAAGAAAATCAGCAAGATTAGAAGAATGAGGGAAGACATGAATGAGGATTTACTCTCCAATACAATCCTTGATGATGGACGTGTCTCTCCTCTCGGGGAGTGCAGAATGTGGAAATAAACCAGTTAAACAAACCTTATATATCGGCAGGGACAGGAACTGTACAATTTTAATCATCTCAAGCTGTGTCCTGCACCACTCTAAGAACTGCTACATGTGGGAGAAATAAATTTTGTTTTCCATCATTCTAGGGTAGCTCAAACCAGCCAGTTGTTGCAGTATCAGAGCCTCCCCGCGGTTTATAGTGAACTAGAGTACGTTGTTTCCTCCCCACAGTGTTCTTCCCATAGTGTTTCTTCCAAAAGTGTTCTTCCAAACCATATTCTTTCCCACAGTGGTCCTCTTCATAGTGTTTTTCCACACAGCTCTCCACGAAACACTGATCTTCCAAACAGTGCTACTCCTCACACTGCTCATATCCACAATACAACTGCCTTCTGTGCTCCTCTCCACCGTGCGTCTTCCCAACGGTGCTCTTACTCAATGTTCTCCTCCTTGGTGTTCTCTTTAGGATGCCCCACCTAGTGATGCCACACACTAGGGCCCCGTTTCCCAACCCTGGGGTTGCCAAGCGCTTTTCATGGGGTCGCCAAAGCATCCAAATAAAAATTCAATAGTATGGCAGAACCACTGAGTGTATACCGTGTTGCATCTGAAATATCATTTTTAAATTATGAATTAAGAACACTTTAATTAAGTCAAATGCCATTATAGTTCCATCACTTTAATGGGAAATAATGTATTTTTATGATTATTAAATATATATTATCATATCGTGTGAGGCACATCTTCTGATGTCCTTCAAGTTGTTGGAAATGACCTCCTCCAGCCCGAAGTCAGAACGAAGCACGCTTCATAACATTCTTGCAAACTTTCTTGAAATTCTCTTGGTTATATCCTTCAGTGAAGCTTTGAACACATCCTCAATGGAATCTAGGTTTTCCCTATAAACTCGAAAATTTGTAGCGGTCCAGAAGAGAAAGTCAAAAGGGTTGAGATCTGGAATTTGCTTACTAGGGATTTCCATTACTCTGCAAATTACTCGGCCAAGAAAAATTTCATTGAAAAATTTAAAAGCTGCATTTATTCAATGTGGTGGATCACCGTCTTGATTTCACCAAAGTGTGGAACTAGTTTTATAATTGTTCAGTATAGGCCAAATAATGCCGTGGAGCAATCTGAAGTATGAAACACCAATAACAGATGAAAGGAATGTACCTATCATTTGATTGCAAATATTTCAAAGATTTTCATTTGTCTGCACACAGTCGTTTTTTCGATGTGGTTTTTGATGGAAGGAAAAGAGCTTCTCGCCAGTTCAAACGATTCTATAGATAATTTTGGATGCTTTCTGCAGAATCCACTGACAAAACTACCTTCTCTGTGTTTTGTGGACATCAGTTAATGGTTGAACTGAAGTGCAATGATAAGAACTGAAACGGAATCAATGTCTGACGACCCTGAAGAATGTGGTTTTGGTGGGGGAGAGCAACTGAGGGTTTCTTCAAAGAAACTCTCCACCTCTTGAATCACTGCTTCTGTTCTTCTTGTTTTGTTTTCATTTGATTTGTCTTGTTGATGGAACCAGTCTCACTCTTGCAAATATTTGTAGGTGGTAAGATTTAGCCATCCTTCCACTGATCTTCAAGTGAAGCATGAATTCAAGGCATACAATTGAAGGAGAGACGGTGTTTTGAGAAAAAAAAATGAGAAAAAGATGGTTGAAGATCTAAGTGAATTTTGATAGGGTGATAAAAATCCATTCTTTTAGACCAAAATGGATTATACATAATGCGATTTGAAGCAATTTAAGTTCTCCCAAATCGCAATTTATAAATGACGCTTCTGATAGAACGCAGTGTTTATATAAATGTTATTAACCTAAAAGAGGCTGCACTGCAGTGCTCGTGCCATTCAACAGAAAACATAGTGGGGTCGCGGTTATGGCTTGAGGTGCATAATTGGGGTCGCCTTGAAAAAAGGTTGGGAAACACTGCTCTAGGGCATTCTCCTTGACAGTTTAAGGATGGTTAAAGAGTGGGATGGAAATGTTAGGTAAGACGGATATAACTTCTAATTATCTACTCTAACTACTTACTGATAATTATCTACGATCTAACTACTTACTGATAATTATCTACGATCTAACTACTTACTGATAATTATCTACTAACTGCCAATTATCTATTTAAACAGCATCTCTTCAATATCCTAAAGCCTCCATATTCAGGAAAGGCAAACACATATATATAACTTGGTGCAGATTGTTGAAGACCGGACTGTAGGATGTGGTTCTCTCCCCTTTTGAGAAACACTAAATTATGATGTGCCACACTTAAGGGGGCTCCACACAATTTCATCAAGATTATGTTGAGGCATCCTCTGTTACTTGGAGGAAGTAACAGAGTCGATGAGTAAAAGGAACAGACTACTTATGAGGGCGGCAGTAGAGAGCTTTGGCCAGAGGAAGAAGGATGCCAGGAAGATCTATACAGCAGCACCACAGAATGTAGGGAACAGAGCTTTGGGGAGTATGGCAGTGTTGCTTGGGTTCTGCGATTATCCATGACTATCCTTGAAAAGGTAGAGAGAGCTCTGTTGGATGAGGCAAAAGTGACTAACAGAAGCAGAAGGAGTACCACACGGGAAATGAGGTACAAATTTGAAGTGATAGCAGTGAAGTCGTATAAGAAGTGGAAGGGAAAGGTGACTGTGCACCTTAGATGGGACATGGTGGAGAGGGAGGTACGGAGGAGGAGGGACTGGAGGTAGGAGATCAGAGGAGTGCTGAGACTACCACAGACGGAGTGGAGGGATTCAGCAACAGGAGAGAAAATGAAGGTCGGGCATGACTTGGAGATGCAGTACTTCTTGTAACAGTGGGAGGAGGGGAAAAAGAAAGAGTCGGAGTGGTGGTGAGATGAGGATAGGTAACAGTGGAGAAGTTGGCAGTGCAAAAAGATAACCGAACTCTCCTCATCCTGTTAGATGAGGAGAGTTAAGGAAGAACGAATTTGGTTACCGACAGCAGGTCACAGTTAGATGCGAGGTCCTAAAGGAGGCGCATGTGGTGTAAGTGCCAGGGAACAGGGATCCACCAGGCAATGAATTTGATAATGACATAGCTAGGGAGTGAGGAAAATGTGGCTGGGAGTGGTGAAGTTGTATGGGAGCACAAGAAGAGCTGTTATAAGCAGGGGGCTGAATGATACAAGAGCAGGAGTACAAGAGTATGATATTGGATTGAGAGAAAGCAGAGAGGAGAACTCTTGTTCATGGTGTAGAGGATGGACCTGGCCAAATTTTGGTCTGGACACCACCCAGGGCTGAGGATATGAAGGAGACTGATGGGACTGAAGACGATGGAGAAATTCAAACTTTGTGAGAAGGAGGACAGCAGCAAACACTTATTTATGCGGTGCATGGCGCTGGAGGAAGGTAAGAGGAGAGAAGGAGCTGGGAGGAGATTTGGTGAGCTACTGGAGGAACCTGTCCTTGCCTTGTAGACTCTCAGAAAATGCGGAGTTGCTTGAAGTAAATTTAACACCATTTTCAATGCAACTTTTGATTTAGTGTATTGAATATTGGACGAGTGTAATGGGTAAGGGACTCTAATCTCTCGCTGCATAGACCGGAGTGTGGTGTATTTTCCACCTCTGTGTGATTCCAGGCTGGAGGAAATTAGCAGATTGATTGAAATTTGCAGATTGATTCATCTCTAGATGCAAAGTTTTCCAGAGATTGCTGAATATAACTGGTCGGAGGGCATGCGGAGATTGTAGTTGCAGCTGTCATAAAAACTCAGACTAAGGTGGCGCTTGTGGCTGCGGAGAGCAGCTTTGAGGATAATTTCAAATCCTTGAATTTTCTCCTTGTTATGGGTGTTTTCTGTAAAAACAGAGTCTAATAAAGAAATTCATATAGTAATGAGAAATAGTGTTATAAATACATGAATAATTAAAGGGTATATGAATTTAGAGACTAATTTACCACATTTGAAAAGCTGGCATTTGGGACTGTAATATTTATAAAGGAGAAATAGTTACTTTATGTTTTGAGACTTATGGTAATGCTGTGAACTTATAAAAACTAGTTTAATATGGCAAATTTAACTTAGGGCCAAGAAAGTTAACATCTGATCAATTTTAGGCTAGGCTGGTTGCATTATGACAAGTAGAAAATTTCAAGCATTTATGAATGAAAGTAAATTAACTAAATTTAATGGCTTTATACATTATACATCATAATAATTTATAGTTTTATTTAATAAGAAAGCCTTGAATACTTAACAAATTGCAAAAAATTAATTTAACAAGGACACTGCACTACTATTTTTGTCTGGATTCACAAATAATATTGATGCAGTTAATTGCAAACAAGATGTTGCCATATGATTGGTTCAAGATTACAGAAGATAAGACAACAAACATAAAATTCGCTAAAAAATAATGAAATTTATTTTGGTAGCTATCAAAAAAATAATAATAAAAATAAATACTGGAATGACAGCACAGCGCTCATATGGAATAAAATTAATTATCAATAATTGAGGGAGAAACCCCTCTTAAGACTTTCGTTAGGTTTCTTCAAGAAATATACTCGAAAATCAATCATGATTTCTTTGAAGACACCATTGGAGACCATAAAGTTAGGAGAGCTGTTATGGTAATTCATCCAATGGTAGATGTGAGCACAAAAAGTGTGGCAACAATCATTTGACCCTCCAACAAAAAAAAATGGAAGGATTGGCAAATCTGAAAAATGAAGGTCTTGTACTCACAGGTAAGTGGTGGGACTGAGAAAATATGCTCTAAGACTGTGTATTATGTAGTTCCATGTCTTACTTGTACATTAAGTAAAAAGTTCATATAAGTTCATATAAGAAATATCATCAGAAAATCTTCGCAGATTTAAGATGTTACAGCCATTCAAATTCATAGTAGGATTATTATCAGAAAATCTTCGTAGATTTAAGATGGTTCATTCATAGAAGTTCATATAAGGAACATTATCAGAAAATATTCGGAGATTTTGGTTGATATAATCTACTATACATCATGGTTGGGAAATATTACGGTGATTATAGATGTTTATAGGATGTTTTGCACAAGGTTGATATTTATCGAATATTATCTATAATCACGTAAGATCTAGCCCCCTATAATGTCTGTCCACCATAATCTTCTATGACCCCACCATAATATTTTCCTTGGGTAACGATAGCGAGTGAATATTCCAGGAATTAGTGAAAATTAGTTGATCCCTATCGATATCGAGGAAATATTCCAAGAATTACTGAAAATTTGTTGATCCCCTAAAAATATCGTAGGAATATTCCAGGAATTACTAAAATTTAGTTGATTCCCTAACAATATCGAGTGAATATTCCAGGAATTAGTGAAAAATAGTTAATCCGCTAAAAATTATAAAAGAAACGATTATAAAAGAAAAAAAGAAACAATATATGAAATATGAAATTATATTTATCGATGAAAACCTAAAGATAAACTTGAGTTATCATATTGCATTCACCTCATTAAAAATCCTACTTCTACTGTGTCCAGGATGGTCGAGTGGTTAGCGTCGCAAGCAGAAGTCAACAAGGTGCTGGTTCGAGACCCGGCAACATCACTTCATTTCTTTCTCCATTTCTTTCCATTTAATTTGTATATAACAATATGTGTCATTCAACTAATTCATGTAAAGTCAAACGTACACGTACAAATGCAGTATATGCTAAGAAATATTAATTTTGGTATTCTTCTATGATTATGGGTGAAATCATCTGATAGTATAGGAGATTCCCCCCTTTAATTATAGGAGTGAACATGGTAGAAAACTTGGACATAAGCACCCCCAATTCTCTTCTATGATTATGGTAGAAAGGCTCCTTTAATCTCCCAAAATCTTCTATGTCCCCCCTATAATTTTCTCCCTGGGTATTGGAAAGCATTTGATTAATTCCAAAAAGGTTTATCTGTTTGAAAAGCTGCTGAAATTGGAGGTGTAGCAAGATCTACACTTATGGAATGTCACTATAACATTCGATGAAATATTTAAGATGTAATTTACTAACTTTTTGGCGTAAATCCAAGAAAAAGAAACAGTTTAAGCCAAAGTAAAAGTAAATAGTTATACAATTTGCTTTTGATATATAGCTATTAAATATAAAGATCATTTCACAGTGATTATTAATGAGCTATCTATATTTTGTTGGTGTAAATGTTCAATCCTTCGTTTATGATAAAATTTCAAACACAATGAATTATTACTGTGAATAACAAGTCCAATGACTTAGTAGTAGATCCGAATTCAATACTATCGTTCAATTACCCAAATTTCCATTGTTTTAACCATTGTTATCATAGTAAATAAATAGTAAAGTATACTAAGTACAATATTGGAACATCCAAAAATACTACATGAACGTGACATAGATTAAAACGAGTGACGTCACACATGTAATTTCCAAATAAAAATTCTGCTATTATTCTGTTATATGTGCTTTTTCATGGAAATTAACATAAATAAAATTTTGTTTTTGTCACGTTTTATACTCTATTTTATATTCAGCTTAAAAGCCTTCAAGATCTCCAGTAGAGTAAAGGTGCCTGAAGGATCTAAGAAACATTTGCATTTATCTGATTAAATAAGAATTTTTATTGAAAAGGTCATTCGTCAAATTGTGCTTAAAATAACCTTTTACTATAAGCAATCAGGTTTATATTCTAGATAATGGTCATTTGAGTGCTTCATTGTAAGTACAATAGGTTACTATGTGCTAACTTTCATTTTACAAGTTTGTAAATAAGCCAACTTATAAGTGTCAGCCTGGTATTAAATATATAAAGTTATCTAGGTAGTGGAAGCTAACCAAACATATTGTTTATTGACATATTCTATCTATTTACTTGCTGCACCTGTATAATTCTCATTTTGACAATACTTCATTTGATTTTATGTGACGTCATTTGTTTACAAAGTTTTTGAAGACCGGAATAAAGCTCACCGTCAATAAATTTGAAACTTAGTATTTTTCTATTTATTTACTATGATTGTTATGGTGTCCTCATCCTTACAGCTTGTCCGAAGTCTCCCTATAGGAAGGAACATTCGGACACTTGAATCTCTCTTACATTTTGTCTTATAACTTTCGAATGAAGGTTTAAAGTGTGAAAATTAAAGTAAAATGCTTTATCTACCCACAGAAATCTTTAAATAATAAAATTTGAATAAGTTTACGAATTATTCAGTTTTTAACAAAAACTGTCCGAATGTTCCTGGTTCTCCCCTACGCCATCCATGATGAGCAGAGCAGCAGTTCATAACCAGGTCTTAGTTCTGAAGTGCAGAACTTTGTAGCTGAAGTCTTCTCGCATATGGAGTTACCCGAGGAGGTGAAAGAGAAGGTGATTTTGCATAAAGTCGTGGTATGTAATTAAAGGTCTCCTATATCAACTTTGCTGCAAAGAGAACTAAGTATTCTTAGAATTAAAAATAGGAACCCAATATCTATTTAATATTATTTCAATCGAGTGCTTATTGATTATTACAAAGAGATTTACTATTGAAAAAAAATATTTTATACGATTGTACCTAATAATCGTTGCATCGGTAATCTGTCTTCATTCTTTGATTCCAGAGTGGGTGGACAACTGAAGACAGTGGACAACTGAAGACAGTGGACAACTGAAGACAGTGGACAACTGAAGACAGTGGACAAATGAAGACAGTGGACAACTGAAGACAGTGGACAACTGAAGACAGTGGACAACTGAAGACAGTGGACAACTGAATACAGTGGACAACTGAATACAGTGGACAGCTAAAGACAGTGGACAACTGAAGACAGTGGACAACTGATGATATCGGACAACTGAAGACAGTGGACAACTGAAGAGAGTGGACAACTGAAGACAGTGGACAACTGAAGACAGTGGACAACTGAAGACAGTGGACAACTGAAGACAGTGGACAATTGAAGACAGTGGACAACTGAAGACAGTGGACAACTGAAGACAGTGGACAACTGATGATAGTGGACAACTGAAGACAGTGGACAACTGAAGAGAGTGGACAACTGAAGACAGTGGACAACTGAAGACAGTGGACAACTGAAGACAGTGGACAACTGAAGACAGTGGACAATTGAAGACAGTGGACAACTGAAGACAGTGGACAACTGAAGACAGTGGACAACTGATGATAGTGGACAACTGAAGACAGTGGACAACTGAAGAGAGTGGACAACTGAAGACAGTGGACAACTGAAGACAGTGGACAACTGAAGACAGTGGACAACTGAAGACAGTGGACAACTGAAGACAGTGGACAATTGAAGACAGTGGACAACTGAAGACAGTGGACAATTGAAGACAGTGGACAATTGAAGACAGTGGACAACTGAAGACAGTGGACAACTGTAGCTCTTTCATGGTCTAATACTAGACCAAATCTGTGTGGACAAGTAAATGAAAGGGATTATTATGGTAGTTCTTATCAGTTTTATTTAACTTGTCAATGTTGATAAGAAAAGTGTTCTTCTCTGTTAGAAGAACCGATAGTAGCCCCAAGACAATTAGGCCCATTTAATTAAACTTTGACAATTGGGCCCGCCAGCAATTGGGCCACAAGTTAAAGATAATTGAGCCCGTTAAACTTGAGCCCATAAAATAAATCGTCATAGCAGAAACAAAAAATAAATGTTACTTTGTTATTATAGTAACAAGGGTCTTAAATAGAGTTGATATCATTGACTCTGACAGTACCATAATCTGAAGATTTTGACTTTATATAAAAAACCAACCTTACATAATATTTTCTTTTACTTAATGCTATATTAAGATTTATTTCGGGGATGAGAAACCAATCAAAATCCTCTTTTCAAACCTAGTGTCTGGATTGTCTACAACTCGTGTTTACAAAAATCAAGATTGCGCTATAAGAGAATAGAGTAAAGTAATAGATAAGTAATAGATCAAAGTAATAGATAAATAATAAATAAAAGTAATAGATAAATAATAGATAAAAGTAATAGATAAATATAATATATGAATGTATGGCTTTCATATACAAAATCAGAATCTTAATAATCGGGGTGTATCGAAGTCCGTTTTTTTTTATTTCAGTCAACTATATTAACTTAATTGAAGGCCATTTATCTTCTGTAATAACAAACTAACACTTCTTTATTGTGTCTGCTTCCAAAACTGTTTTATGCACTTAATTGTCCTTGTCCAATAGTCTTAGGCACAATTGTCGGTGGGCCCTTTTTTTTATGTCTAATTGTCCTGGACCCAACTTTCGGTTCACGCTCTGACATGATGATGGTAACTTAACAGGGACAACTGTTACCTGTTCTCTGTATTCTGTAGAGGATGAAATATATGACGTGTACAAGCAGACCTCACTTTTATTACACCCTGCTTTTATAAAACAGTAATAACATCGAGACATGTCTCAATGTTATTACTGTTCGTAGACATAGAAAAAGGAGACAAATTTTGTGATGATTGTTTCACGGTAACTACAATTAATTAGAAGCAATATGTTCAGAAACAGTATAACAGAAGAAAATTTAACAGTGACAATATATGTATGATACATACAGGATATGTATGTATCTTGTACAGTAAATAAGAAATTGCTACCCAACTTGTAAATATGATATAAAAAAATTTAATATTGATAGTTTACAAAGTTACTAGATATATTAAAGTTAAATAATAATAATTATATTTTCTTTTCGAACGTATCCCGAAATGTAGATCCAATCAATAACTTTAACAGAGCATAGAAATATTGTTTGTTCAATGCAAGACAATTCTGTAAATCAAAGTATAAAACTATAATTATTCGAGAGTTAAGCTATAGTTTTCTTTCTATAAATTCTAAGTTTACCGCGAACTTTTCATTATTACAAACTTCACCACGAACTTTCCAATATTACAAAATTTACCACGAACTTTTCATTATTACAAACTTCACCACGAACTTTCCATTATTACAAAATTTACCACGAACTTTTCATTATTACAAACTTCACCACGAATTTTTCATTATTACAAACTTCACCACGAATTTTTCATTATTACAAACTTCACCACGAATTTTTCATTATTACAAACTTCACCACGAATTTTTCATTATTACAAACTTCACCACGAATTTTTCATTATTATCGATCTTATTTTGGATAATCACACTAATCATGATTATCACAGGAACACAGATTGATAGTAGAAATATCTTTGTATTTTGATCAGTTCAGTTGCAATTTGTTCCTGTTCGAGAAGATACTATCTTAAATATTTCTACTCAACCTGTTCTTACCTGAGTTACCTTTTACTCCTCTAGTTTGAGCACCTAAGTCACTCACTAACTAGACGTTTACGTATTATTTGGTAACTCGATCTATCTACCTTTTCTACCGTAAATAACTATAACTTTATATATAGTCTTCATTTAAATCATTATATCATATAGATACGCTTCGACCTTGAAACACTTAATTATTTCAATTAAAAACTCGGATATCCTTCATCCATTATAAAACTTATTTTCATCAAACTTATTTCTATTCATCAAGTTTATGCTTATCAAGTTTTTATGCACCAAGCTTATTCACCAAGCTTATTCATCAAGCTTATTCATCAAGCTTATTCACCAAGCTTATGATTATCAAATTTTTATTCACCAAGCTAATGATTATCAAGTTTTTATTCATCAAGCTTATTCATCAAGCTTATTCATCAAGCTTATTCATCAAGCTTATTCATCAAGTTTTTATTCACCAAGCATATTCATCAAGCTTATTCATCAAGCTTATTCACCAAGCTTATTCATCAAGCTTATTCATCAAGCTTATTCACCAAGCTTATTCATCAAGCTTATTCACCAAGATTATTCATCAAGCTTATTCACCAAGCTTATTCATCAAGCTTATTCACCAAGCTTATTCATCAAGCTTATTCACCAAGCTTATTTACCAATCTTTTTCTCACCAAGCTTATTTACATTCTGAAACTGCATGTACGTTTAACGTACGTCACATTTACATCACATTCTCACTTCACTCTCCGGTCCCTTTTTCTACTCTCTTTTTCTTCTTCTCCTCCCATCTACTCTTATTCTTTTTCCCTATCATAAAGCCTTTTTGGTAAAAAGATTTTATTTATCAATAAATAAACTCGTTATTATAGTTTGGAACTGAACGTTTGTCCTCTGAACTGTCATTTTCTGATATTGTCTTTTGCCTCTTTTTGTAGGTATTTTAGGAAAAAAATGGATAAAAAAATATTACATATTCTGTTTTTGACGTGGGGATATTCTTTCTTCGTTGGATGTTTTCCAGGGGGATTTCTTCATCGGGGGATTTTTTCCGGGAGGATTCTTTCCACCAGGGGATTTTATCCGAGACCCCTGTCAATAGCAATTTTCCGCATGGTAGTTCGTCGTATGGCAGTTGTCCGTATGGCACTATGTTCGTATATCAGTTATCGGCATGGAAGTTGTCCTAGAGCCCATTTACTGTTACTGCTATGTCTTCTTTTATTATGTTAAAATTGCCATTATCGTTTAATTTTTTTTTTCAATGCTATATAGATATTTACCTATTCAGTTCTAGTTGTATCTAGTTCTTCAACAAAATATGTACACTCATTTCATTTTACAATAGTACTATCTTGTTTCTAATCTAGAGATTTAAATGTAATTGCCGCAGGTGTTCTTACTCTTTGATTTGGCTTTGTGAGTGTATTTTAAGATGTTACAGAGCTATTCTGTGGTTAATAGCAAACAGATGTTTGGTGTGCGTTACGCTTCGTATTAGCTTATTTCATCTGTGTTGTATAGCTTACTCTGCCCTATAGGAGAGAGAGAGCACTTACTTTCTCCATGTGAATAGTGAATTGTGTTTGGTTGTGTTTCCTGTGTCAAGACACGTCTAGCTTGTAACATCTGATTTTGTTCTAGTACCATTTTTATGATGACTACAGGAGAAAAGGAGAAAAATACATTTCCTTCAATGTCCCCTATCAATCCATAGGGGACATTGAAACTCTAATTGATGTAAAGCTATGGTCAGTGTTGTCTCCGAAAGGCCGGAAATCCTCATGGAGGATACATTTTAATTATCAATTTCAAATATTATAGAGAAACTAGAAGGAAGCAATGCATAAATAGAGGAAACCCGTAGAGTACATAGAACAGAACAGATTATGAAAGCTGTAGAGTACATAGAACAGAACAGATTGTGAAACCTGTAGTAGAGTACATAGAGCAGAACAGATTGTGAAAGCTGTAGAGTACATAGAACAGAACAGATTGTGAAACCTGTAGAGTACATAGTGCAGAACAGATTGTGAAAGCTGTAGAGTACATAGAGCAAAACAGATTGTGAAACCTGTAGAGTACATAGAGCAGAACAGATTGTGAAAGCTGTAGAGTACATAGAGCAGAACAGATTGTGAAAGCTGTAGACTACATAGAGCAGAACAGATTGTGAAACCTGTAGAGTACATAGAGCAGAACAGATTGTGAAACCTGTAGAGTACATAGAGCAGAACAGATTGTGAAACCTGTAGAGTACATAGAACAGAACAGATTGTGAAACCTGTGAGAGTACAGGAGTACAGAACAGATCAAAATAGATCTAGAAAGTACTGTGACGTACAACGTATAGATTTAGAAAAATATTGACAGGTTGAAGTAAAATTTCACACACAAGACATAATACTGAGTTGACACACCAATTTTGTGTCAAGAGATAAGTTGACTAACCAATTTGTGTCAAGAGATAAGTTGACTAACCAATTTGTGTCAAGAGATAAGTTGACTAATCAATTTTGTGTCAAGAGATATGTTGACACACCAATTTTGTGTCAAGAGATAAGTTGACACACCGATTTTGTGTCAAGAGATAAGTTGACACACCTTTTTTGTTTCAAGAGATAAGTTGAGAAACCAATTTGTGTCAAGAGATAAGTTGACACACCTTTTTTGTGTCAAGAGATAAGTTGACGCACTGATTTTGTGTCAAGAGATAAGTTGACACACCGATTTTGTGTCAAGAGATAAGTTAAGTTAATGAGAATCTTCATTGAATAATAAAAAATGACACAGTAATTACAAATACATTAAATTGAGTACAGAATATTCAAGCCCATATATGAAGTTTCACATGAAAATTTTCGGGCAAAACAATATCATTATACAAACTAAGGGGTTATATCATTATTCACAGTTAAAAATTAAATGCGTGGTAAGCTAGAACACAAGGATAAAACTGCTATTGACAGATATCATGTAGATAGAAGGTACAATATAGTTATTGTAAATGATACATAGAGTAAAATAAAAATGGATATTATTAGTTTGCCAAAGCCTCAAATATGAAGTTTTTATATCTACGTTTAAAAATACTCAATGAAGCAGATGAACGAACATCTTCAGGGATGTCATTCCAACATTTACGCCCTGCATATGAAAGTTAGTCTCTGAAATGCTGGAACAGCCAATGAAAATGATCTATTATAATGTGAGTGATTAGGATAAATTATATCTCCTCTAGATTCTTGCTTAAATATGTGAACACCTAAGTTGTAACTATAGATATCTTTTACATGGAAAATTCCAGGGGGAAAAAGCGAAGTTAGATTAGTATCAGATGCGTCACCCCATACACTATACAATAGATAAGGATAAACAAGTGCATAGTAGAGATTAATTAAATTGCAATGAGGGACAAACTTAGATATTCTACGGAAAATATCTGAGGTTGTAGCAAGCTTTGTACAAATATAATTAATATGGTTGGAGAAAGTTAAATTTCTGTCCAATAACACAGCTAAAAACCTAATACAATCATCAAATTCAAGAATAGTAAAATTAATGCGTAATACACGGGTGTGCGGAAGACTCCACTGCGGAAAGCTCAACTGGGAAAATTCCTCTGCGGAAAATTCCACTGGGAATATTCCACTGGGAATATTCCACTGAGGAAAATTTCACTAAACAAAATCCAATATTTAAAAATCAACCAGAAACTTTTTTCCAGGATCTAACCGGACACTTGAATTGTACTGATCTAACCGGACACTGATAAGTTAAGAATTTATCACTAACGAATTTACAAATATTATACAATAAACTAGGACAATAGTTTCCAATATATAAACAGCAAATATCTAGACAAATAGGACAGTACAAATATTCAATTGGAATAGTAATTGTATTAAAAAGAGAAATCTTACACAATCACATGTTATGGAATACACAACGAAAATTATTTCTATGCGTCCAGAGCAAATCATTAAGTTTACTAAAGTAAACCTATATACGTATGTTTGCCATATATAAGGACTATATACGTAGTTCTGTTGGGCTAAGAGAACAGTGTACGACGTGTACGTGTAGTATAAGACTTAGCCTACAAAGAACTGTTAAACTTAACTTAAATTGTAAATAGCTAAACTGAAACAGTAAATCATTGGAGACAATACATGAAAATAGAGCAGCCAAAATATAGACAGAAGTAAAAATTGTAATGAGCACCCTACAAACAGTCACAGTAGAAGACAAATGAACAGTATTTCGGGTGATGGTAATTT
Source organism: Caprella mutica (assembly GCA_947561585.1). Taxonomy (NCBI): domain Eukaryota; kingdom Metazoa; phylum Arthropoda; class Malacostraca; order Amphipoda; family Caprellidae; genus Caprella; species Caprella mutica. The sequence goes on from CANNZV010000011.1 coordinate 355,275, forward strand.
TCAAAGTAATTGAGCCTAAAGACCAACAATTTTCAATATAGGGTACCAGCTGTAAAATAAGTAATTTCATTGAAAGTTGATTTATTATTTGATAGGGTTTTTGACAAATAGTAGGGTATTGACAAATAGTAAGGAAAAGAATGACAATATTGAAGGTAGGTGGGTGAACAGCGGTAAGTAGAGGTGGGTACAGTCATCAACGGCAGAAACGAGGTCTCATCAGGTCGAAGTAGTGTATCATCAGGTCGAAGTAATGTATCATCTGGTCGAAGTAATGTGTCATCAGGTCGGATTAATGGATCATCTGGTCGAAGTTATGTATCACCAGGTCGAAGTAAGGCATGGTTAGGTATAAATAAAGCATAATCAGGTAAAAATAAGATATAATCAGATGAAAATCACGAACCGTTAGGAGGAAACTAAGCCTCAAACTGTGATGAAATGTAGACATTATCAGGTAGAAATCATACATCCAACAGGTAGTTACGCACGATGGAAAGATGAAAAACTTAGTAAGTCAAAATTTCATCCTTCCAATTAACTCTTCATTAACGTAGCCGATATCTGAAAAAATATATACCAACTTTTCTTTATTATCCACAAATGTCTTCAGATCATCACGGTTTCCTGAGTCTAGTATGTTTGAGCCAAACTTAAACTCGACCATTCACCGAACAACAAGCAGAAACTCTTTTAGGATGCGCCTTCTTAGCCTGTCGCAAATCATAAATAATGGAGGCTCTGTGAGGTGTACGGCTTTACTTGGTTTTACTGTTTTAGCAGTTCTGATGAGTTGATCCTTAGGATCAAGTGAACGAACTTTCACCAAAATCTTGCGTTTGTCTGGAAATTGGACAGAAGTTTTTTTCCCAACTCGGAAGACAGAGATAATATCATTAAGTGAGATAGCTAGGCTCAATTTCTCTTGCACTATATGACATACTGTAGATGAAGAATTATCGCCTACAGTGCTTTCTGGAACATGGTCACCAGAAATTACTAGCACATCCTTCCGAAGATGATTCTCAACATCATCCATTCTGCCTTTTAGCTCCATGTTCTCGTTAGTAATCGTTGATAGCTTATATTCGAGTTCATCGATTTTCTTGTCTTTGCCATCTAACCGGACTAGAATTTCGCTCACAGCTTTCTCAAACTTCATCTCCGTAATTGAGATAATCCTTTTACTCTCCTCCAAAAAATCGTCAAAATCACTTTTTTAGTTATTACGATTGCTCTTAGGTCTACCCATAACTGAATATGATCACTTCACAATTTTAGTTATTAAACACACACGAGGCAGTCAGAGATTTGCGTTCAGTGCAGTATAGAATCAAGAAAATATCTCAAATCTTCGCTAAGACACAGCAAATGAGAAGCAGTGTCTTTTTTGCTGAGTAGAGACTCATTGCTAATTAGCGGCTCAAAGCTGATCACTGACGAACACAGTGGGAAAATTCACAGTGCATAGTGGAAGAAACAGACGTGACGTGACCTTAGTTTTTCTTACTAAGCAAAGAAAACTAGAAGCGATATCACAATGTTAGTGGTAAAAAGACCTCAATTCTTTGTGGCGGTGTGAGAAAGCAGCCTTCATGAGGTTCCCACGTGATCACACATTGCTGACACACCACACTAGACTTGTGGTACAGTGAGTAAAAGAATTGATAAGATTGAATATTGATTGGTGGATAATTGCTGTACTGGCAGTCTTACTGATAGGAATTGTTAAATATACTTATATTTTTAAATATATTTCTTTTAATTTTAAGATTAATTTTAACTATTAAGATATGTAGAGTGTATTATGGTAAGTTAATTTTTTATTTTAATATTTGATTATAATTTTGATTGTGATTGTTGTTTTATTTCTGATTTTTTTTTATTGACAAATATACTGCAAAATGACAGTTCAGATGACAAGCATTCAGTTCCAAAATATGATAACGAGTTTAATGCTAATTGAAAACTCTTTCCCGAAGGCTTTATGATTGGGAAAAAGAATGGGAGTAGATGGGAGAAGAAGTCGAGAGAAGAAGAAGAGAGTGAAGTGAGTATGTAAAGTAAATAATGTAATTACATGCAATTTCAGAATCTATATGATCTTGGTGAGAATAAGATTGGTAAATACACTTGGTGAATAAGCATGATGGAAAGAAGTTTAGTGAATAAGTTCGGTGAATATATGGTTGATGAGTATATAAGCTTGAAAAATAAATGCAAATAAGTTTGGTGAATTTAAGTTTTATAATGGAAAAATGAAATGAATTAATACTCTTTCCTTACAGTATTTCATATTCAACTTAATTAGTGTTTTTATAAGAAATAACCTTTGCTACCAATATAAAAAAGCTATTAAAATCAAATATTTGCAACCCATATTTTTCCTCTATAAATAAATTCTTTAAATAAAAAGTTTCCTCTAACTGAAGAATGAAAGAAAAATCGATATTGAGGAAATTGGACCACAACTGCACCAGAAAAGTAAGAAATTGTGGGAGAAATAAATATCCAAATTATCTGCATTATCCAATAATTACATGAATGAATCTTATATTTCGCTTAGTAAAACAGACAGCCACTGGTTTCTTGCTTAGGATAATGATGTATGGAGCATTCGAGCCTTCACAAGTTGCTTTATATATTGATGCTTTCTAAATGATATTTTTTTTCTTGGTTTTCTGATAAATTCAAAATACGAAAAATATAGCAATAGCCAACATACAGTATATCTAATAAATATGTCGTTAATGTGCAAGTTATATATTAATAAAAATTTGCATATGTATAGGTACATATACCATCATTTTTTTAAATTAATAAAAATATTATAAATTTACATAATTTACAGATATAATAATAACTACCTGATTACATGTAGTACAAAATTTCATTTATTTATATATTCTACATACAAAATGTTTGAAAAAACTTCTCTCTAGTTTTAAAATAATACAAAATTAACTTGACATTATTTCTACTTCTTAAAGAATAAAATATACAATATTTTTAACTAAATAGTTTGATGTATATTAAATTACTATGTATAATCGGGGATAAAATTTCAAGTACACTTAAACTGTGATTCCTAGATAAACGAGTAGGTTAGTTACAATTTACATACCTAGAGGCTACACTCACAAGTTAGGAAATTACAATATCTAGGTAAATAGATATACTAGTTAGGTAGTTACATGTTAGGAACCTAGATACTCTAATTAGGTACTTACAAGTTGGTACATAGATTCTGTAGTTGGGTACTAACCATTTGGTTACCTAGATACAGTAATTGGGTGAACACAAGTTAGTTACCTAGATGCAATATATGGTTAAGTACAAGTTATGTACCTATATACACTAGTTGATTAGTCACAAGTTAGGTACCTAGATACAATATTATGTAATAAATGCAGACTATATGTCACATAATGATTTAAGATTTTGAACTCCCCAAAGTTATTTCCAAAGGACAAAAGACTTTATAAAAAATATTAATAGAAAGTAATTTTCCCTAACATATTCTTTCTTTTAAAAGTTTATCTATCAAATATCGATCTATCATTTTTTTTTTTTTGGCATACAATATGTATTGCGCGTTGAAAGGGCTATGATAAGCTCCTCCTTTACGTAGTAAAAGACTTAGTAAAAAAATACTACTACCTATGATTTAAAACCCCAAGCTCGAAAAAGATCGGGAACTTTTGGTAGGTATATGAAATAGGGCGCTACTTAATTTAAAAGTGTCAAAATGCGATATTTACAACGTTTTCAAGGTAGGTAACTCTACTGAGATATCGGAATCAAAATTACTTTCGTAAATCAAAAGTTATCGTGAAAACTAAATGGCGAGCCGGGGTGTCAGTTTCCTTCAACTACAACATCACTATAATCGTCAAATTCTTCGTCAATCATTGAATTAGCAGCAGAGATAGAATGTGCATTAGCCTTCTTCTTCATCATCTGCATTGCGTCTTATTCTTTTGCTTCTTCGTATTTCCGAAGATCGCTGTGGTCGCCTTCGATATTGCGGTTGTCTAAGGGCTTAAACACACTACAAGCGACGCGGAGCGGCGCGAGCGGAGTGCCATTAATGTTGTTTGGTATTCATATGCAGAGACGCTTGGCTGTTCACACTGCGAGCGGAGCGGCGCTCCAAAAAACAATGATATTAATGGCGCTCCGCTTGTAGTGTGTACGTACCCTAAATTGGCATTTGGAAGATGTCCCATGATGGACACAATATGTTCTCCTACATTCGTAAATGATGGTGATGGTGCACATTTGCGACACGCATCTTAACTGGAGCAATTTCTCATCCTGAAACGTCTATGTTCATCACAAACAAGCATCGTACATTCTGTTTTCGTACATTACTATTTATCTCATCAACCACGCAACTTGCACCAAATCCGAAAATGACCTCGAGTTTATTTTTGTGAATGAGAGACCAGTTAGAATGTAATTACGGAAATTCTTTATAGCTCTACTTCCTGAAGTTCACAGGCTTACCGGTTGCTAAGATTTTTACTAACCATTTTGGCAAAGCGGGATTTTAAATAAATATAAAAATATTTTCAAAAAATATTAAATATTTTATTCTTCAATAGGTAGAAATAATGTCATGTTACTTCTGTATTATTTCTAAAATCGAAGATATATAGTTTTTCAAACATTATATGTATAGAAATACACTAAATATTTGTAAAATAAGTAACATATTTTTCATAATGAAAATTTAAATATTACAACTCGGTACATATTCCTATTAATAATGCATGAGTGAAAAACAATAATGACTCACGATCTGTCGGAGTTTTGACATGAAAGATTCGCAATTGTTGATGATATAAATCAACTGATTAGTGAAATAATTATAACGAATTATATCTCCATCCCCAGGGTCGCTTCTACTTTCTCATAATTGTGATTCTGCTAGTCATCATCTGGTCAAAACAGCTAACAAACCTCTCGTACCTGTGGGAAAATCTGCACAGAGGTTCTTTTCAGTAGACATAGCAATAAGAGAATACTGAGAATAAGAGAATTTTTGTCAATGGACAAAAATTTAGTATCCTATAAGCTAGGATATCTTATCATACTTATATTATAAAAAATATATCTCATGAAGCTAAAGTTATTTTTACGAATTTTATGTGTCAACTTTCAGTTTAACTGAGAACATTTGATAAATCTATTCCTGAATCTTGCTCTTCTGTAGGTAAATATATGTCTGATTATTTGTATTGTCTTTAATGGAAAAATAGTGTCTTTAAAAAAAAATTAAACACTTAGGATTAATAATTTATGCACACAATAAATGCAATTAGGTAAGATTAGAAAGTTGAATATATAAATAAATAAAAGATATAATTCTAATTCCAGAAACCAGTAGTTTGGAATCGAACTTGGACAATCCTCATTTCATCCTCATAATGTGTGACGGTAAATGAATTATTAATTGTTAATATTGAATATATATTGAGAATATATCTTGACGATAATTTACAGATTCATCGTCTGGTAAAAAGAAAATTTTACAAAATGACATCCATCGTCAAATCAGTCAGGCAAACGTTTTGATCAAATCGGCCATTGCTCTTTATTCTGGGCCTTTGAGGTAGGTGGAGGGAAATTGATACATTCGCTATGCTACTTAGATTAATAGATATGCTATTAATTTCCACCTTCACTCTCTAGATTCAGTGTTGTTTCCGATAGTTTGAAAGTTTATGAAGATTTACTTCTTACTATGAGGGAATGGCCACGTGATTTCAAGAGCAGGCTTCTAATTGAACACAAACCAGTCTGGTATCCAAAAGAATATAAGTCAATGCGTAATATGTTCCGGCCTTGCGCAACTGCCAGGTTATTTCTAACTGAAATTTTCCAAGAGGAAGACGCGGCTATTTACATAGATACCGACTTCATCTTCATGTCTCCTCCGGATGAGATCTGGAATGAATTCAATCGGTTTGAATCGAAACAAGTGGTCGCCTTGGCTCCTTTTGTAACTAATTATGATAAGCCGACGAACAAGGTGAGGGTTTTCAGATGTTGTATAATCACTTTTTGGTTATTTTATAACCTGTGTGATTAAACTCGGGTCAATATTTTTATAATTGTATTATACAAACGAAATATGATTCTTTGGACATTAGGTAACTAAAAACTCAAAAAATGTGTGGAGACTTAAACCTAAGAATGATTTGTTTGAAAAAAGTACTAAATAAACATTACCCATAACATTACCATTCTCCATTATTCGCCTAAATGTATTGTATGCAGCTATACACATTTTTGAATGGTTATTTTTAAAGTACATATTTAAGATTTTCAATGAATTTTATCGTTTAAACCACCTCCCAGGTTCCTTTATACGGTGACACAGGTCTCAACGGTGGGGTGATGCTCATGAACTTCACTCGAATGAAGGACTTTCCAGGGGGCGGATGGATTGCAGAAAACTTGAAAGCTTTTGAAGATTATAAAAATCACATTAGTTTGGCAGATCAAGATATAATGAACATTCTTTTCAGTAGGGTAAGAAGTAATAACTACTCTGTTTTACAAAGATCATCATTTATTCGCCCAGCAAACGAAATATTACTTTTTTCATTCTGTGATTATATGCAGATACCTAATTGATTAATTCAAATAATAATTATTAAAAATTGTCTGTTCATCGAAGAGTTAAAAATCTAAGAGCAGCTATAAAATTAAAGTTTTACAAATATTTTGGAAGAAAGGTATAGTTTGGCTGCTATTTTCAGTATCCGGAGAGTTTATACGAGCTCAACTGCAAATTCAACTTCAGAGCGGAATTATGTCTTAAAGGAAAGAACATATGCCCCATTAATCAACTCGAGGGGCCATCACTCTTACATGGTCTTGGCGCGTCCTTCCACAGGAGTGAGAAAAGTTTTGAGGTAAGCAGTACCCTTGACATTTGAAAGATTAAAGGAACTACGTGAATATGGTAAAAGATTTCATGAAGTTGTTGACATTTTATTAGGTCAGTTGAATTATGAAAATAATAATATTGCTCGATCTATCTTTTACTCCAGACTATTTATAAATCTTGGACTGATCACAAGCTGGGGTCACCCATACAATCTTTGCTATCTACCATGAAGAACAGGCTTCGAAACGTGTCCAATGATAACAGGTCAAAATGTAGCAAACTAGAGAATAAAGAAGATGTTCTCACTCTAAAATTGCAAAACTATGTAGATAGAAATTAACATTAACAATAAATAGATTAGGATATAGAACTGCTTTTATTTTCCCATATGAAATTTTTGAAGAGGTAAACATTTCCCTTTATAGTGAACCACCTCTTCAGTAGTGATAGGAGGCGCTTCTAAGGACCCAATAATAATAAATATTTTATCTAACCAAAAACATAGTTTACAAAATATGAAGTTATAAATTAGAAAAAATATACATTTGCTTAATGTTAGAGGTAAAATGACACAATTCGTGCATATTTGTTCTCCACGTTCAAGTATACAAAATATGTTCTTTCTTTTTAAAATAAACTCATTATTAGAGTTTTTCATTTCTCAGAACTCTAAAAATCAAGATGGTTCACTACACATGACTTCATTATAGAGGAGTTGCACTGGTAATGAAATGCAACTAATTTACTATATAGAGATTCATAGAAAACGTTTAGTCATTTGTGGTTAGACTAAACTAAATATGTTAATTCACTACAGAGGTAAGTTCACTATAGAGGTAAGTTCACTATACAGTACTCTACTATTCAGGATGGTACACTATACAGGAGTTCATTATACAGGAGTTCTATTGTATTTCAATTCAAAGGAAACTGATTGGTAGAAAAGGCTATTTTGACAAACAGTTTTAAACATATTAGGAAAATCGAGTTGGTTATCACTTATCATAAAGAAAATATACCACAAATGAAGCTAGCAAAGATAACGGACCAAAAATGAGCTAATTAATAAAAAAAATTGAAATACAACCTAGTTTCCATTATTTTTATTAGATATTCCCCTTAGTTTTTATAAGTATACGACCTTATAAAAGATAATTATTGTACACTAGAGTATTTGCCCGTTAAAAATAACGGGTCTTCAATAGTAAATTATTACCTGTTGTTAGGTTCTTTTTAGTGAATTAAAATAAAACTAGTGGGTACCCATGCAAAATGCAGGGGAACGTAAGCATATAAGATCTATATTTTTATATTATTTAAAATTGAAGGACGTTTCTTATTGTTTTTAGCATTTCACATCCCATTTTCCATTACATTTCACAATAATTAGGTACCATTAAATATATATTTTCTGCTCCGTGACGTCATCAATTTGTGTAGATTCGTAGAATGATATCGTATAAATCATAATTATTATATAAGATAGTATATAAATAACTTACAATTACAAAACATTAAACATTATTCAAATGATCACCTTATGAATAGCCAAATATGTAGCTATATCGATTATTTCAAAGATTGATATAATCATAAATAGGTATCAGTGGAAAATATATAATTATGTACCTACCAACCCATATTTATAAATATTGAATATTTTAATGAACATATAAATTTCATTGGAATAGATATAATATATTTATTCTATATTATTTATTATTTAAGGACATTTCATATTGTTTTTGGTCTCACATATCCCATTTACCATTACTATTAATAAAAATTAGTTACCAGTAGAGAGTAATTTTTCTGTCCCGTGATGTCATCAATTTGTGTAGAAAGCTGTCGTATATACATCATAGAAATTAAGATGGATGTGTAATTAACTACAAAATTAGAAACATTAATAAACATTATTCAAATAATCTTGTAAAAGAATAAAAAATGTAGCTATATCGATCAGTTCAATGATTGAAATAGAAGAAATAGAATCACCACATATAGGTAGCAGCTGATATTTTAATCATTTAAATTAATTAACATAATTATGTTAAATTCGTTATTGTTTGATTAAATATATTTTAAATATCGATCATTCCGATTAATTATTCATATTCCCACCCGTCAATATCAATATCAAAACTAATTATTATATTTTCAATCGTGAAAAATATGTCATTTATTTTCGTGAGGAAAAATGTTAACCAACGTAGAATTTTATTTTATATTTTCTAATTTTCGTCATATCTCGAAAAACACTTCGAATTTCAAAAAACAGTTAACGCAGTCATTTTTATAGACCATTTTTACATAATGTAGATATTTTTTCGATTCGATTAATGCAAATTTTATTTTTTCATTTATTTCGTATGTTACCATATATTTAGCGATTTGAATTAAATCCCTATGTGTTCCATTAAAATTTTAAATACGAATAATTCAAAAACCAATTCGAATTTCGTAAAACAAATCAATAGCGTTCTGTAGGACCATAGGCCGGAGGTTTCCAACAAATTTCAGCTCATTCTGTTGGATAGTCTCTGAAAATATCCTGGAAAGTATGTCGAATTAATTCCTATGTATCCCATTATAAATGAAGTGTTAATAATTCGAAAACCCGTAAGAATTTCTAAAAATCCTTTTAACACGTTGAATAAAGCACGACTTACAACACAAGTTGTAAATTTTTAAGTCTCTAGGTCTAACCGTTTGTGAGTAATATTGTTCCAAGTAACACACATACATACACTCATACAGACAGATGTAGCGTATTATATATATGGACTAGTGGTTGCCCGTGCAAAATGCACGGTAATGTGCATGTATTATTATATATTTTATATTTTTTTAAATTAATATTTAAGTTTATTACTTATTGTGTTTGTTTATACACATCCCGTTTTCCATTACATTTCATAAGAATTAGGTACCAGAAAGAGTAATTTACCGTCCCGTGACGTCATCAATTTGTTTAGAATACTGTTGTATAAATCTTAAATTATTATATAAGAAAGCTCTATAAATAACAACAAATTACAAACACATTATTCAAATAATCACATTATGAAAAATATAAAACAATTAGCTACATCGATCAGTTCAATGCTTAAAATAAAATAAAATAAATAAAATCCCCATATATAGGTATCAGCTGATATTCCATTAATTTAAATTAATTAATGTAATTATTCAAAATTCATTATAATTTTATTCTAAATATAATTTATTTCGAATATTTATTCATATTCCCACCCATCATTATCAATATTAAAAGAAATTATAATATTTTCAATCGTGCACGGTGCAAAGTATATCATTTATTTTCGTAAGGAAAAATGAAAACCAGCGCTATAGGATTATATTTTTTATTTTCTAATTTTTGTCATATCTCGAAAAGTACTTCGAATTTCGGAAAATAGTTGACGCAGTTATTTTTGTAAGCTATTTTTACATGTTGTAGATATTTTTCGGATTCGAATATTGTAAATTTTATTTTTTTATTTATTTCGTATGTTACCATGTATTTAGCGATTTGAATTTAAAAAAATCCCTCATTCCATTAAAACTTAAAATTCGACTAATTCAAAAACCCGCTCGAATTTCTTAAAACAAATTACTAGCGTTCTGTAGGACCATAGGCCGGAGGTTTCCAGAAAATTTCAGCCCATTCTGTTGGATAGTCTCTGAAAATATCCTGGAAAGTATGTCGAATTAATTCCTATGTATCCCATTATAAATCAAGTGTTAATAGTTCGAAAACCCGTATGAATTTCGAAAAATCCTCTTAACTCGTTAAATTCGACACGACTTTCTAAAAAGTTGTAAATTTTCATGTCTCCAGGTCTAACCGTTTGTGAGTAATATTGCTCCAAGTAACACACATACATACATACATACAGACAGACAGATCTAGCGTATTATATTATAGAGATTCATTTTCAGCATAAACTGATACTTTTTTCATAGATAAATTACATATAAAAAATTAAATCAAAACAGGGAATTTAAATAACAAATCAATATATTCCCGTGCGTATCATAGTTACATTCTTCATGTTTAATACCCGTCGAGTAAAAGCGGACACCAAATAAATAAATAAATAAACACACTAAGGAAATTATTAGTATAGATATAACTATATATCGGCTGAAGTTCTTCGTAGTAATATGAATGATCCATCTTAGGGCAATGTCACACGATCATTTATTCACAGTATTTTTGACTCTGAAGAAAACATCGTTAAACCCATTTCATATGTATCTATGTTACTCGACGCTTTTGGAGCGTTGAAAATGCTCTTAAAACGCTCGTGTGACACGACCCTTAAGATTGTGAAGAACAAATAATTAAAAAATGAACAATTCAGCGTAAATCCTTTAATCTGGTACCTATGATTCCTATTATTTCAATAAACCACCAAAATGAAGTGAGTTGGGTTCCTTTTTAGATTATCGGCGAAATATTCATATGTTATTCGTACGGGAGAAAAATTAGGTGGTACGGCCAAGGTTCATAGACTATAACAGATTAGACCAGTGGTTCTCAAAGTATTTTTATCGCACATCCCTTGCTTTTCTCATGCACCCCCTGAGCATTGTATTGCATTGAAATAGATTGAAAAGCTACAATTCGAATTTGATTTGGTTAATATGATTTGAGAGTTTAATAAGCAAATTGAAAAAGTAAGGAAAATGATAGTTTTATTTTCATAATGTAAAATTTTTTTTTAGGTAAGAAAAAACTAAAATCCATTTGAAATCAAAGAAAACAATATAATTTGTGATAATAATGCAGTAGCTATATTGTGTTAAAATATAGGACAGAAGGAATAAAAGTTACAGGCACACAAAATGAGAAATCCCACACTCAAAGATATAATTTTTTTTATCGATAGTCACAATAATAATTAGGTGTTTATATCAGAAAATTTGTATACTTTTTATAACTACCTTTATAAATATACTTCATGTATATTCTGCATGATATTAATAGCAAGAACAGAACTTATAAACAACAGCCATCTCATGCACCCCCTATAAACAATCCATGCCCCAAAGGGGTGCCGCGCACCCCCGTTTAAGAACCACTGTTAGACAAATTGAATAAAACAACAACTTCAAAGTGTAACTATGAACTGCATCCACCAAGTCTTCAGACAATTTTAAAAAATTAATTAATATTTTTTATAAAAGTGCTATCAAAATAATTCTCCTATATACTAATTAGTTATTAGGTATTAAATTTTTGAATAAAATATACTTTTTTAATTTCAGAGAAATTTAACAAAGGTTAAGTTTCATTTTCTTAATCATCTCTGAAATTAAAAAGTTTATTTTATTAAAATATAAATAATAACTATTTTGATCAATCCCTACGAAAAATGAATAATTTTCAAAGTTAAAGTACCTATACACTATATAGGTACCTACCTATTAATTTTGTACACAGTAATCAGTAGGTAGGTGGGTACCTAGGCTATAGGCTATAAAAATAAGTAAAATTAGTAACCTAAATAATTTTTATAGCATTGCAGTGTCATGAAACTTATATTACAAAAAATTGACATTTTATATTATTTATTTCTTATTTTATTATTACAATATTATATGTGTTATAATTTTAAGAACAGTAATAAATGCTGATGAAAATGTTAACCAGTGCCCCATAATTTTTAACTCACAAGGTGTTTGTAGCATCCTGGCATTCGGGTTTTTATCCATTAACAAGCGAAAAAATAATAATACTGAAATATTTTCAAACCACTCGATAGATTATTAAATTTAGCAGAGTTCTAGCTATGGACCCACATTTTTTAATTTCAAAAAGAAACACTGCAGTTTTTTTTTTCAAAGAGTGTAGCACACTAATTTTCGTAGTTCATTGCAGTTAGTTTATTATCCATTTGCAAGCGAAACAATAATAATATTGGAATATTTTTATACCATTCGATAGATTATTAAGTTTAAAAGAGTTCTGGCTTGTGACCTACTATGGTTCAATTTATAGTTTAAGAGATATTCAAGACGAGAGTTCTTTCCATTCACTGTTGCACACTAATCACCGGAGCGAATGGTCTTTAGTTTTTCATCCATTTTTCCGCGGAAATCCAATTCTATTATTATAATTTGATATCAACTGATAGATTATTAAATTTAAAAGAATTCTGAGTACGGAACTAGTATCGAAAAATGGATGGTTTAAGAGATATTTAAGACGAAAGTCCTTTCCATACACTGTTGCCCACTAATTCTCGGAGTGAATGGTCTTTATTTTTTTTTACATTTTTCCGCGGAAACACATTTATATTATTATGATTTTATATATTCTTATAGATTATTAAATTTAAAAGAATTCTGAGTACGGAACTAGAATCGAAAAATGTATGGTTTAAGAGGAAACCTCATATTTTTTTTCAGACTGGTTAACCTGTTATAGTCTATGAACCTTGGGTACGGCATCCATTACAGCTGAGTATTTACTTACTCTATAAAAATTCTAAGCCGATGTTTCGATACCTAATATCTAAACGCATTCATTTATACAAAGTTCATTGAAATGTGCATTCAAATATAAAAGCTATGAGCAATTTAATTCGAAATAACGTCAAATAAGAGACAAATCCGTAAATTAGATAATCTGACAACATATTTGTACGCGAGAAATTTGAAAGATTGGTAACCAATTAACGTAAAATTCTCTCAGTTTTGGGAGTATAACTCATTATTTAAGTAATTTTACTCCTTCGGTATTTGTCCGAAGGAGTATTATTTTGTCCGGAGTGTGTATTTGTTCGGAGGGGGATTTTGTCCGGAGGGGGATTTTGTCCGGAAAGAGTTTTGACCCACATTATGATGGAAGAGTGAAAAATATGATGATTTAATTCAGAATGAGATATTGTACATATGAAGATGATTTTCGTTCAGCTCCTATAATTACCTAAAAATCTTTTTCTTGTGATATTATTTTCAGGGCAGTAACGGATAGTCTATCAGCGATTCTAGCTCCCAGAAATGAACAATACATCCTATACTAATTGGCAGTCCTCTAATAATATTATAAGATATATTTAGAGGCAAAGAGCGATGGTTTAAAATAGCATATGATATTTATGGTAAATTCAACGATAGTCTATTTTATATCACCTTCGTTAATGAACAATTAAGGTTACTGAAGATGATAACCACAAGATGTAGCAGTATAGTGTCCTCTGTATAGTGGATTAAGTTTCTTATTTCATACTTACTAATTAATATATTCCTCATAACTTTAATTTATGACTATCCGTTGCTATGAAATGACTAAAAGGATAAATTAAAGAAATACTTTATATTAACAAATTTAACAACTAAATTGTGTCCAATTTTTCGAACATAGTCTTAAACATCGCTACGCTCGTCTCAGGCAATAACAGGCTTTGTAGACGAGCAACAGAGTAAATGAAGGCCCTTGTCCTTCGGCTTTCTGTTTCTCCAGCAATATATTATTCAATAACATATTTTCTTATCATAAAATACTATAATAACATTCAGAATCGAGTTATTTGCCTCACTATTTCTTATGCGTGTAATATTTTCTATTAATGTTCAGTGTACTATTTAATTCCAAACTCATCGTATGAATTATAGTATAATTCTTCCTATTTATATAACAGTTTCCAAAACTTGAGGAATACAAGTGAAACAAGTGAAATTACATTTGAACGTTTTCTTCCCTTTAAGAAAAGAATTCAATTCCCTCATAACTGTCCCATAAACAAAAATTCGAAATCGTCAAGTCGAATCATTGCCGTCTAGATTTCTCAGGAGGGCTTTTGATTCGGAAGGAGTGCCTAACATTCTCAAAATGGACGAAGCACGAGGGAGTCGCATATCCTTACAACTGTCTTCACTTCGGAAAACTATCGGATATATATTCAAGTTGGTATGTATATTTTACATCTGTATACATTTATATTTATATTTGAATATGTAGTATTTTTGGTATTAAAAGTATAAAAGTAGATATCCTAGGTTTATTGTTTAAGCATGCTAATTTATAATTAATAGAGTTCTATGTTAGTGAATGTAAAGAATAACCATAGTCAGTATTTTTTACTCTTTTTAAAAATGAGTTTACGAAGTGCATCAACATTTTGTATTCAATGTTAATTGATAAAGATTTATTTCAACCCAATGAACAAGACAGATCAAATAAATGAAAAAGGCTAGCGTGAAAAAGTGTTCATTTTCATAAAGTTAATAAAGCTAATAAAGATAATAAAGCTATTGTTATTCATGAGAAAGCTTCGCAGTGTGGAAGTTCTCTACAAAAATGTAGAGCTTAAATTGCCACGAGTTTGCTAACTTTGAGCGTTACGACAAAAATATTTCAAAATTATTATGATTAGAGTCTACGACTAACCATTATTATGGTTAGTCTATTATACATATAGTGCCTATAATCTGTTGAAGAGTCACAGAGTCAAAGATTTTTTCTTACTTCATATTACAACATTGACTTATAGATCTTCATTATTGTGACACATTCTAGAAATAATGCATCTTAATATAATGAAACCGCTGAGAAATTAGGGTTTATATAGAAATGGATAATTAAATAATATCTTAGCTGTAGTTTAGCTTTCTTTATTGCATTAACATTCTGTCTATTGCATTTAAACATCTTAACTGTTAGTGTTTATCTGAGTAGCCTCATGATTTGGCGTGAATCTAAGCTTGAATTGAGTGAATTACCTTTGAATGCTCTCTTCTGTATTGCCATACAAGACGAGTTCACGTGAGTGCTTATTTAATTCTATGTATCTATTTGTATTGCTCACAAATCATCAGTTTAGACTTGAGTTTGCTCTAACAAACATACTGATCTGTGTTTGTATTTGAATTGGTATATGCTTTATTTCATTTTGATTACATCATTTTACGCTCAGTGTGGTATAGGTGCGTTTTTGACGTGTGTATGTGTGCGTTTTGTTCGGAGTACCTATATTCTCTTTGATGTATAAGAAATGTGAATGGATTTGTGTGAGATTTTCATTGGAAAGTGTAGTATTATTTACCATAATCGTTATAACTTTTCTCAAATACTTCAAAAAATAGTCATTTATGAAAGGAATCATTTGAGTAATTAAATAAGCATATTCACTTTAATTCATAGCGTATTGAAAAGTCTTATCAATTAAATTTAATCTAGGTTAAATATTTGAATTACTTTCCTGTTAACTCCCCCCGGAACCTCTATTTTAATTAATGAAACATATTGTTTTCCATGTATCGTGACTACTGATTTTTTTAAACTAATTCATTAAAAGAACATAAACTTATTGAAACCTGACTTTTTTTTAAATTATGTTGGTAGATAAAATTCAGCAATATCTGATAGAACTGCTTTAAATATATTATCACCAAATGTGACCATCTATGTAAGGATTTATTTCCTTTAATATATTTGTTTCATAAAGGCTTTATTCCCCAGCGAAATTTATTCCCAGCCATTTTCTGTTTTTTTGATTTAAGTATTTTTTTCTTCGCTAAAGTGTTCCTCAGGAACACTTTACCTACTCAGGTAGGTAAAGTATCGCATCGCTAACTAACTCCTGACACAGGGGTTAGGGAGTGAAATTCGATAAACTAGCGGATTTTGGTCGTTTGTTCTTGTTCTTGTTTTTGTGTTGAACTTTACCACAATGAGTCAGGTGGCGCCTGATGACAACCCCACCTTCGAGTGGACAATACCGGGCTTGCCTGGCCATGGGGGATTTAGTGGTAAACACAAATACATTCTTTTTGTATCTTTTTTTTTTCATTTTTTTTTATTATTGCTCTCCTGAATAATTGAAAATGTCGCAAATTTCGTATTCATTTTTGATATTTTTCAAAATGTTTTGAAGTTACGGCATTGCGGTTTTTTGCATTCGATGATCATATGAATTCTCTACAATATGTAGCAAATATATGTTCGATTTTGAACTTCAATATTTGAAAAAACATTGTTGAAAAAAATTGGAAAAAGAGAAATTTTCGAAATTTCAAAAAAAAATCG
This sequence comes from Caprella mutica, assembly GCA_947561585.1. Classification (NCBI taxonomy): domain Eukaryota; kingdom Metazoa; phylum Arthropoda; class Malacostraca; order Amphipoda; family Caprellidae; genus Caprella; species Caprella mutica. The sequence goes on from CANNZV010000011.1 coordinate 372,218, forward strand.
ATAAATAAACTATAAAATCATAGAAGCATTCATAGAAGCATCAAAAGCAAAAAACTGCTGTACCCTAACTTCAAAACTTTGGGAGTAATACCTTTCTTTCCAAATTGGTTCAAAACTCGTGTTACTAGTTCGAAAAAAAATCATAAACGAAAACAAAACTAAATTTAATTATATATATGTGTACAAAGTTTCACAACCGTAGCTTCAATAACAAACAAGTTTTTACAAACCTGGGACTGTCCCCTAGAAATAAAAGTTGCGTGTGGATAACAGAAAAGTAAATACCTTGGAATGAGTGTCTTTAGATTATTCTTTTCTATTCTAAATTATTCATATTTTCTCTCAAATTAAGAGAGGGGCGAGAGAGAATAGATATAACTAAGAAATAGTTGAATTAAAAAGTAGCAACGATACCTGGAAAAAAAATTGTTATTTAAAATAAGAAGTTGAAATAAATTGTGGGGTGATAACAGGAAAGTACCTGATTCTGTACTGTATAAGGAACGGATGAATATTATCGAAAATAACTAATCTTTGTTATCTTATCAGTTGTTATAACACGATAGTTATCAGGCGACTGCAGCTTCAGTGTCGGATTAATTCTTGTCACAGAAGCAGATCACAGTTTCAGCTGAATATTCTTATTTTTGATGTGAGTTAGTAAATCCTACTTATGAAGACAAAATGGGACATTCAATATTTAAAATTATACTCCATTTTTAACATTAAGTAGGTCTCAAGCCCAGTATTTCAATGATTTTGTTATTCCTAGATTTAATTATTGAAGATTCACAGAGATCTACAATTTTAAGCGTCGTATCTCATAACTCTAAAGTATTCAGTACTTCTCAACTGTTGAATTATCGTTCTGTACTTTATATTTCAATTTAATGAATTTTTATTTAACACTACATTTGCTAAATTTCCTATTCCATTTACAGAAAACTATTTTCTTGAATGACCTTACTGATGTTGTTTCCTTCACAGCTGAGAGAGAAGATGCCAGAAGACAAGAAGTACGTTTGCACGCTCTCTCCTGAGCTCCAGAAGCAAGCACTGGATGAGCTGGGAGAAGATCCACAAAGACGGGAACAGGACATAGAGACCATAAGAAAATGGCTCAAGAAACAGCCTCACATCAATGCTAGGATGGGTAAGAATACCCAAATGATAGGCAATTGTTAAATTGAGTAAATCAATTATGCTTCCCTGTATAAGATCATTCATAATATTTTATTTGCACCTCGTCTTCTGAACATTTTTTTTTTTCATTTGATTTATTGTAATATTTGGTTATTTATGTAGATATTCCATTTTTTGGATTAAATTAGGAGCTATTCTAGTATTATAAGGTATCGTAGGTAGCAATTCAGGTACTATATTGTTGTTTCGTGTTCATATCTGTCTGTTTACTATCCATGTAAATGATATAAAAATTAATCCAAATGAACTTTACTACATATATTCAAGCTCAGCAATTAGAAGATATTTGTACATGGTTGGTTAGAAATAAATTATAGCAAAATGATGTTGTTTAGGCGTCAATTGATAGATATTACATTCAAACTAGACCATGTCGACCCCGTGCTTGGGTGGCAATAATATCATCCATGGATAATCAACAATTATTAATGTACTAATAACATATGAAAGTAGAAAAATAAGAGGAAACGTTCAAAGTAAAACTGAAAAAATGAATGCCAAACTGAATAAAATCTATTTGTTGACACAGATCAGAATAAAACCCTCAGGAAAATGAAAGAGGAATCGACATTAATGATTTTAAAATCACACTCCCTGCTCCAATAACGCTATGTCTCTTCGACAAATAGTCCATATTTTTTTCTTATTAAAATTTGTTCAGTATAATATTTTTATTTTGAATGCAAATATCATCCTACAACTAATCACGGAATGTTTAGCTTTATGTATAATAATAAATATTTCTAATATCCATTTATCTTGTGTTTACTTTAAATCGATAACATTTTTTATTAGTATTGTCATAATTAGTTCCTTTTCGCCAACCTTGGATTTTGATTTCATGCACACATGCCATCTAACGAATTCTCCATTTATAATATCCATTAACATGCACATTGTATTAAACTAATTAAACTGCATTCAAAAGATATAAAGTAAAACTGTTTCAGATGACTGGACTATCTTGCGTTTCTTAAGAGGCTGCAAGTTCTCCCTGGAAAGAACCAAGGAAAAGCTTGACATGTTCTACACCTGCAAAGGTGCTATTCCTGAGTGGTTCACCAACAGAGATCCTCGAAATGCCAAACTCAAAGATCTTTTAGAGATGGGGTGAGCTACTTGTACTTGAGTGATCTATTCAGTTTAAGTCTTGTTTCTGAATTATGCATTTGACATGATATTATTTGTACTTTTATGTAATGATATACGATATTAAACCATTATATTTTTTATACTGAGTGATTAGCTTTAGATAATTCTGTCTACTTTAATTTCAACTATTTCACATGATTATTTTTTTCAATGCTTCAATCAAGTGAGCTTCTTTATAAATGAATCATAAATAAATCACAAAAATAGATATGATTATACCACTCATGATTTCTGTAAGCTATGGTTAATTGATTAAAAAAGAATACAGTTTCGTTAGAGGCTGTGACCTGATCCTTCTCGTGTTGTGATGTCATTTTGCTACTCATCAACATATTCCTCACATACCGTCTCTTGTCAATCGACAGACTGGTGCTTTAGTTCGTACCAAGGGAACACCTGATGGAATAAAAGTTGAATCAAGAGTTTAAAGCTCAGTTTAATGTCATGGATGTTCTTTTGGAGGAAATTCAATCAATTTACATTGTTGGAACTATTATTTGATTAATGATTCAAACTTAACTTTATTTCTCTATTATCAATAGTTTATTAAAAAACTCAAAGTCAAAGTTATTCTTTGGTTTCTAACATCAAAAATAACTTCACGTTGAGAATTGAATAACCTTTTGATAATATGGAACTGTTTTTGTTGATTATTTGTTTGGTCAATTTTGTCTTCAGGCACAAATCAACATATAACATATGGGTAAATTCCTAGTTCACGTCCCTATTTCATTTAGGGACGTGAACTAGGAGGGGGATTAACGTCCTACCTATTATATTTATTTGATTTATTAATTCTCATATATTAACAAATAATAAAATTTGTTGTGATATGCTAAATCTGTTGTAATTTGCTGAATTTAAATTTCAAATATTCCTTTTCGCTATTATTTGTATATGTAGTGAAGATAATAGATTTTCTGTCAATTAATATTTTTAGTGGAATATTTTTTAATCAGATAAAACATAATTAAATTAAAATAAAAATTAATATAAAAATACCCCCTTCCTAGTTCACGTCTTTAAATCAATTAGGGACGTGAACTAGGAAGGGGGGCATCTGGATCGGTTCCTAGTTCACGTCCCTAAAGGAAATAGAGACGTGAACTAGGAATTTACCTACATCTGTTTCAGGACGAAAACAATTGCTTGCACGTAAGACAATTGCTCGAAACACAATTGCTCCTAAAATAATGACTACTAACTAGAAACAAGAACAGTTAGGTACAGTTAATCGAAGAGATTCCACTTCATGATTAAAATTGCGCGAATGATCAATTGCTCAATTAATCAAATTTTAAGTAATCAATTGCTTAATTTAAAAGAAGGAGAAATGGAAACAAGATAAGGTGATCGGTAGATCCCATATCCTCAGTTGCTAAAACCTAACATCCCCAACCTATCTATAAGTGGATCGAGTAATTGACTGATGAAAAAAACGAAAATTGTAGTACCCAAACTTTCTGGCAATAATTATTTTTCTATAAAATTAAGAAAAACAGAATGAGTAAAATTTATATAAAAAAGCAGTACTACAATGATTAATAGTAAATAGAGATTAAAAATGAAATACAGTTAATCACGTTGACCGCGATTACTGATTCAGCATGTTTGCTTTACTGGCGATATGTTTAAACATGTATTACATTAATTTCGGTTAAAGTTATAAATAAACATATTTTTCGCGATCTATATTCATTTTTAGTTCTTAACATTCTTGTCAAAGTTCACCATTCCTTAAAACTTCTAATATAAACTGATATACATCTAATTTAAGCTCTATATATTTTGATGCGTGTATCATATATGTATGTAACATCACCGGTTGGGAAAGTTCTTTGTGTACATATGTATATGGTACACATCGCGGTCAATGTGTTATTAAATATTTGTGTACTGCAAAAACTAATATATTTCAATAACTACATCTCATACAATATATTATTCATAATAGGAACACTTCATAATATCTTCGTATTTCAATATATGAAAACGAGACAAATTTTCTGTGGATGAATTTTCGGTCACAAGAACTCACATGGTTATATTGAATAGGAAGTCTCTGCCACTACCTGGGTACGATGAATTAGGTCGAAAAGTTGTGTTGATTCGTCCAAACCTCCACGATCCCCTGAAGTACTCCTTGGATGAAGTGAACAAAACTTCCTTCATGATCATGGACTTGTGTTGTGAGGAAGATGAGCAATTGTCAATTACTGGGTTCGTCCTTGTCATGGATTTCAGTGGAATGACTCCAAATCATATACTGGCCATGAGTCCAAGCCTTGCAAAGAAATCTACCACGGTTTGGCAGGTACCCATTATATAAAATCTTATAAATAGATAATTTTGAACATAACCTTTTCATTTTGCTTTCATTTGATCATTTGAAACAAAGTAATGGTGTATCCACACCATTACTTTGTTCCAATTTGACTGATAGATATTTTTATATTGTATTCATATTCTAATATTTCAATGCAAACCACTACTACATGGGTGAAAAAGAATGATCTATGTAATCTTACTAATAATATTAATAGTATATCGTCTAATATTAATAGTATATAGGAAACACGGCATGCAGTTGAATCATTCTAATTATTTTTAAAAATGCAAAAATACCTGGCAGTTTCGAAAAAGAAACGTACTTAGAAACATATTATTTTTATATTTTATATGTTATGTTATACAGTCCAAGTAACTCACCCTATCTCTATGTCCATGAATTTCCTATCTATGCAAACTTCTTATCTGACGGTTTCTTCAAATCTCTCATACTTAACGTACACGATATGGCCATTGGTTCCGAAGTAGACTTTAAACTTCCTAGTTAATTATTTCCTTAAAGTATTAGTCTCTACCTCTTTCAGCGAACCGATTTTCATACTCAGTTTATCTGTCTAAATATAAGAACGATTAGTGGTTGGTGGAGTTCTTTTAGCTATTAGTTTTATTCCTTTCACGGCCTCAAGGGGCTCTATCCTGAAGCTGTCTGTGGAGTATGGAAGAGAAGGAGGTGGCATCCCATGGACACTCAACTATTGAAATTTGGATAATGAATTATTTTTTTCATTTTACCATATTTATCCTTTTTTAGCGCTACATGGAGGCTAGCGCTAGGGTTATGCTCTTCAACTACGAGGTTTTAGATTGTTTTGTTAGGTTTGCTTGTAGGTTTCATTTACTATTACCTCTTCGTTTTATTCTTCAATCCGTGAGCCCAACTTCTGAGAATTGTCACCGACAGTGATAGTTGACTTTGTTCACGGAGCCATTTTCCTTTCTGACTGCCTCTCCCAGTCCTTTGTATTTAATTTGTTATTGGCGTCAGTGACATCGTCAGAAAAATGACTGAAGCAGACGTTTAACTGCTTATAAAAGATATCATTTTCTTAACTATACCGCTTATGTTCATTGCATTATAAATTTGGTAGATGAAAAACAATTTCTCGTAATTCCTTTTATTTTTCGATCCTCAACCAATTTCATTATCATTTTGTTCCCCAAACGTTGAGTTTCAGTGTTGCATTGTTGTTTTCTCCTTAAATTGAAACATTGAGATCAAATTTTTTGTTGAACACTTATATAAATTTAGTGATAGCAATACTTATTTATAGTAACAATACTTGTTTTAATTTAAATGAAGTCTATTCACTCAATTAGAATAACACATATGCGGTATTTGTTTTTCAAAAGTTTTAGAAATCCGAAGACGAAAGTATTCTATTTTCGTGCTGACCGTGTTACTAATTGTCATAAATATTTTTCCACAATTACCAACTAATTGGTGACCTTCTTTTATCTATATGAGTTGAGTTGTGTTCAAGTTTAAATGTGGCCAGTTTTGTTTACTTTTCAAATGCTCTACCTTTATTATATACATATTATACTAATTATTTCACCAGCTGTATTCTTTTGTATGCATGAAGTTTTAGATGGCTTGTATTGCGTTTTTATGGATTCTTTACATCTGATCACGCATACCATATTTTCACTGCATGTTCCAATCATACTTTTAGCTAAATTAAGAAACAAGAATAAATTCATAGTTGCAATTAATGATATTTTTATCACTAACCAATCTATTTCACCAAAGGATGGGTACCCCATGAGACTCAAAGCTCAGCATTTTATCAACACTCCGCCTGCCTTCGACACAGTCCTCAACATATTCAAGAGCTTCATGAAGGAAAAGTTGAAGAAAAGGGTAAGACATTACTGCAATAGCCAAAAACATTCATACAATGAACATAACCAGCTACCGAACGACTCATATCTATTCCTTCAGTTTGCCGAGATGCGATTAAATAATATCTTAATTTTCATATATTTTTAGTTTTACTATTTGGTACAGAGAAGCTCCTAAACTATGGACATTGATTCTTTCATAACTTTAAGCCACTTCAGATCTCGGGTGCATTAGATAGTTTTCTATGAATAAAAGTTCAAAATATTATGGTTTTTGAGGGATAACTATGACGAAACTTATATATCATTTTCTACAATTAAAAAGTAGCAAACTACATCATAACCCAAAGTGCATTTAATAATTAATGTCCTTAATTACTTGAGTGCTTCATAATTAAAAGCATTTATAACTCAGGAGTTTTACTATATATATTTTCGTCATCCTTGGGTTTATTTTCTAGCAAATATTCTATCCTACCTAATATGTTTAATTTCTTTTAATTATTGCAGCTCCGGTTCCACGGTTCAGACCTCAGCAGCCTCCATAAAGATGTTCCAGTTTCCATACTGCCTAAGGAATATGGAGGAACTAACGGCACTGTGGATGAGATCACCAGTGAGTGTGGAAACTCGATCAGATAGCAACATATTGTGTTAAATAACTGTAAAAACGTTTTTACTAACTTTACTGATGTGAAAATAATTTAGACTTGTGAGTTCATCTCGTGACCATAGTAGAAATAAAATTATCATTGAGGGGCCAATAGGTTAATTCCTACAATTTTTTTGGTTTAAACATTAAAATTGAAATAAAAATTATTGAAAATACAAATGGACATACTTCAGAATATGACCATCCTGAAAACCGTGATGAAGTTATGAGATATAGAAAGAGTATATTCAAAGGGAATCAGGTCAGGCAAGTTGGGATTCCACAAAGTATTGAAGGTTTTAAATCGTAAAAATCTCTTAGAGTGAAGGAGGTCATAATAATGACCGTACCATTCGTCCTGATCCATTCTAAAGACCAGCCATATCTATATTTGATGGTACTTCCTTCCTCCTGTATGTTTAGCGATTCTTCTCAACTTGGCCAAGTCCAGTTTCTCCAGGCCTATAACTGACATCTTTTTGAAAAATGTCTAGAGTTTCACGATGAGAAAATATTGGAATTTCTCTATATGACTAGCTAGAAAGCAAGGTGTTGAAGACGTGTCACCTCTTGCCTTGTGGGTAGTCGTCTGGTCATGGCCATAATCATCAAATCGCCTACAATCATCATAGACAGTTAGCGTGAGAATTTCTTAAAGTTTGGTAGAGCTGTGGTCATAATGAGGCAGTTCACATATGGCTGTAGCCTGTAGTTACATATGGTCTGTTCCATTAAGCCGGTTTCTTAAATAATCATCTATAATTAGGACACATGACAATTTGAATGTAGAATAGAGTTAGTAACCACTCAAAAACTTCTACTAATTTACTTGTTACCCCTGTAGATAATCGATTTGTAAACACTGTATATTTAGTGTAATGAACATGACATAATATTTCAGTTACTAAAAATAAATTTTAAAAACATCATATTCAAATATAATAATTTTTTTTTCCAGAGTACTGGGTGGACAAAGCGAATGACAGACGAGATTGGCTGATAGACGAAGAGAAGTTGAAAGTTGACGAGAGCAAACGACCTGGAAAACCGAAGACAAGCAGCGATCTGTTCGGCCTCGAGGGATCCTTCAGAAAACTTAATGTGGATTGATACTTTCTGTGTACATAATAGGCTGAACTTCCGACGTTGGTAATCTATTGTATTACAAATAATCGTCTATGCTATATTTATTTCATGAAATTTTCGAATAAATAAATTGATCATTAGTAATTGAAACCATCATTTATTTCTTTGACATTATAGTGCTTTTGTGGGTGAAATTCTAATCTAATTAATTTATTTTTTTCGAATTCAATTGAATACATTCATTTACGTTTACAATTATAAATATTCCTTCACTTGGAGCAAATTTACTTGACCAACTCCTTTATCTAGATAATTGAAAATAATTTAAATTATATTTGTTTAGGTACAATAAAAGGATGTGAAACAATTAAAGTGACAGAAAATACACAATCTTCATCCGTTATAGATTTACATTTGAAGAAATCCTTAAAATTTCAATAAGCTTCCTATTGCTTATTTCAGTTATATTAATTAAATTATTGAAGTTAAAAGTTCTATTCATTAAATTGGAATAAATAATCACATTCGAATAATTTAAAGCTATATTGAATCCTTTTCCACAATATGAAGAAATTTTGAACTTAATATTCGTTCTTGTAGAACCTGGTTTCATTTTTAAAATTGAAATACAGTAAAACTCCTGAGTTATGAAGTTTTTTTATGAAGCACCCGAGTAATGAAGGACCTGAATTATGAAATGATCCTGAATTATGAAGTATTTTTCTCTGATTAAATCATAGAAAATGATAATCCTTGAAGTATAACTATACCTTTTCCAAGTCAAGTTGGCAGAAGTGAATAATGAATTGGCAGAATTGAAAATGAAAAATGCAAGTCTGACGAGCAATTACAATATAGAAGTTTTTTTTTAATGAAAATTACAACTTCAATGCAGTAGTGGGTTTTTGCAATCTTCTCCACCAGACTCTACCATATAATAAGATAATACACTATTATAGGATAATACTCAATTATAGGACAATACCCAATTATTGTTGAAATTTTAGTTAAATGTATTACACACTCGTTATATATTTAATGTTAACTTCCTGTTAGACTAGCTCAGCTATATTAAATTACCTATTGTTTCAATAACCATGTATTACTTTTAATGAGAAACGGACATAAGGTCTAAAGTCGATCTCACTTCCGTCGAGGGTTAAATACCCTGTCTTGTAGTTTCTGAGACCAGTCTGTCTTGAACATTACTCAGTGAGAGATGAGTTCCACTCATCTCTCCATAGACTTCTAATTGTATAACATATTTACTCTTTAAATAAACTCTATGTCTTAACGTTGTTAACCCACTGTTATTTAACCTAATTCTAACAGGTTATGGGCCCAGTGAACGATAAGAGTTTATAAATCAAATTATGTTTAAACAAATTAGAAGTTTATAATAGTAATAAAAACGAAGTGCTGTGAAAAAAGTGTTAACCTATATGAAACATATCACTCAAAACGCTTGCGTAAGCATATCGTATTCACGCGCTAATGAGGTCAATTATAATGATTGCTCTAGCGAAAAATGCACTTGTGTTATAATATAATGATTTAGTATTTTTGCGGAAGAGGTGTCAAGAGAGGTCACAAATTACCTTTAAATCTGTGACCTTATCCTTTGGTAAACAGTCTTTCAACAAAAGGTTCTTGCGAACTAAGGCTGTGTTACTGTTCCAATTAAATATTAATAATTATATTCAGTGAAGTTATTCTTATGAATTAGAATAATTTTAAAACATCAAACTCAGTTAAACAGTAAATCAATTTAACTGCTGTGGTTGTTTATGTTTGTTAAAGTATTGAATGATAATAAATACTTTCAACAAAAGGCTCTTGCGAACTAAGATGTCTGTTGTTGTTCCAATTGAATACTAATAATTATATTCAGTTATTCTTATGAATTAGAATAATGTTAAAACATCAGTTCAGTTAAACAGTAAATCAAGTTAACTGCTTTGGTCGTTTATGTTTGTTAAAGTATTGAATGATAGTAAATACTTATATTCAGTGCAGTTATTCTTATGAATTAGAATAATGTTAAAACATCAATTCAGTTAAACAGTAAATCAAGTTAACTGCTTTGGTTGTTTATGTTTGTTAAAGTATTGAATGATAGTAAATACTTATATTCAGTGCAGTTATTCTTATGAATTAGAATAATGTTAAAACATCAATTCAGTTAAACAGTAAATCAAGTTAACTGCTTTGGTCGTTTATGTTTGTTAAAGTATTGAATGATAGTAAATACTTATATTCAGTGCAGTTATTCTTATGAATTAGAATAATGTTAAAACATCAATTCAGTTAAACAGTAAATCAAGTTAACTGCTTTGGTTGTTCATGTTTGTTAAAGTATTGAATGATAGTAAATACTTATATTCAGTGCAGTTATTCTTATGAATTAGAATAATGTTAAAACATCAATTCAGTTAAACAGTAAATCAAGTTAACTGCTTTGGTTGTTTATGTTTGTTAAAGTATTGAATGATAGTAAATACTTATATTCAGTGCAGTTATTCTTATGAATTAGAATAATGTTAAAACATCAATTCAGTTAAACAGTAAATCAAGTTAACTGCTTTGGTTGTTTATTTTTGTTAAAGTATTGAATGATAGTAAATACTTATATTCAGTGCAGTTATTCTTATGAATTAGAATAATGTTAAAACATCAATTCAGTTAAACAGTAAATCAAGTTAACTGCTTTGGTTGTTTATTTTTGTTAAAGTATTGAATGATAGTAAATACTTATATTCAGTGCAGTTATTCTTATGAATTAGAATAATGTTAAAACATCAATTCAGTTAAACAGTAAATCAAGTTAACTGCTTTGGTTGTTTATTTTTGTTAAAGTATTGAATGATAGTAAATACTTATATTCAGTGCAGTTATTCTTATGAATTAGAATAATGTTAAAACATCAATTCAGTCAAGCAGTAAATCAATTTAACTGGTTTGGTTGTTTCAAGAAACATTTCAGAAAAACACGTGGGCTAACAAATTTCGTTTGAAGAAAAAGCTCTACAATCTAAAATTGAAGTCTCCTGATCTACTCGACTTTCATTTGAAGGAACTAACTGAAGTTTTTCAAGAGCTTGCCTTGTTGAATCAAGTGATCAGTGAAGAGGATAAAGTGATTTGTCTTCTGTCATCACTGCCAGGGCCGTTTGAATTGCTTGTCACTGCACTTGAAGCTCAGACAGACATCCCTAACTGTATTACCGTAGCTGACACACTCCGGAGAGAAGCTGAAAAGTTGAGTATTCTTCTCAAACTAACAACTACTCATCCCAGAGCTACCCCAATCTGGATACACCCAGCAAGGAGGAGGATACGGCACTTGGAACAGTGGGGGGTACTATGGACAGCAGCAGAATTACTATGCACAGCAGCAACAGACACCGCCAACCCAAACCTCTTACGGCAACTGGGGACAACAGGCACCGGGCGATTGGAGTGCCGCAACCACTGGACAAGCTACCGGTACTTGGAGTGGCTATGGACAACAAACCGGACAAACGCTCCAGCACGCAGGGTGGTGGCTATGGGAACTACAACTACAAGAAGTAAAATAAGTAAAGACTTGTTTGTTTGTAAATAGCTACACAAGAAAGTGGTAGTGTTAAGTTGCTAAAATGACTTAGTTTAACTGACATTTAACTTACGCCATATTGTAGTTCTATTCACAGTAAATGAATAACCTGATGTTAAGTCTAGTGGTAGGTTTAGTTAACTTTCGCCTCTACGGTTCTTGCACCGGTGTACAACTTGCTTCAGCATTTGTGAAGTAAATTCTCAAATTAATTGAAATTAGTCTTTTGGATAGTAGTTAGATAGAATTTTTATTGCTTTTTAATGATCTGCAGATTAATCTTTGAATCGTAACAAAAACTACCGACACAGCATTTAATTATTATTTTAATTGATGACTCAGCATGTTTACTTAATAGAAGTACGCGGTCTATTAGGTGAGCATATGAATTGAATACAGATGAATTGATATTCATACTGTGAATATTTGTGAATATTTAGAAGTGAATATTTAGAATAAATATTTTTTCATTTTGAAATACTAATTAGATTTTGATGATTAAAAAATTTTAAAGTCAAAATAAATTAGGAATTTGCAGGAATGAAATATTTTTAAAATAATATACATAAATGAAATGGTTATATTTATAACTAATTTGCAGTAAAATATTAAACGATCTTTCAATTTTTCTGAAGAAAGAATTTAATAGTAAATTTTATTCAATAAAATAATTAAAAAATAGAAATTCTATTTTTTAACGGAAGGATGTTAATTTTAATTGCATGATTATTAAGCAATGTTAATTTTTTACAAGTTAAATTGAAATAAAATAAGCAAGAATGTCACAATATGTTAAGTTCAGTTTTGATGTGTATTCATACTATTTTTTATGTTATATGTAAGTTTGAAATATTTTATATACATAGTATATTTTCTTTTTGGATTTCTGAAGACTCTATTTTATATCGACATTCAGAAATAAAAAGAGGGGAAGAAAGGAATTATTTGAAATAGAATTAAACCATTAATAAATGTTTAAAATTCTTGCAGTTATAGGTTTGATTTTTTATGTTACATGTAAGTTTGAAATATTTTATATACATAGTATATTTTCTTTTTGGATTTCTGAAGACTCTATTTTATATCGACATTCAGAAATAAAAAGAGGGGAAGAAAGGAATTATTTGAAATAGAATTAAACCATTAATAAATGTTTAAAATTCTTGCAGTTATGATTGTTCAATTTGAATTTCAGAATTTTTCAATTTGAGTTTTAATGTTTTGAATTTTAGGATTGATTAAAATGAGATTTATGTCTTTAAATTTAGAATAATTCATTTCCTATGTAAATTGTTGTTCATTGTTTTTTTTTTAATGGATCGTCTGACATATTCTCTAAATCGTTGCCTATTGATAGATTTACCAAATTTGTTAAATTAATAGGTATGAAAAATATAAAATGTCGTGTGAGGAGGAGTGTTGAAATTTTAGTTAAATGTATTACACACTCGTTATATATTTAATGTTAACTTCCTGTTAGACTAGCTCAGCTATATTAAATTACCTATTGTTTCAATAACCATGTATTACTTTTAATGAGAAACGGACATAAGGTCTAAAGTCGATCTCACTTCCGTCGAGGGTTAAATACCCTGTCTTGTAGTTTCTGAGACCAGTCTGTCTTGAACATTACTCAGTGAGAGATGAGTTCCACTCATCTCTCCATAGACTTCTAATTGTATAACATATTTACTCTTTAAATAAACTCTATGTCTTAACGTTGTTAACCCACTGTTATTTAACCTAATTCTAACAATTATAGGATGATAACCAATAATTATTTAAGGTAAGGATGATAACCAATTATAGGATACCACCTACAATTGTGTATTATCCTATAATGGAGTATTATATATGAAAATGGAAATCAGGAAGGAAAAGATTTACTATAAAGTTTAGGTTATCAATAAATCGGTTACATTGAGTATAAACTTTGTTTTCTGTATTGTTTGGGATTTAAATGATGTGTATTTTTTGTTAATGATTTAAATTTAAGCATAAATGACTTCAACCATGATATATATTATTTTTTGTACAATAATGAGTAAATATATTGATTTCCCACAACATTTACTTAATATTTGTTTATTTCATCAATTTTGTATTAAATTTAGTGCACACAGCACATGAGAAGAAGAATATTTCATTATATTGAAATGAATGACAAAAATTCTCCATGATTTTAATCACAGAAAACTATCACTGCACACGAATTATGAAGTCGGTATCACATTTCACTTTTTGTTCCTCACGATGAATATATATGAAGACATCTTCCTTCCTATTAGAAACCTTGGAACTTAAAAAAATAACTGTTCAAATTTTGATGACCCTCTTAATAATAACTTAAGGTATACATTTTTTCACTACCACTTTCGAACTTCACAGGGAGAGAGTGGAATTCATAAATTTCTCTTTGATTTCAATTTTAGGGATATAGGAAATGAACAGAAAAATGTATATATTCATTATGGAAGATTTAAGCAACAGTTGAAAATAGAATTTATCAATGTAAATACTTGAAATTATAATAGGCTGATTGACCAAGAGAGAGTAAAACTCATGGTATAATAACTTAACAGGTACGTGAGGTACCTATATATGCTCGCTAGAAAAACAAAAGGACGCATGTTCTGTGCATCGTGCGTGTGACGTCACGTGGATCCGACATAATTTGTTTACTTTCAGCGCGCTACTGTATTCGTACCTGCCTGCCAAAGTGCTGCTTGAGTAATCTTATACAAAAGCTTTCAAAGTTCTTTACAGAAACCCATTTCGTTGAAAAATCTGCTGTAGGTATACTTCACGAGATTTTTTCAAAATTGAAATATTAAAATTTCGACAATTATTGTCATTTTTTATGGTTATGAAATGATTAGAGTTGTGCTAGGAAAACAGGTAGCACAATTACTTATTTAAAAGTAAAAATTTCATCAAAAAAATTCATTCACATGTTTCTCATATTTCTATTCCATAATAACTTGCAATTATATAATCGAAGATTTACATTACTGATTATAAGTCATCTAGAATTCATAAAGAAAAAGAGGAAAACCAATAATTATATTTCTATGTTCAAAAGAAATAAAGAAGTTCAGATAATATTATTCTGGTTTATGATGAGAGCAGTTAAATGCTAACATTTCATTTTCATTATCCCATTGAAGAATTTTCTGAAAGCCTTATGAAAAGATGTCAAATTATTTGGTAGGATTAGTTCCATCTGAGTTAATTTCCATGAGGAATAGCATGTAATAATCCAGCACTCGGAATGATGAGAGTCATTAGAGAAGAATCCAATTACACCTCAAGAATCACTCCGGCAGAGTAATTGAAACCTGACAGAGTACTCCTCAAGCAGAGTCTTCCCAGTCGGAAAACTTAGGATCGGAATATTGTCTCTCATTGTCGATAATGGTAGATATTGACGGTACTGAATCGTAAAATATATCATAATTTTAGATCTCGAGTAGAGTCTTCTCGGCAGGAAAACTTATGAATGGCAGATTGTCGAAAACGGTAGATATTGATCGCATTGTATCATAATTTCAGATATTAGCTTCAGGATTTATAGTCGGGAATATTAATCATTGTAATATACATTAATAATATTAAATAAAAAAAATGCCTATAATCGTTTTAAATTTATGATAAATTATGATTGGATACATCGTCGTAGATAGGTGATATATTTATCATCAAAAATAATCGTCGGCTTTCAGTCGACGGTTATATTTTTCGACTTGATTCTTTAATAAGTTTGTGCTATGAGTTTTCATACGATCTCAACACGATTAAAAATAAAATTAATAGTGACTAACAAAAATAATGAACAAAAGTGACTAACACGAGTAAAATTATATTAATCGTTAATTAAAACGAGTAAAATCATATTAACTAGTACAGTACCTGTTATTGAATCTAAATTAAATTCGAATGAAATTATGTATTATGGATACACATATTCTGATAGAACAAAAAAATCTCAAAAGTCAAAATGTAATTTTTTTAAATAATTAGTGCCAATAATCATTATTGTAGCCCGTAGTCGTGATACTGCCACAAATGATTTGTTTTTCCTTTTAATATGTGTTTCTTAATGAAAAGTGTGACACACGGACAGACGGACGCGGCTTTCATTATAGTATAGACTGTTAATTAAAACGAGTAAAATTATATTATTAGTTAACTAAAATGAGTAAAATTATATTAATTGTTAATCAAAACGATTAAAATTATATTAATAGTTAACTAAAACTGATAAAATGATATTAGTAGTTGATTAAAACAAATAAAATGATATTAGTAGTTGATTAAAACAAATAAAATGATATTAGTAGTTGATTAAAACAAATAAAATTATATTAATAGTTATAATTAACACGAGTAAAATCATAATATTAGTTTGAAAGTCAAAGATAACTTTAGTGTTTTATCGAATCCTACAGCACTCATAATTTATTTTAGGATCATGTACGCTTTCGGATGAACAACAGCTAGTTAGTTACATACGAGGGATATTTAAATTATAATATTATTAAAACAAACATACAATCTAATAATCTTAAGATCATCCTCACATCTGATAGATTTTCAAGGGAGAAAATGGGGTGACAGTATAGATGATATAATTGATATTATTTTGCATCAATGATGGAAAGAAGCTAAATTTATAATAATAAAATATCATACATAAAAGCAGTTGTGACTGCAAAAAATACTTCATATACGGTATAGTCTGCGATAATTTGCAGAAAACCCATAAAAATTCACAGTTATGATTTAACTCAAATAAACAGCTTTAGTGCAAAAAGTTTTCCTCACAGTGACACATAATTAATGACTGTGAAGTAAATTTTAATTTCTTGTCTATTACAAAATGAGAAATGATCAAGGAGAGTTATTTCGAAAAGTATATGGACTATTAGTATTTTTTTTTTAATTTGAAATATGCTTCAATTTTTAATCAGAAAAATGTCTGAATTATTGAAAGCTGACAAACGAAAATATTTATTTCAAATTGTAAAATAAATAAGAGTATAATAATTTACTATCATAGATATATCTTGAAACGATCCACATTTATTTTAACTTCTTACACCTATATACTTTTTTTTAATGGCCGCTGCCAGAAGAAGCAGATCTTCTTTATTTAATTAAAAAAACAATTATCCCTATTTAGACAATGAACATTAAAAAGCAAAAGATATGCTTCTCTGTTCTCTGTTCCTCTATAGTGAACTACCACTAGTTCACTATAGAGAGTTAGTTCACTATACGTGTCAAGAAATTTATAGAAAACCTAAGTCTATATTATGGCACACTACACAAAATATAGTAACAGAAGTCTTAAGAATTCAAGTATTTCAGTTTTACTCAAACTATACAAGGGGCTAATGATGAGACAGGCTTAAATTATAGTTTAGTAGAAGCTGTACTTTTGCGAAAGTTGTTCAAAATTTACATGATTATATAGTTTTTTAGTTATATCACGCTCTTCATGTTTTAGTTATCACGCTCTTCACATATATATTATATATACTATGTGTGTAATATGTACTGTAATTGGCGACCAGTTATCTGACTGTAATTGAATACTAGGGAAATGTATGCAATACTTATTATTAAGACTGAAACATGCATATTTTAATATTTATATGCTTCTTTAAGAAGAAGCAAATGAATATTTAAAATATAAATAAATAATGTGATACACACATAGTGTATACCTCTAAATTTAGTATGTTGCAATTGGTAGTATTAAAAATACCACATTCATGTGAAAAAAAAAAAAAAAAAAAAAAACTGATATAAACATGAATAGAAATTGAGAGATTACTTTTAAAGATAATTAAACGATATAATAATACAGAATAATTACGAAATGCAAATACTTGATATGCAATGTTATAAATAATAATAATATTCAGGTTATATATAATGGGGCTGCCTTAATTAGTTTGATTCAAACGGTCAATGAAATGATTTTTTACATATTTGTACTTATTGAAATTGATATTATATTACTTAATATTAGCATTTACAGTTAAAAAAGAACTGCAATTTGTAACAGTTGAAACATGCACAAAATGATCGAAAAGATATAGTATCCAAACAAACGGTATCCAATTGGCAATCTATATGCAGGTACTCATATTACTGACAGTAGGTACATTTTACACACACATCATTTGAATAATTCCATGGAGTTTATTCATGAGTAAATTCCGTTAGGCAGGTGATGGGGAACGAAGTCTGACCACCTGATATTCAATCGCTTGGGAGAGTATTCGGACAGCTTGTGAGCACGCAGTACTCGGAAACTGGGTGTTAATATGATAGGTCATTTGGAGCTTTCTTAAAGTCAAAATAGTTCATGTCATATGTCAACACTCCAATTTCTGAGTACGGAGCATTTCAAATTAGGTTATCACGAAAACAATACAATAATAAATAATAATAATACTATCATTAACTTCTATTTTGTATTGGTCTTGTGAATATAATAGGTACATTTATGTAGAAAATTGAAATACTATCAGAGGAAAGAGTCAATGTGATGATGTACTATCAGAGAAAAGAGTCACTGTGATGATGTACTATCATAGAAAAGAGTCACTGTGATGATGTACTATCAGAGAAAAGAGTCACTGTGATGATGTACTATCAGAGAAAAGAGTCACTGTGTTGATGTACTATCAGAGAAAAGAGTCACTGTGATGATGTACTATCAGAGAAAAGAGTCACTGTGATGGTGTACTATCAGAGAAAAGAGTCACTGTGTTGATGTACTATCATAGAAAAGAGTCACTGTGATGATGTACTATCAGAGAAAAGAGTCACTGTGATGTTGTACTATCAGAGAAAAGAGTCAATGTGATGATGTACTATCAGAGAAAAGAGTCACTGTGATGATGTACTATCAGAGAAAAGAGTCAATGTGATGATGTACTATCAGAGAAAAGAGTCAATGTGATGATGTACTATCAGAGAAAAGAGTCAATGTGATGATGTACTATCAGAGAAAAGAGTCACTGTGATGGTGTACTATCAGAGAAAAGAGTCATTGTGATGATGTACTATCATAGAAAAGAGTCACTGTGATGATGTACTATCAGAGAAAAGAGTCACTGTGATGATGTACTATCGGAAAAAAGAGTCACTGTGTTGATGTACTATCGGAAAGAAGAGTCACTTTATGATGTTAATTTCACAAATCACAATTTTCTAATTTTTCTATTATTTTCAAATCCTACAAATCTTTCGTCATGTACTACAGTGTACACAGAGCAATTTAAAAAATATAATTGTAAACCCATATTAGAATATTATGTAAGTCGCTTTTCTCCAGGAATAATATACGTATACTCATCTTGGATAATTCCCATAATCTATTCGATCAATTTTACAATATAAAACAAATGAATGTGATATACCTATCGATTTTATTAAACTATACTGTAATTGATACTCCTTCGATAACATAAAATACGCTGTGCTCAACTGATATAAAATTTCTTTAATTACGCACCTATAAACAAGGCCTTTTAGAGAAAAAATTACTAATATGAAAAGTTCAACTTCTATAAAGCTATCACAGTTTCTAAAAAACGTAATCGACAGCGTTTCTGATTCTCTAATGTAGTAATTACAAGAGATTGGATTTCTAATAACTTTAAAAGAGGCTCAATAGATTTACTAAGTGTTAGTTAAATACAGCTTGCACCTGAGTCGCAATTAGCGTCGATTGCCCCAATATCACTTCCCATAAGTTGCAGTAATGTCCCGAAGTCAGAAAGTATCAGACAACATGCTACGCCTGCTCAGAAATTATTAGAGTCTTTGGGAAGCAATTAGGAATTTCCTTAGTTGTAACACAATATTAGGGAGGATATACGACTCTGGTACAGGCCTGATAAATAAGCACTTTCCTCAATTATTAATTAGTGTAAAGGGGCATAAACAGCGAAATATGATTGGGTACCATTTTAAATCTTAGAATTTTTCCTTTTTTTTTTTTAAAGACAATATCTTGTATCGATATCAAACAAGATTAAATATCGATAAATATTACGAATAAATATCAGTTATATAAATTACATTAGTCTAAATTGTAATTTATTACCTGAGTTTTTATTTAAACTTTAAATGAAACCTGATGTCGACGACGGATTTTATATTACGTATAATAAAATCTACATTTTTTATCATGAATTATTTCTTTTCAACTAAATTAATTCATATCTCGAGATAAAACAATGTCCCATATTTATATGCCATAACACAATATACAGAATATCTCTTTGAAAAAGGAGAGCATTTTTGAGCACAAACATCAGTCTCAAGAAAAATGGAATTCTCAAGCGGCAGACATGGAAATTATTGTGGCGGAAAAGTAACGCGTCGAGGGAGACGGAACAGAAGTTTTGTCGAGAATTAATTCTATGTTGCGAGGGATTTAAATTATCAACATTAATATAGAGGATGTATAACATTGTAAAGATGTTGAAAGTAAACAATATTGTTCATGGTTATAAATTAATGGATATTTTTACATTACATCAATGCATTTTATTGAATTAGTTGTGTGATCAATAGGTAGAACACAAGCTATGTGTTATACGCGGCTAGCCCCAATTTTAATATATATAGAAAAATTAATTTGCAATTCATTTCATCACTGAGAAAAAAATGAGTCAACTTGACTCAAATTTTGAGTTTTCAGTTTGTCTCAAAACCGACTCAAAAATGTGAGTCAATTTGACTCATCCTCAAAGATGGGCAGCGCTACTTTGAAAAGCAGCGGCGCTGCGGCGGCCGCTACATGCATAATAACGTAGCGGCGCTGCCGCTACCGCAACACTTTCAGAAAAGCAGCGGCGCTGCCGCTACAGCAGAATGTAGCGGCAGCGCTACAGCGCTACTTTCCAAAAAAATATCATATGTGCTGTAAAATTGAAATTATAATTTTTACGGCCACGAACAGTGTAAAAATTAAATGTTGATCCCCTGAAAAAAGATTACACTCAAGGATAGGGGCGAATACAAAATAGCTGCGAGACATAACTGTCATTGATCAAGGGAGAAAGAACTCAAGAGGAAACCATTGGAAACTAGTGATGCAGTTTTTAAGAGAGTCTGTGTAGAAAAACCACTCACTGTAGAATACTGAAACTAATTACCTCCTATGTTTCACCTGTTATCAGGCCTCTTTCCAAGGGTACACACATGCAAGGTTACTATGGGCGGAGAAGTACTTTAAAACTGATTACCAAACAGTAATCTACAAAGACAAAATGCGTGAAAAGTCTCGATGGCCCTGACTGATGGGCTGACGCATGCCTCACCACATCGCCAACGAATTTGACGTCAACATGGAAGTGGAGGTGTGATAATTTGGGCTGGGACCATTGGAAATGAACTGGTCAGATCTTCCAGTATTCCAGAAGGGGTAAAAATAAATTCTGCTAATAATATTAACTTTTTAAATTGTGGATTTTTTCATTGGCTGAAAAGGAAACTTGCTGCGTTAAAAAAAATATTTTCGTACATAAAAACGCTCCTTCTCACTCTACTAAGGCAACTGTGAGTTTACTGAGAAGTAATAAATAAGTTCGTCAATCACAAGTCTCTCTCTCTAGATTCAAACCCAATTGATGAACCTCAGTCCATCCTCTAGCAGAATGTGTATGTAGGAAGACGTCAGTTCTCGTCGAAAGATGAGCTCTGGAAGGATACTGAAGACTCTTGTAAGACGATAACGTCTGATACAATTCAGAAATTTACAGATTTGATGGATAAGCGTCTTTTAAAAATGGTGGATAAGAGGGAAATCAAACCGGATATTGACTTAAAATTAGCAGTTAAACTACACAAGAACGCTATTGCTGAAAAAATCACAATAGATATAGATAATTAGGCTTATTATTATCATATATAAATATGTTAGTATGATAATATGATAGGTAGAGTTATTTTATTTTTGTTTTCAGAGGTTGAGTGTGGGAATTAGAAATGGTGTAATATCATAAATTAAATTGGGGATGGTTGTAACTGTGAAAATATTCAGATCAATTACTTGACTGTTTTCTGTGACTGTTCTTCAGAAACTTCTTTGTTCATCTTTCCTTTTTTTATTTCATCTTTTGAATTCGATTTTTAGGAGTTTTTATTTTTTCATAATTAGCATTTAACTTTTTCAATTATAATTTTATTTTAGAATTGGTAATTTATTTAAAAAGTTAATAGATTTTTGTAATATAGTAGTAGGTCGGTATCATATTTACTTTAGGTGATCATATTAGGCATTGGTTTTTCTTTTTAATTTAACACAATTGTGGTGAGTCAGTGGCCAAAATAATATCGCGTCTTGTGGGACGCTAACATCCCTATTTTGTCTTCACGTGACTGGCAATCTGGCGTCAGTTCAATGGAGAAATGATACAGCGTGACACAAAAAAAGAGGGATGAAAGTAAACGTTTATAACTCAAAAAAAAGAAATAAAAACCACAAGATGGAGCATATCTTTAAGATTTATTTGATATCATAGTTAGTTTCATTTTGCTTTTATACCGAGAATTAAACTATAAATTATAAAAACAGTAAACTGAAGAAAATATGGTCACAGTTATTACAAGGATTCAAGAATCGTCACAAAGTGAAAGAAAGATGGAAGCAGAACTGGGCATAAATAGAGAAAGCATTCGCCATCTTCTACAGAATGATCTTCATTTGAATGAAACGTACAGCTTTCAAATAATGATAAAGAAGATTGCAATTTTGTCAAAGGACTAGGTAACCGTCTGGTGCGGCTTCAGTTCTAACTGAGTTTATGGCTCATATTTTTTTCAAGATCATGACGGACATTCAAGCACAGTACACAGTAACACCTTCTACGTATATTGATATGTTAAACATCATGTTGACTGGCGACATTCGCCCTGAACGTTGGTTTCAACAAGACGGAGCAACAGCTCATTGCGAACACAAAATTGGCTAGCAAATTGATTTGGAACCCACATCATCCCTCAGCGTATGGATTTCCTTTAGCCAGTCACTTAATTTTTAGAGGGTATGTAAAGTATAATGCATACTGAACAAAGCCAGATACTTTTGAAAACATGAAGAATACTGTCAGGTATCCAAGAAGTTATTTCCTCAAGGAATCATGATATCCTTGGTGCGACGATAGCGAATTTTGAGAAACATGTATATTTGCGTATTGAGAAGCTGCGAGAGTATTATGAGCATTTCTTATAGACTATACAAATCTTGAAGATATACTCTATCATGTGGTTTTTATTTCATCTTTCTAAGTGTACTAATTTTTGAGTTATTAGCGCTTACTTTCATCCCTCTTTTTTTGTGTCACGCTGTATAACTGAAACAAAATAAGGTTTTGCACCGTCTTCCTTAGCGTCCTGCAATCGCTGCAACACTTCCTCTCTCTCTATACCATTTACAGTTCTAATTGATCCAAATGAAATAATATATGATCAAAGTGAATTTGAATTTGATCTTTATGCAATTGAACTTGATCAATGTGAAATAATATTTGATCCCAGTGAAATAATTTTTGATCCAAGTTAAATTGAACATTTTATCATTCCGATACCTCGCATTTTGTGTCTTTGTCTGTTGGTTGGTTGCAAGAAAAATGTCACGATTTTAATATTTAAAATATAAAAAATATTTGTATAATTTATGAGAGATCATGATGGACCCATAATGATCTCTCATTGCCACTTTAATCTTTCATTTCCCACCATAATCCTTTATTGCCTACCATAATCCTTTATTACCCACCAAAATACTTTATTGCCCACCATAATCCTTCTTTGCCCACCATAATCCTTCATTGCCCACCATAATCTTTCTTTATCCACCATAATCCTTCATTGCCCACCATAATTCTTCATTGGCCACAATAATCCTTCATTGCCCACCATAATCTTTCATTGCCCTCCATAATCTTTCATTGCCCGCCATAATCTTTCATTACCCACCGTAATCTTTCATTGCTCATCGTAATCTTTCATTGCCATTGCCACCATAATATTTCATTGCCAACCATAATCTTTCATTGCCCACCATAATCTTTCATTGCCCAACATAATCTTTCATTGCCCAATATAATCTTTCATTGCCCACCATAATCATTCATTGCCCACCATAATCATTCATTACCCACAATAATCTTTCATTGCCCATCATAATCTTTCATTGCCCACCATAATCTTTCATTGCCCACAATAATATTGCATTGCCCACCATAACCTTCCATTAATTGACCACTACAATAATCTTTCATTGCCCACCATAATAATATATCGTTGCACACCATTCTAATCCATGATATAATAACTTTTAACAGGTATGCTCGCGCGCAGGTTCTCCCGAAACCCTCACAACCGTGCGGGAGTATTTTGTGACGTCATAGAAGTGAGGCTTTACCATGCTATTTTGTTTATATTTAATGATAGATAAATACAGCTTACTACATACCATTTTCATGATATTCACATAAAGAATTTTACGAGCATTACGAATATGTCATATTATTTTGTCTAAAATATTTATTTACCTACTTACAATTATTTTTATTTCGTATATTTACACGTGTTTGGTATGGCAATATAGGGTCAAGCAGGTGAATTGCGGCACACTTACTAACGAGTTTTAAACACTCGTTTAAAACTTAAATTGATAAGTTATTGTATGCACTGTACTTCTTTTGAGAGTTATGCAACATTTATTGTATTTCGATTCAGAATGTTTTAGAGACTCTCTGTATAGGGCCGCAATTTACCTTCGTGACCCTAGCATATGGTATGATAACCATGCTATTTCAAGAAAAATGACCACTAAAGTTATATTTATGTGTTCTACCTATAAAAAATTTTATGACATGTAAAATATATCAATTCACGGTGTTATTAATTCTATTAAAATCAACTTTAATTCATGTCTTATATTTTCTCTTAGTTTTCTTCAAGGAAGTTTTCTATTATGATATTGCGTTCTTTGTTTGTTTGTTAGTTAGTTTGTCACGCACACTGATTTCGTCAAGTTGAAATACATTTAAAAGCTGTTATTTCTTCGTTTCATTAATCCCCATATGTTCATAATTGTACCAAATCATGTCTAATAACTTAAAAAATTCCCCGAGACTATTTATTATAGAAAACACTAATTATGAACCAAAGGAAAAATAATTTAATCAATTAATGTTTATTTATTAATAAATTCATGTTTATTAAATCTTATTTACCATTTTTCTGATTGCTTAAATTACCTAAATAATTAAAAATAAACTATGATAATTGATACTTTCAAAATGAATTTGCTGTACGAGTGACAAAAATTTAATACACAATACCATTCTCTATGACGTCACTAGGGGGGGGGCTGCGCAGAAGAAATTCAATTTCGTCTCTTTTACGAGCGTACCTTATAGAGTAGTTATATCATGATACTAATCTATCATTGCCTACTATAATAATCTATCATTGCCAACCAAAATAATGTATCATTGCCCACCATAATTTTCTATCATTGCCCAACATAATAATCTAATATCAGTTGGTCGTTCTGTGCAGATTTGTCTGAAAATCCCTTACGACTGATTAGCTATCTTGGGTCGCGCACTTGTATAGACTTTTATCTAGATTCCTCAAATAACTTTAAAAAAAATTATTTTGAAAGAAGCGGCAGCGCTGTAGCGCGAAAAACCTCTACCGCTTCTGAAAAAAGGAGCGGTGCTGCCGCTACCGCTACATTAGCACAGAAGTAGCGGCGCTGCCGCTGCCGCAACACAAAAAGAAGCGCCGCTATTAGCGCGCGCTACAAATAGCGGCGCTGCGCCCACCTCTGTTTATCCTAATACCTCACTCAGAAACTAGAGTCGTATTGACTCTTAATTCATAGTCAGATTGACTCATCTAGAGTCAATCAAGAAAAAAGACTCAAATTTTGAGTTTTGCCAGCCTTGACTCAAGCGATGAGTCTGGCTGACTCGCAATTTTTTTTCAGGGATGCTCCGTATTTTCTTAATGAAGTATCATACTTTTCAAATATTAATTTACAACTGCTGAGAGTTTTACTCAATATCATTTAAAGAATTTTTTCAAACGTTATACCTATCTTAAACTTTTAAAACTTGTCAATGTGTAATATTATTTTAAATTATATTTCTATTTCCAGAGCATACATTCGGTATTAATATATATTTTACTATCTAAGAGGTGCATCCTTATATTTTCAATATATATGTATTAGTACACTATAAAATAAATTCACAGAAAATTTAATATATAGATCAAAAATATTTTTATCCAAATAGCCTATAATGATCAAAAAATGAATTCTTGAAATTTTAATTCTAGAGAGTTTAGTTGCAACTCTAAGAAACATTACCGGTAAAGTGTACATCTGCCCCTTTGTTTACTCTTAATTCGAAATAGATGAAAAGAAGACAAGAATGAAGATTGCAATGCTGTACAAACAAACAGAAAATAACAAACACTGTATTGACGTAACGAAATATAAAGTTAGTTGAGTAATTTGATGCAATGGAGGGATACGAGGAAGGGATGCGAAGAAGGGATACGAAGAAGGGATACGAAGAAGGGATACGAAGAAGGAATACGAAGAAGGGATGCGAAGAAGGTATACGAAGAAGGATGTGAAGAAGGGATACGAGGAAGGGATGCGAAGAAGGGATACGAAGAAGGGATTCGAGGAAGGGATACGAAGAAGGGATGCAAAGAAGGGATGAGAAGAAGGGATGCGAAGAAGGAATGCGAAGAAGGGATGAGAAGAAGGGATACGAGGAAGGGATGCGAAGAAGGGATGCGAAGAAGGGATACGAGGAAGGGATACGAAGAAGGAATACGAAGAAGGGATGCGAAGAAGGGATACGAGGAAGGGATACGAAGAAGGGATACGAAGAAGGAATACGAAGAAGGGATGCGAAGAAGGTATACGAAGAAGGATGTGAAGAAGGGATACGAAGAAAGGGATGCGAAGAAGGGATACGAAGAAGGGATTCGAGGAAGGGATACGAAGAAGGGATGCAAAGAAGGGATGAGAAGAAGGGATGCGAAGAAGGAATGCGAAGAAGGGATGAGAAGAAGGGATACGAGGAAGGGATGCGAAGAAGGGATGCGAAGAAGGGATACGAGGAAGGGATACGAAGAAGGGATGAGAAGAAGGGATGCGAAGAAGGGATGCGAAGAAGAGATGCGAAGAAGGGATGCGAAGAAGAGATGCGAAGAAGGAATGCGAAGAAGGGATGAGAAGAAGGGATACGAGGAAGGGATGCGAAGAAGGGATACGAGGAAGGGATACGAAGAAGGGATGCGAAGAAGGGATGCGAAGAAGGGATGAGAAGAAGGGATGCGAAGAAGGAATGCGAAGAAGGGATGAGAAGAAGGGATACGAGGAAGGGATGCGAAGAAGGGATGCGAAGAAGGGATACGAGGAAGGGATACGAAGAAGGGATGCGAAGAAGGGATACGAAGAAGGGATGCGAAGAAGGGATGCGAAGAAGGGATGCGAAGAAGAGATGCGAAGAAGGGATGCGAAGAAGAGATGCGAAGATGGGATGCGAAGAAGGGATGCGAAGAAGGGATACGAGGAAGGGATACGAAGAAGGGATGCGAAGAAGGGATACGAGGAAAGGATGCAATCAAGGGTGAAAGGAAGGATGCAAAGAAGGATGCAAGGAAGGATGCAAGGAAGGGTGAAAGGAAGGATGCAAAGAAGGATGCAAAGAAGGATGCAAGGAAGGATGCAAGGAAGGGTGAAAGGAAGGATGAAAGGAAGGATGCAATGAAGGATGCAAGGAAGGATGCAAAGAAGGATGCAAGGAAGGGTGAAAGGAAGGATGCAAAGAAGGATGTTTATGCGGGACGATCCAATACTCGCATCTCTCAGTACTCGTAAAGAGGGTGTTCACGTAACTCACAAACCAATCTCCCCTTAACAAATTACTGATTGATCTACCAACACTCACTGTCCGACTACTGTAAGCGTAAATGAAAAATAATGTAAATTGTTTCATAACAGTATATACAATATTAACAATCTACAATAATTAAAGAAAGATATGAACGACTTTGTAAATTTAGTTAATGCATAATTTTAAAAATGTGAAGAGATTCTAAATTGTATTTAAATCATAAATATTTTATTTCCAATAAATTTTGCACTACATTTTTTCATAATTTATAAATATATTTAATTTAATATTTCGATTCAGTTCAAAGGTTGTTCACATATGTCAGTGATCCGTCCGGTCTGGATCCTCTCAGTGATTTTTAGCACTGAGAGGAGCCAGTACAGTGTGAATGTGTCTGTTGAAGTTAAAGTTACGATATAATTTTCAGTGACACTGAAGCACTGAGAGGAGACGGATCGCCCACGTCACGGATAAGACACTGATGTGTGTGAACAATTATGCATTAAATGTTTCGATTCACCTATAGGAGTTATTTCCATAAATTAATTAATTAAGTAATGCTAAAATCATTTCAGTTATAATCACTGTATTTTTATTAGTAGACTTCAGCGTAATCGAAAAACCGAAAGATGGCGCTTTATTTTAATAATTTTGCAATAGATGGCGCTCTATATTCATTAACACTTCCAAAATGTCAGTTTCTTTTTGCAAAATAGCAATAGTAATCTAAATTAAAAATATAAACAAAAATAATAACTACTAAACTATTTTCATATTTATAATTATTAATATCAAACGCAGATATAAAAACAATCTTTGCGCAATGTTCATGGAAATAAAACAAGATGGCGACAAAAATTGTTGAACAGTTCGATTTATCGTTAGATGGCGTACTATCTCAAATTAAATTAAATTTTCTCTCTTTAAAAATCATTATTTAAGGGGACCGTACTTGGGAAAAGGTGTCCGGTCAATTGGGTCGCGGTCATTTGGGTCGTGGTCATTTGGATCGCGGACCATTTGGGTCGCGGTCATTTGGGTCCGTGTTTATAAGAAGTATATTAAACATGAATAGTTAATATAGCTTATGTGTAGGGGAGGACGGTCATCAATGGGACACTGGGAACAATGGGACATGCTGAATAACTTTTTCATTTGAGGGTAGTTTTTAACAAAATCTTAGTGGTAAATTAGGCATACTTCAGTGCATTCACTCGCATTGCATTCAGCGGTTGGGGTGCAGTCAGCTCTGTGTAAAAGCGAAAACGTGTTTTAGAGGTGGGAAAACTAAATTTTTCGTACTTTGTTTCAATTGTTATAAATCTGTTAATTTAACATATTATACTTACGGCATTTTTTCATAATATTAAGTAATATGTAAAATATGATCATATGAAAGGATTGCCTTTATACTTTTGTAGTTGAGCCACTATACCCATATGTTTTCAAAATGACGTCATGGTGATCATTGGGACAGAAAAATTTGTTAACAATGGGGCAGTGCCCTATTGTCAACCAAACTGTTTAGTTACTCCTGATGAATCAATAAATATCTATTTATGATGCAATAACGTGAAATTTATCTTCCCTACAAACAACGGTCTGCCAATTCGATGGAACAATCCATCGATTCGAGATCCCGGGCAATCGAAAAGAAATCGAATCGATATACGTTGCTTATAGGGTTCAGGGTTTCTTGTAGAAACAGAGCTTCCAGCTGATGCTGTACTTTCGACCATGTTCAAGGGCTTTAGCAATCTGAGGTCGACACAAAGCACAGCATAGAGAACAAATTTCACTGAAAAAAGAAAAATACGCAGCATGATTGCAACTGATACATCAGAGAAAGAAGAGCTTTTTGCTAGTGCCACTAAGGATAAGGCCTTCGAAATCACTTCATAAAGTATCCGCCGTCGATGGCCTGTGAACTATTGTTCTTGGTCTGGTATAGAACTCTTAATCTAACTGATACATTAGTCTGAAGAACTTAAATCTCTACCGAAAACGTTGGAAATGAAGGTTTATGCTCTTGAAGAATTTGATGCGACTTCTAAAACGTATTCTGTTGGCCAAGAGCATGAAAAAGATAAATACGAAATATTGATGATAGGCGAAGATTCAAGTGCAATGAGCTTTATTTTCCAAATGTTCCTGACATGGCTTGGGTGAAGCTAGAGGACAATAAACTGATGTTATATGAACTAACTAAGTGTGGGACAACATAAAGAGATAATTCGAACTTGAAATTTGACCATAACCTCAACAATATACAAGTTTGATAAACTGTCCCATCGTTCACCAGGGTATGTCCCATTGTTCACCAGTGCTGTTATACAATGGGACAATTCTTTTTGTTTTTCATTTAATTTTTTTCTAGTCAACAGAATATGTGGTAGCATTCGAATTAGTTTCATTTTATAAAGGAATATCTTCATTACACATGGATTTTTCATATTTCATACTTTGCCCATAGTAAATGAAATATCAATCCTTCTGTGTTTTTTGTTCCATTGATGACCATCCTCCCCTAATTGAATGCTTTCTCAGTTTTAAGGTTAATTAATAAAATATTTTAATATTTAATGAAACTTTAATATATATACATATATATAAAACACTTAATGCGCTCCCCATCGTGTTGAACAATGAAAATTTAGCATACTCTAAAACAAAAAGATTTTTTATAACAAAGGTTTGCTTACATCTATAACTGGGTAAAAAAATAATTCCGATGAAAATATAACCTTCCGCAAGATTGCGAAAGTAATAAGCTTTATAAACGAAAATTTAAATTATAGTTCATAGTATAGAAAAGATTAATATCGCATATTGTGGGCAATGATTTTTAAAAATATAATTTATCGTCTGAATTGTACAGTTTAACAATATTTTGAAGATTACCGTAGCGTCTCTGTACTTCTTTTTCACATGAAATGGCTCACAGCATTCGACCTGCATTTTCTTTGAGCAGCTAGACTTTCTTCCTTTTCAATGTATCTATGAATCTCCATATGTTTGGATGCAAGCAGGATGCGTTACGATGCGTTATGATAAGCTTCGAAGTTATTATTGGTTCTATGTAAATTATTCAACAATAATCCATGGACATTCCAAATTAGAGCAGGAAACAATGGCATTAAGTGTTTTTTTTATAAAATAAAATTTCACTAAATATTGAAATATTTTATTAATTAACATTAAAGCTGAGAAAGTAGTCAATTATACTTAAGCTAAATTAACTATGCATGTTTATTAAACTTTTTATAAACACGGACCCAAATGTCCGCGACCCAAATGACCACGACCCAAATGACCACAACCCAAATGACCGCGACCCAAATGACTACGACCAAAATGACAAAGACCCTTGGGAAAATCACCTAATTTTATCATTTTTTTTAATACGTAAATAGCTACCTAATACCTACCAGATATTTGAGTGAAATATCAGAGCTCTAGTGTCACTATAACACACTAGGGGAGGAAGAAAGGGCGAGGGGAGAATTGGGGTGGCGCTAGATGGTTTATGCACTCCCTATCAGCCACTAATAATTCGTAATAATTAATTATCTTGCTGCTGGACTATACACAATAGCGATTGGCAGATATACGGTTCAGTCCAAGTGGTGAGTCAGTGGCCAAAATAATATCGCGTCTTGCGGGACGCTCAAATCCTTATTTTGTCTTCACGTGACTGGCCATCTGGCGTCAGTTCAATGGAGAAATGATGTAATTGAAACAAAATAAGGTTTTAAGCGTCCTGCAGTCGCTGCACAACTAGCTCTCTCTAGTATATAATATCATTACTCTATGGTTTCAGTCACACTCGATATCTCATAAGGTCAGGAAGTCGCGTGTCACAGGGCACCCAGCACTTCTCAAAACTGAAAAATCTTGATATTCAAAAGCCTAAGGCTTTTACAGTTTTGAAGCTACTTCATTGGGGTTTTTAGCATAAGATTTTTCAAGAAATTCCCTAGAACTGCCAATCCTTTTTTTTCGATATTCAAATTATTTTTTGAAATATTAAATTTTGAAAAAAAAAACTCGAATTTCTCATTTTTTCACGAAAAAAATAAATATTTCGAAAATCTAAAAAACAAGGCAAGACAGCCCTAGAGAATTAGGTAGAAAATCGAATGCAAAAAACTCAATGCCGTAGCTTCAAATTTGTAGGAGCCTTAGGCTTTTTAGGGAATGAGTAGAAATACGTTCGAAATTCGAATAACTCGTTTTCTATGGGTCTAATCGAAAAAAGGCCAGGAACAGTAACGATAGAAAATTCAAAAAACTAAGTTTCAGAGCCGTAGCTTCGTTAATAAAAATATTTTCAAAAACCATGTACGGTCCTCTTAACAATGTGTTTAATATTGCATGATTGATTATGAAGGTTTCATTAATAAAAACATATCAGCAAATGATTGAGTTTACTCACACCCTACCTCGGGAAAATTAAATGATATTTTTATGCTAATTGTACTTGAAGCAGGTTCAACTCTCCCAATCGGGTTTGCTGCATTGAAAGACCACAGTGCAAATTTTTATGCACTGACTGATGTGTCAATAAACTCATTTGGGTGCATCAAAAATAGAAAAATATTGAAATAGTAATTTTTGTACATAAAATTAAGTCAACTAGCAGTGAAACGTTAAGTACAGTGCGTGCGTTTGTCACGTTTTTGTTCATAATATTTGTCAGCAAATCTGTGCCAACGCCATCTAGCGGTACAACTGACAATTTATCCATTTCTATAAACCCTAATTTCTCAGCAGTTTCATTATAGCAATATGCATAACTTCTAAAATGCGTTTAAATAATATATGTCTATTTAAATGTTTTGACTCTTTGACTCTCCAATAGACCAGGTATTATAGTAATAATATAGTTACATGAAATATCTCTCGTAGAGCCTATCTATATTAACTTCGGGTGATTTTTGTCGTAAGATAGTATATTTTCGGAGCCAAACCCCCGCTCAAAGTTAGCAAACTCGTGGCAATTTAAGGTCTACATTTTTGCAGAGAACTTCCACACAGCGAAGCTTTCTCATGAATAACAATAGCTTTATTAACTTTATTATAACTAACATTTTTTTAACTGATGACATTTTACAGTTATTTGATATGCCTTGTTTGAAATTAACACTAAAAACAAATTGAATATTGTTGTAATTTACAAAAAATGTTTAAATTACTATTGTTTATTCTCCGCATTGACTAAAAATTAAAGAACTCAATTAATTATAAATTAGCAAATACTTAACTGTACATCAACCCGATAAAATTACTTTTGATATAAACAATAGGACATATTTAGAATATAAATATATATGTCTATACAAGTTAAAATATACATACCAACTTGAATATATATCCGATAGTTTTCCGAAGTGCAGACAGTTGTAAGGATATGCGACTCCCTCGTGCTTCGTACATTTTAGAATGTTTGGCACTCCTGAATCAAAAGCCCTCCTGAGAAATCTAGACGGCAATGATTCGACTTGACGATTTCGAATTTTTGTTTATGGAACAGTTATGAAGGAATTGAATTCTTTTCTTGAAGGGGAAGAAAACTTTAAATGTAATTTCATTTGTTAGCAATGTATTCCTCAAGTTTTGGTAACTTTTATATAAATAGGAAGAATTATACCATATTTCATACGATGAGTTTGGAATTAAAGAATATTACACTGAACATTAATAGAAAATATTACTCAGAAAGAGAAGGAGGCAAAATGACTCGATTCTGAACTTTATCACTGTTATATTTCAATAAAATATCTGATGAATTAATTTTATAGATGTTTATATCACACTTTATGACAAATTCATTACATTATTAGCAACGTTTTTAACAAATTAATTGAGCAATATAGTACATTTTTGATACAAACCGAAATATCGAAAAAGTCAGATAATCGACTGGATTGCACGGCAGGCGTATCAAATCTTATTATTCAATTGGACCTGTGAAAGAAGGTTATTTTCGCCAATATTTTTGGTTACTTGACCCTTCTGAGAGTTGAATCGACTTGACAAACTTGGACAAATAATATGGTCAGCTAAGATTCCAGGTTCATTTTCTCTACTATATACTATGGCTGATAAAACAACACAAAAAAGCTATATGAATGACATAGGAAAAGAGAAGCTCAAATTAGAATATGGAAAAGTAGATACTGAGAATAGATTGTTTTAAATTCTGCTATATAGGTCTGGAAGAAGAGAAGAGAACTGACTGGAAGAAGAGAAGAGTACTGGAAGAAGAGAAGAGTTCTGGAAGAAGTGAAGAGTACTGGAAGAAGAGAAGAGTTCTGGAAGAAGAGAAGAGTAATGGAAGAAGAGAATAGTACTGGAAGAAGAGAAGAGTTCTGGAAGTAAAGAGTACTGGAAGAAAGAGAAGAGTACTGGAAAAAGAGAAGAGTACTGGAAAAAGAGAAGAGTACTGGAAGAAGAGAAGAGTACTGGAAGAAGAGAAGAGTACTGGAAGAAGAGAAGAGTACTGGAAGAAGAGAAGAGTACTGGAAGAAGAGAAGAGTACTGGAAGAAGAGAAGAGTTCTGGAAGAAGAGAAGAGTACTGGAAGAAGAGAAGAGTAATGGAAGAAGAGAATAGTACTGGAAGAAGAGAAGAGTTCTGGAAGTAAAGAGTACTGGAAGAAGAGAAGAGTACTGGAAGAAAGAGAAGAGTACTGGAAAAAGAGAAGAGTACTGGAAGAAGAGAAGAGTACTGGAAGAAGAGAAGAGTACTGGAAGAAGAGAAAAGTACTGGAAGAAGAGAAAAGTACTGGAAGAAGAGAAGACTACTGGAAGGAGAGAAGAGTACTGGAAAGAAGAGAAAAGTACTAGAAGAAAGAGAAGAGTACTTGAAGAAGGAAAGATTACTGGAAGAAGAGAAGAGTACTGGAAGAAAAAAGAGTACTGGAAGAAGAGAAGAGTACTGGAAGAAAGAAAGATTACTAGAAGAAGAGAAGAGTACTAGAAGAGAGAGAAGAGTACTTAAAGAAGGAAAGATTACTGGAAGAAGAGAAGAGTACTGGAAGAAAGAGAAGAGTACTGAAAGAAAGAGAAGAGTACTGAAAGAAAGAGAAGAGTACTGGAAGAAGAGAAGAGTACTGGAAGAAGAGAAGAGTACGGGAAGAAGAGAAGAGTGCTGGAAGAAGAGAAAAGTACTGGAAGAAGAGAAGATTACTGGAAGAAGAGAAGAGTACTGGAAGAAGAGAAGAGTACTGGAAGAAGAGAAGGGTACTGGAAGAAGAGAAGAGTACTGAAAGAAGAGAAAAGTACTGTAAGAAGAGAAGAAAACTGGAAGAAAGAGAAGAGTACTGGAAGAAGAGAAGAGTACTGGAAGAAGAGAAGAGTACTGGAAGAAGAGAAGAGTACTGGAAGAAAAAGAAGAGTACTGGAAGAAAGAGAAGAGTACTGGAAGAAAGAGAAGAGTACTGGAAGAAGAGAAGAGTACTGGAAGAAAAGAGTACTGGAAGAAGAGAAGAGTACTGGAAGAAAACAAGAGCATTAGAGGAGTGGATTGCAAACGTTCAAGTGATTTCAAGTACACTGTCTATTTTATCATCATTATCTCTTTGATTTGAAAACTTTAATCAGGTTTTCTCAATGAAATAAATCAAACTAGTTCAATTGACGTGACATGTCAAAACATTAAATGTTCAAAATTCAATTCATCTTTGACTCATAGACTGATATACATATAAAGTTAAGTGAGTTTTGAGTGTTACAATTAAAAAAAATCAAAGTTAACTGCAAATATATTTCAGAATAAAGCGGTATAGAAAGTTCCGAACGATATTATGTATTGCTTACATATTTTTCCAACTTCAGTGTAGTGATATACAATGATAAATTTTTATCAGATATTCATAGAGTGCATAGAGAAACTGTGATTAAAATGCACAAAAAAATGGAGTACGTCAATAGAGCCAGCAGGTGAAGAGAGACATTGTCTCAGATCCACCATTTGAGAATTACGGTTAAACTCTCAGGAAATTGAACTTGTTTTCCCAATTCTTTTTTAGGTTACTATTTCATGAAATAACAGATTTGGCAAAGTATTCTTGTTAAAAAAGGCATTGTATTTTCCATTTAAACTATTAGTATGTAAGTTTACTTATGACAATGGTAGGGTAAAAATTATATGTAGAATGTTGTGTAAGAAAACTGACAGAATTCAAGGCCCCTTAATTTTTTATATTCGATTTTTCAATGTTTTTGAAAAAAAATTTTGGCTACTATTTTTTATTAAATAACGAAGGAAAATCTTTAAACGACAACATTTGTATTAAAAACACATTAGTTTTTTTACTTAATTAAAATACCCTACGATCTATTATATCATATATTAAAACCTATATATCACTATAGTGGTGGCCGGAAATTTCGGTCTCGAAATTATAAATGGTTTCTCAAAATAAATGGTCGTTATATAGTTGCATGGTTGTATCCGCTAGTTTGTTGTACTGCACACTTCATGATTGTTCAATGACCTGGCAAGGGGGTTCGGGGATGACACGTCCCACAATATACATACACATATTGCCTTGAAATAGCTTCATTTAGGTTCATTTTGATCCGGGTAACTATTTTTACAGATAAGACTGATACTTACTCGACCCAAAATAAGGGGTGAAGGTCTCCAGTGG
This sequence comes from Caprella mutica, assembly GCA_947561585.1. Lineage (NCBI taxonomy): Eukaryota > Metazoa > Arthropoda > Malacostraca > Amphipoda > Caprellidae > Caprella > Caprella mutica. Next base: position 408,714 of record CANNZV010000011.1, read on the forward strand.
GCATTTAATTTACTGGAGGTAAATTATTTCATTTGAGTTTAATTGGCCTTAAATTAGTTTCATTTGGGTTGACTTGTCTTCATTTGGGTTATTCGTAGGACCCTTTCGAAGAGGTCAAATGGTAGATTTGCGACCAATTGTTCGCAATGCTTACCTCTCAAACGTATGCAAGACACACAATCCTTCAATAACTCTTGTAAGATCCTACGTCATTTTCAAAGGTGATAACTCTTCTCACGTATGCATCCATGGTTCATATGGGGCTGTTGGTGAAAGTTAGTAGTTTATTAGTGGATGTTATATTTCATTCACTGTACGTTTGTTAGCCGTCTAAAACACATACGGACGGACTGTTACTACTTAGTTCACTCCTGAATACTTTTACAGTATTGAGCACAAAGTAGGATAGTTTAATCACTTAACGGTCTCTTAATATACTTCAATAAGTATCGAGCGCTAAGTAGGGATAAGGATACAACACTTCTTACACTTATAAATACTGTATTTAGATTAATGGTTATTGTTCCAACCCACGGTAATTCTCAAGAGAATCTATTACAGTGTCTTTTTAAGATACACCGATTTTAGGATACAGACACACGGTCACACACCGCGAAACAGCGAGGGACAACCGGCTATCACGTAGGAGCAGAGCTCCTATTAACTACACCTCAGATCTCACACTACTACTGACGGTTAAAAACTCTTCTATTATATACTATTGTGTGAAGAGGTATGATTCTATTGGAAAATTCCGTAATAAGTTTATCACGGTATGATAATAGATTCACTTGAGGTATTTACTTTGCACCTAATTTGTCAATGCATAATTTACGTTAACTTTATATTTTATAACATTAGAAAACTCTAGCAAGGGCCCTTGATGGCCAATCGTCAATGGAATGGTGGAGGTGTCGGACCATATGAGAGCTTCAGTCATCCATGTTCTTCAGAAGACCGCCAACTCTGTTAAGACCTCTGGAATTAAGGAAAGGAGACAGATTACCAATGCAATGATTATTTATCAGTTATAAAAGAGCTGTTCACTAGTAAATCTTCTTGCAATAATCAATAAACGCTCGATTGCACTTTTCCCAATAGGTATTGGGTTGCTAATGATTTATCAATTAAATTCACCATTCGGTTGGTTTTCTTCAACAAGAAAGACCTAACTGTTAATTCATTCTGCAGTGATGGTCAAAGGAGACTTTTAATTACATACCACGGCTGTGTGTAAAGACACTTTCTCTTTAACCTCTTCGGGTGGCATCATCTTCGAGAAGACTTCTTCCTCAAAATTCTACACTTCAAAGTTACAAACCAGCACGTTTTAAGTTCCGTCAAGACGTTCCAACAACAAATCACTTGAGTTTGGAAATACTTTTGTTCTTGCGAAAACAGACAATCTCATATCTACTAGTGTTCGCGTCCAGACGAGAACAATATGAACAGAAAATGGAAATGTCCGTGTTTGGAAAAATATTTATATGTGGTTGTTGATAGTTTATACCAAACAATTTAGCGATTTTAGAAAGTTAGAAACAATTATGGATTAAAGAAATGATTTCTTATTGTAGGGCAGATATGTGAAAAAGATGTTCACTTCTGCAGGAAAGCAGGAAAATTCGTCTTAGGCGGTATAGTAGTATGCTGAATCCGAATTTGACCGGATTCACGCCGGTAATCTAATGCTTCCTACTCAAAATTCACATTCAATATTCGAAACCGCAAAAAAAAACCTTTTTTATTGTCTAAAATGAATCTCCATATTTTTGCTGCGACCCGCTAGGAACGCAGCCTAAGAACACACCTAATTGTTGGTATTGAGGATTTACTACTCCTTCAATAGTCAACCTACTTGATTGAAACAAACTTCAAATGGTAGCCTATCTGATTTGCTGCAATTTCTACTGAACAGAGCTCGAAAATAATAATTTTAAAAGTCAAAATTTGATAAAATATTATCGTTTGGACTTGTAATTTTGACCGATTTTGTCACTAAAATTATTTATTGTTCTGAACAAGCTTCAATAGGTAGCCTGGTGTATTTGTTCCGCGCCGTTTGCCGATTTACACGATCTCTAGAATGCGCTGCCCTTTTTTAGGATCATTTAAAATGCACGACAATCTCGAGAGTGTGCAAGGCACGTAAAGGGTATGAAGCAGGACCAACAGTGTTGGAGTAGATAATCAATTATTCATGCATTTAATTGGTCTATATCATCAAAATATTATAGTTAAAGCTATGCATTATAAATTGGTAATATATTGGTATTTAAGCTTGAGTTAGTTTACTTATAGGTAATTAAAGAACTTGAACAAAATCTGGGTTGTAAATTTATTGAGATATCAAACATTCTACCAAACGTTTGGAATTAACCTCACATGTTTTCCTTTTGTTTTTTATTTAAAAATATAAAATAAAATAAAAAAATTAATAAAAAGTTAAGAACAGTTTTCCATGACATTACATGCAAGAACGTGCTGCGCGTTTTAGGATCTTAAAAATGTGCGACAATCTTGAGATTGTAAAAAACGCGCAGCGCATTCAGCAAATTGCGCGGAACCTATTTACTACAATTTCTAGAGCGTAGAATTTTGAAAATTTAAATCTGAATAGTATAAAAATAGAAATTTGGGATCTTTTCTGTTTGCTGGGCGCATTTTGATATGATGAAAAAATTCAATATTATATCATGGATACGCGTTGTTATTTAATGACCTCTGATTTATGAGATCACCTTTCCTTGATGACCAAGATTTTGAATTATATATTTAAAAAACAATTAATAACTATGTAATAACCTTATAATTTCTATTATATAGTTATCAAATGGTTTTTAGTTAGTTATTAAATGGTTAGGATATGTATATTGCTATCTTTCATATTTTTTCATTTCCAAAATTTTTTAAATATATTATTTAAAATAATAAGTCTGTATTTTTTCTAACTAAATAATTTAATTTAAAAGTTGATAATTATGTTACCATTATATATATTTTTTTTATTTCCATTATTTCCAAGCAGAAAAGATCCGAATTTTGTATGAACTTGAAATCTTTTCTGACCGTACCACTAAAATTGCATCTTTTCCTTCGGATGATTCGATTGGCTTGAAACAAGCTTTAATTGGTAGCCTGGTGTATTTACTACAATTTCTGGAGAGTAGAATTTGAAAACTAAATTTTAAATAGTTTTAAAATATAATTTTGTATGAACTTGTTCATTCTTCTTCCTGGATTAGGTAGTGATTTTTCGGGATTGGGAACAGAGATTTATGATTAGGAACGGAATAACACCAAGTGCAAGGATTGTGTGCACTTCTCATAATTGGGTGCAATTTTCTCCAGATTGGGTGCAATTCTCAGGATTTTTCACAATTTCCGGATTGGGTGCAAGAGTGTTGTGATATCTTGGATATGATAATTTACTGTCGCACTTCTGCTCACCTCTCCTTCAGCCACCGCCAATAACTGTTGCCCTCGTGCTCCCATACAGCTTCACCACTCCATGCCACATCTCTTCTCACTCCCTAGCAATCTCATTTCCCAACACATGCCCCCCCCCCCTCCTTCCATCCTCCTCTAACCTCTACAGCTTCTACTTGATCTGAATCAGCTCTTTACCTCCTCTGTATTTCTACATCACGTTTCACAGTGACCTGTTACTCTTTTACCTAGTTTCTCTTTTCAAACTCTTCTCATCTTGTAGCCATTGCACCACTTCATTCATCACTTATCTCTTCGCACTGAAGGTGCTGCATCGCGCATCCGAAAGTACCGCCAACTGCTCCACCGTTAACTCTCCTTCTCTCATCACCACTAGTACTCTTTTTTCCACTCCTTTTACTACATACCCATCCATCTATAATACAAGGTCCATCTGGCCACACAGTTCCAGCTTGTGCTTCCTCAGGTGAGTCGACTTTCCCCGTCTGGGTATGCCTTATGATGCAAAGCGAGCAATATCTCCAAGTCATGCCCGACTTTCATTTTCTCTCCTGTTGTTCAATCCCTTCACTTGCTCTGTGATGCCTCCAGCGCTAATTTGCTCATCTGCATTCAATTCATCCTCCTCGGAACCTCATCTCCACCAGGACCCTTTTAAGAATTCCTATCTCTTTGCCCTTCCACTTCCCGCACGTCCTCACTGCTATCACTTCAAATTTGTCCCTTATTTACTCCAGATTCGCTTCCAAAAACACAGCTTCCCATGAGGTAGTTCTTGTGTTGCCTGTAATCACTTTTACCTCGTGTTGCTGGTCTCTTTCCACCTTTTCAAAGTTAGTCTTCGACTACAAAAACACTACAAGCGGAGCGGAGCGCTATTAATATCATTGTTTATTTGGATCGCCGCTCAGCTCGCAGTGTGAACAGCCAAGCGGCTCTGCATACGAATACCAAACCTCATTAATGGCGCTCCACTCGGGCCGCTCCGCTCCACTTGTAGTGTGTACGTACCCTTAGATATTAACGGAACCCAAGCTGCAATGGCGTATTCCCCAACTTTCTGTTGTGTTGCTGTATGGCACTAGGACTTTTCCCCGCCAGATCATTCCCCGCCGAATAAAATAATAGTATTTTGGGCTATTAAATTATAATTTTGATATAACAAACCATTTATCAATAGAAGACACATTGTCGATATAGGTCGTTTATATTTTAAGACTTTACATTCGTAAATTTGCATAGAATTAAGATATGATAGAAAAATCAAAACATTATGGCAATTCTAATGGATTGCAAAATGTAGCAATTTAGTCTAAAAATCTATGATTAATTCAGTTTATTTCTGCTCTAAAGTTATACATATCGAAAATTTATTATTTTCTTTGCCAGTTATTATTAAAAATGTTCATCTATTTACTTCTAGTTCAAATAGATACTTTCTAGAAGTATATATTTAATTGTAGTTTATTAATTTGAGAATTAATATAAATTAATATTCCTACTATATATTTTTTATTACACTTAATATTGGCTTTTTTATAATGTCTTTTTTCTATTATGCTTATTTAATATTTATTCCATAAAGAACTTACAATGGATTATCCATTATTATGAAAGTATATGAGTTAGAGTGTAGAAATCCTTAAATCAAGACTTTTCAAGTAGTCAGATTTGAGGACGATTTAGATATAAAGTCGTACATTTTCTCTAAAAATTTCCAATGAAAACTAATTATCGAAAGAGTAACTAAGAAACGGGTTCGGTTCAAGGAGTTGGTTAGTGACCAATTTCCAAGCAGCTACGTTTAAAAAAAAATCCAAAAAATTGGCTAGTTGCAACGGCAGACTTTGATTTACAATTTCACGGCAATAGATTTATTGGACAAAACTATTTTTTTTTCAAAAAAACTAATTGAAAATTCTTAATATTAAATTGTCTTCCAAGGTTTAAATTACAAAACAATAGGCGGGGAAAAGTCTGGCGGGGAAAAGACCGGCGGGGAAAAGTCTAGGCGGGGAAAAGTCCGGTGGGGAAAGTCCGGCGGGGAATAGTCCGGCGCGGAATAGTCCGTTTCCCGTTGCTGTATAGATCTTACTGGCATTCTCCTTCCTCCGGCCAAAGCTCTCTACTGCCACCCTGATCAGTAGTCTGCTCCTTTTACTCATCGTCTCTGTTACTTTCTCCAAGTTACAGAGGAAGCCTCAACATAATCTTGATGATATTGTGTGGAGCTCCCGATGTGTTTCACGTCATAATTTAGAGTTTCCCAAAAGTGGGAGGAGCACATCTTGCATTCGGATCTTATAGTTGTTCCTTTATTATAGTTGCTCGCATTTCCTGAAGAGCTTATTGAAGAACTGCTGTTTGAGTAGATAATAAGCAGTTACATCCAACTGACAAAACGTTAACATCCCACTCTCTACCATAGCATCGCTAAACTGTCGAGAGCTAAGCTAAGGATTAAGGAGAATACCTTAAAGTTGGGCATCATGAAGAGGAGTACCCTGAAGAGTACACCATAGTGAAGAGAACTTTGAAGAGGAACATGGTACATAAGAATAATGTGGAGACGAAAACTGTGTGAAGAAGCAGTGTTTGGAGGATCACTGTTTGGAGGAACTCTATGGAGAGGAGCGCTATGGAAAATAACACGAACGGGAAGAACGATATGGGGAAGAGCACTTTAGGGGGAAATCATGATAATGAATGTTATCGGTCAACTTGGGCAGCGTACTCCAGTTCACTAAGCTGCAAGGAGGCTATGATACTGCAAAACTGGCTGGTTTTTAATGCCTTAGAATGATGGAAGACAATAATTATTTGTAGCAGTTCCTGGAGTAATGCTAATGCAGGGCACAGTCTGAGATGATTATAATTGTTCAGTCCCTGTCCCTGCCATTAAATACAAGGTGTATTTTACTGGTTTATCTCTAAGTCCTGCACTCCCCGAGAAAATAGACACGTCATTAGGGATGGTATTGGAGAGTAAATCCCCATTCGTGTCTTCCCTCATCCTGTTAATCTTGCTGATTTTCTATAACTCTCACATTACATAAACACCTTGCATGAAATAATTTCATCAGATTACTGCCCTGAGCTATTTTTTTTAGTATGTCAAAAAACTTATTAGCATCCCTTAGACTTTCCACCCAATAATACTTTCCTCCCTAGTTATATAGAACAGTTAGTTATTCGATGAAATAATTATATAGTTTCATATATCGGAATTGCGTATTACTTATTTAGTGATAGAATTTAAAAGAAAATCAGATTCTCATCGGTTCTATAGAAGGTTCAATAAAATAAAATCTATCAGATTTTATATTTTCAAATTGCAAACGTAATTAAGTTGAATATTAAATATAATTTAACCTAAAACAAACTATCTAAAAAGCATTTATATATAATTTTAAATGACGGTCAAAGTAAGTATTGAATTTTATGAAATATTAACTGTAAAAAACACACGCTAGATAAATTCCTACCAATTGTACCAAACAGTCAAGATTGTTTCATAATTTTAACAAATATTAAAAGCAAAACACACAAAAACTATTTCTCTACTAACTGCATGATTCTCAGTAGTCGAAATTGAACAATAATTCTAAGAAATATTAAATGCTAAACACACCTTAACCATATTTTCTATTAACTGCATGATACTCGATAATCAAAATTGGTTCTTTATTTTTAACAAATATGAACTGCAAAACACCCAATAACTATATTCTCTACTAACTGGCTAACTGCATAATACTTAATAGCTCAAATTGGTTCATAAAATGAGGTCAAATATCAATTGAACAACACACAATATTATATCATCTGCTGATTGCATGAAATAGTGAAATTTGGTACCTGATATTATTATTGTTCAATGATGCCTAACCAATGTTGTTATGGAATATCATGCAACAAATATCACGTGTTGATTCGACTTCACAATCTGACCCTGACGGAGCATGGGAGCCTCCAGCGTCGAAAACAATGCAATTTTTCGAAGTATCATTAGTTGGAGGGAAGTCGAACAATGTATAAGTTTCCCAGTAGAATAAGCCATCACTATCTTTTCTGGATAAGATCGTCGTTAGTTGAGAGGTGTTCATCGAGTCCACGAAATGAGAGTCAAAGAAAGCTGGAAAAAGAAACAATTATATAATCATAATTGAAAAGAATTATATGATCATAATTGAAAAGAATTATATGATCATAATTGAAAAGAATTATATGATCATAAATTGAAAAAGAATTATATGATCTTAAATTGAAAAGAAAATAGCGTAAAGGACTAACTAGTAAATTTGTGAATAAAAGGTTCACTTTACTTATGGAGAGATGTAGTATGAAAAAACGTAATTAATGGCGAGTAAAGGGCCTAAGTGTAAATATGACCTTAACCTGAATGAATTCACTTTACAAAGAATCAGTTTAACTTAAAATATTTATTACTATTTCTCCTTAGACCTCGAAGCAAAAATTCCTGCTGACTTTTTACACTAATTGCCATAATAGATTGGCAAATACAAGCTTCGATTAAAAAAATCTTTCAGAAATTCGTATAAGTATATGAATCACATGGTTGAACTCTCATTGTGCTTAGAAGACAAATTGCAGAAGCGTTGAAAGATTTCGTAGTTCTTAATGTTGTGTGCGTCGATATGGTATGATTCTATAAATCTAAATATAAAATGTTCTTATTGCTAGTTTGACACTTTATTGATAATAATTACCCTTTAGTTCCTGTGTGAAAGTAGTGCTATTACTTAAGTCAAGATTTGCAGGTGAGCAAGATGAACCTCCCACCGATTGACATGTTTCCATTTGGGCAAAATAATTAGCTACTCCAGTATAGACTCGAGGCCGGATTAAACAAGCATCCGTTATTGGGTAGTAGTCAACTCCCTCCTTGTGCGGCGCGTAGGCATCGACACTCAAATTTCTGTCGTAATATTTCCGTTCTGATAGGCAAAAAATAAGAATTGAACTTATATATTCTTTTACTCCTCAGAGAAAAGAACATCATTTATTATTTCAATCATTAGTGATAATCTCGGGGAAAATGTAGGAGGAGAATATCTAACAAATTTCATATTTCAGTCGATATAACCTGGCAATTTGCATTTATTAGATGAAATCAAGGTTCATTCACTGAAGTAAAATTGAATATTATATTATTTTTTGAATATCAATAATGGTTTTCAAAATATAATTAATGTGATCTGTCATTTTTTATAAATATCCTTATACAATTGGAAAATATTCATTTATCAAAAACACCAATCATAAATACAATCAACAACTTTAGGTCTTTACCAATACAATAATATAATTAAAACTATTGATATTTAACATCTTGCATTCATAACGTATACTTGCTAAGTCGGTATTCGGGACAGAATGACCCATTGGATTATTAAATGGACTAATTAATACTAATATTTTGTGGGAAAAAATATCTTTTTCAAATAATAATAAAGGTAAAATCTCGAAAAAGAGAAATCTCTGAGTAAAAATTGTATAGTCATAAAATTTATTTGGCAATTGTACTAACCTGCAGTGATGACTCCTCCATTCTCACATCTTTTTCTTCCGTCTTGGTGACATGAAAGACTCGCGTCCCAGACCTCTCCTACATCGTAACTCTTACCGTCGTCGAAACATTTTGATGGAACTGCGGCAAAACATTAAATAATAGTAAATTTATTCAAGATTAACCAGAAATTAGAAGCAAAGTAGAAAAATTATCTTATGGTACAATTCTCCAAAATAATATTTGAAGGGGTCCGCAGACAATTGGCCCCAAGACAATTTGGCCACGGACAATTAGGCCCAAGATATTCAAAATATAGAATATTCCTAATATGAAAAAAATATTTTCGCTATGCAAAATATATTCTCGTTATGCAAAATATATTCTTACTATGCAAAACATATTTTCGTTATGAAAAATTATTTTTTAGAACATTTTATTTTCCTGAATAAATACTATATTTTATGAAACTATTACATTTTTCAAACATACAAGACAAATTTAGGTTAATGTGAATATGTTGAAACTTGTGCAGCGTTCAATATTGAAAAGTTATATAAATTAATATTATAAAATATATTCTCATAATCTCCTTTAACCCAACAACAGTTCAATTTTTCTTAGTTCAATGTAACTAATAAACTTTAAAATTTACCCATTTTATTAACTAAATATTACTGTCACTGAACTTTGTAAGACGATGTACACCACACATTGCATTCATATGACTTGGTTCAAGTTAATACGACATATTTTCATTATCTTCTAAGATAATGGAACAAATAATCATGAGATTAGCATCCAAATGTGATTTTAGAGGGTTGCTAATATATCCCTTATCTCGTTTATCAATCGAATTACAGCACTTTTATGAATTGAGAATAAAAAGAATATAAAGCATATTTTAAGAGAATATAAAACATATATCAGAATATAAAAGAATATATGTAGAGAATAATTTTCAAGATAATATAAAGCATATTAAAAAAATGATATCCCAATTGAAAATAGGAGCAGGTTCAAGGCAGCGGTTAAGCCGATCGGGGTACTCACCACGGCAGTCAGGGAGCAGCGAGAACGCAACGTTGAGCCAAACTGACCGCTTTGGGAGCTAATTCTAATCTGGCGTAACTGCGCAGAACTACTCTGGGCACCTACTCCTATTTGCCTAGTGCGCTGCCTAACTGGGGATGCGCAGCCCCTAGCCTCGACTGTACTATTATATTAATATTATAACAGTTTAGGCTAAGGGCCGCGTATCCGCAGTTAGGCAGCGCGCTAGGCAAATAGGTGCAGGTGCCCAGAGTAGTTTTGCGCAGTTACGTCAGAGTAGAATTAGCCATCAAAGCGGTCAGTTTGGCTCCAACACTGCGCTATTGCTATCCCGATCGGTTTAACAGCTGCCTCGAACCTGCTTCTATTTTCAATTGGGATTGTCACTACCCTAGTAAAACCAAGTAACACTTTTTTTATTGTATCTGTTGCCCTATTTTTTAGAGGCTCAATTGTCTCGGGACCAAACTGTCCGGGGCCCGATTGTCTTTGGGTCCGCGTATTTGAACTGTTTAAGGAGCCTTCCAAACATTGTATGAAATATAAGAATGAAATATAAATTTTAAGCGAAAATAATGTGTATGTGTAGGTAGGTGTAAATATACCTAATCCTTTCTGCATATAAACCATCTTAGCAGCAGTGGAGTTACACGTCTTCTCTTTTCGTTCATAGACAGTGTCACTAGTTTCGCAAGTCTGCCCATCGAAATAGAACATGCTAGCATCTTTGAAAAAAAAACGTTTCACCCTTAATTAAATGTCTCAAAAACAAAAATTATTTTATACAACAGTGCGTTAATAATACATTAAGCTTTCATTAGTCGGTACTTACTTGATTCAGAAGCATATGAAGCACATTCTTGAAAGAGAGTTATATTCGTTTGTGAATTCCAAACTGCTGTACTATTATCCTCCTGTTCAGTATCCAAGATATATTTCTCATATTCCACGTCATAAGTATCATGCTCTACAGAATGCGGAGTGCAGGTGATGGCTATCCCTGTTGAGGAGCCATCGTCATTCAACAGAGGGACCTGATGAGAATGTCCAAGAAGAATTATCTTATCACATGTGAAAAGTTAGATGCAAGTGTTAAAGGTCTTAGGCTCCGGGAAAAAAAAAGTTTATTACATGATATTATAGATCTAAGGTTTAAGATCAGGCAAACCATATCAAATTCGGTCCAATAAATTTTCTATACTCTGTGCACAACAATTGTCCGAAACACTTATATTACGCTAGAAAAAAAGATTGTGCACTCTTCGTTTTGATTTCTAATTTTAATTTTAAAGAAAAAAACATTGTCCGGTCTTTGCATAATAGGCTGAAATTTATTCCCTGAAGTATATAAACGTTTCTATAATAAGCTTATCCTGTATTTCATATCTTTATTTGAATATTTAATTTTATATTAATAGCTATAGCATTCAAAACAAACGGTGTAGATTATTTTCTTTATGACTATACCTTAGCAAGTAGTAAGTAAATCGGCAATTGTAGAGTTTTGATTAAATAACTCTTTAAAATCATGTGTAGAACTTAATATATGCTATCAAATTTCATGAACTTTAAAGGTCTTCTCCATGCTCCAAGAAAAATATACATGAAAAATATACGTCTATTACATAATTTTATAGAACTAAGGTCTAGGATCATTATTCTGCAAACTGCAAACAATTCGGTAGAGTGATTATTAGAAAAAACTCATTTACAAATTTTCTGAGACGACATTGAAAAATTAATGGTTCTGTAACTTTGTAGACAACTAAATTCTGAACAAGATGAAACCAACATCATGTATTTAGCTCAAAAATTGTAGAGTTGATGCCTTTTGAAAGTACCCCCCTATTTGAGGGTTTTTTGGGGGTGGAGGTGAAAGATAAAAAAAATCCTAAAAAAATACTCCATTTGAGTAGTTGCATTAACCCTGAAAACTTCAAATTTGTACATAAATTAATGAACTTTTGTATTTTATAGGGAGACGGTCCCCTTAAAACAATAAAAAAATAGCTTGGAGGGGACCTTTCACAACTATCATAATAATTGAACACTCACCCTTTCATCTGTCTGTCCGTCTAGATTTGCTATTGCTTCATTCAACTGAAAGTAAATTAATATATATAAGAATATGTAATATTCAATTATATTCGAGCTAATCATTTTTGTGTTTAAAAATGATGAGGTTTTAAATCTTGTTTGAGGTATAAGTGAACCCCACAAATTTGGTAATTGTATTCTTCGAATCCTTCGCACTAATGATGATTTCTTTTATTTTAGAATTCAAAACATTTTTAGATAACCAACAGTGAATAAACTGTACACAAATTACCATGTTAGTGGACAGAATCAATCAACCATAAATTATATAAATTTCACGCTAAAGTCTAAAGGGAGACACTTTAGTGCATCAAACTATAGTTGACTAAAGTGCATCTGTTTAATGCACATTATAGTCTCATCTAATAGTTTGTTAAAATGATGAAGAAATTATTCTCACTAATTTAACAAACTTATAGCTGAGATATTGAAGTGCATCAAACCGATGGTTTTTCGATTTTTTTTCTAATCCTAAGTGCATCTAAAGTTTCTCGCTTTAGAGACAAAGTCATATGGTGAACTCGAAACACCTGAGTGCATCAGTTGGAGTTGTTTATTTTTCTCAGTGTAGTGCACTTTTTATTTACACATATTATATACAATAGAATTATATACCACAAATTGAAAACAAGATTAATAAGGAGTGGGATAATTGGTAGGTTCTACTTTAACACATTAATTTGATGTATCTGTTATAGAAACTTACCAGGCATTGCAAAAGCAACATCGAAAATAAGAAAATCTTCATTTTGGAATCTGGAAATTGGATTATTTGAATTCATACATAGAATTAGTATATAACATAACGTTTACGAAAAGTGTTTTGGACTATCATCCAAAAAGAAATAACTTGTTGGCAAAGAATATAATTTTGAAAAAGGTCACTGTTAAAATCTTAAGTGCAATATAAATGAATTGAAATAAATGGGTTTCATACCACAGCAAACTTGAAAAATGAAAGCAATAATCACCAAAGAACCTAATTGATCAAAACTTGGTTAGAAATTTTCACTGCACCTATCTGACTTCTTGCTGATCACTTACTGTGGAGTTCCAGCCAATGACAAGTGTTTTTATTAGCAGCTGCAGACGTTTGACCTCAATTCTGCCTGGAAAATTGGACTTAAATTTACCAAATAATTATTTAAATTGGAAGAGACCTGTCAATCAATACTTATTTATTGTTCTCCACAATGGAAATTATTTGCAGGTGTTTGAATTCTTCATATAATTATTAGAACAAGTGCAGGCAATGTCTTATCAAAGTCAATTATATTTTCAAACCAGGGCAGATGTTTTCTAATCGGCGACGTCAATTATATTGACAGGTGTACCTCCATTACAAAATTTTCCTCTTACTAACAATTGTCTATCTGATGTGGGAAATATAAATAGTGGGAAATATATAAATATATAAATATAATTAATTAATTGCAACTACGCAAACTAAATATTCTAGTTTGTTTACGTTATTTCACAAAATATTAAGTAGGAGAATATTGGGGAACGTGTTGAACAGGTTGTAAAGGATATACCCAAAAAGGTTATTATTTTGATATCAGTTATAAGTGGTATACAATTTTTATTTTGTTTGGCACAGAGAATTGAACTTTCTAAACTTATCATACCTCATTTGTAATTTCTACACATTTTTTTCACCAAATCCTGCACCAGAAGGTCTATTGTGTACCATGAATATTCTGGATCATGTAAATTTTACCACTGGATCATGTAAATTTTACCAAATATTCTATCTTTTCATTCTGATTGCACATAAAATCTCATCTTATTCACAAACATCTAGTTAACCAATCTCCATTCACCTTTTCCTCACTCACCACCATCATATACCTCACCCAGCACCATCATATACCTCACCCAGCACCATCATATACCTCACTCACCACCATCATATACCTCACCCAGCACCATCATATACCTCACCCAGCACCATCATATACCTCACCCAGCATCATCATATACCTCACTCACCACCATCATATACCTCACCCAGCACCATCATATACCTCACCCAGCACCATCATATACCTCACCCAGCACCATCATATACCTCACCCAGCACCATCATATACCTCACCCAGCACCATCATATACCTCACTCACCACCATCATATACCTCACCCAGCACCATCATATATCTCACCCAGCACCATCATATACCTCACCCAGCATCATCATATACCTCACCCAGCACCATCATATACCTCACTCACCACCATCATATACCTCACCCAGCACCATCATATACCTCACCCAGCACCATCATATACCTCACCCAGCACCATCATATACCTCACCCAGCACCATCATATACCTCACCCAGCACCATCATATACCTCACCCAGCACCATCATATATCTCACCCAGCACCATCATATACCTCACTCACCACCATCATATACCTCACCCACCACCATCATATACCTCACCCAGCACCACCATTTCAAGATTTAGTATTTTCAGTATTTTGTATAATATCCGATTTATGCAAACTGGAATCCTAGGTTTGCGGAGTTGAAATTTGATAGAATTATTTAATTGAAATTTTCAATCATACGTATAATATGTGTCTCGCGAAATTTGCCGATTTTACACAATCTCGAGGATGCGCTGCGCATTTTTAGAATCTTGAAAATGTGCGAAAATCTCGATGTATTCTCGCAAGTAATTTTATGAAAAACTTTTTATAAATTTAATTGAAACACAGTATTTTTACATTAAAAACAAAGGGAAAACATATCACGTTATTTCCAAACGTTTGGAAGAATGATTGGTAAATTCCTAGGGGTGACGTCAATTTGTGATCAAATAATATCAGGTAAACCAATATGGTAAAAAAAACTCATCAATTAGGAAAAAATAAAATGCAGTATAATAAATTCTTATAAAATAATTACGAAACTTATATTTCAAACCTTCTAAAATTTAGTAAAATAATTTGAAATAAAATAATTATAAATAGATATAATGCAATACAAAAAACTAGAAAACATATTAATTAGAGAAAAATAAAATGCCGTAAAATGCCGGAGAAATATAATTTCAAAAAAGGTAATTAAGAAAAAATGTTTTGCGACAATTTAATACGAAAACAGTTGAAATTCAGTAAAATATAAAGAAATATTTTTATTGGTGATAAAATAACTACGAATAAATTAATTCGAAAACGTACAATTTCCAATAAATTAATTTCCAATAGATTAATTAGCGGAAAACAATATAAGCGCAAGTGTAATTAGAGGAAAAAATAATTAGTGCAAGTATAATTAGAGCAAAATTATTAGCGCAAGAAATACGCTCCGCCCACCTGTCTCGATAAGGTAAAAGTTAACTCAGGTAGGTAATTTAATTTATGAATGTACGTTCATTCTACATATCTACTATAGGTACAAAGGTAGTTAATGTTGATTATCGAAGCCAATTGATTAGCTTTAATTAACACTACATTTTCGAATCCAGTAATCATTGATGGTTACAAATTAGTTTAGTTAGTTATGAGGGACATGCGAGTTTCTTAGCGAGCACTCATCGGTTCTCTCGCCGTCTTACAAATTAGGTGACCAGGTAGTTAAACTAACTAGTGAGATACCAGAGAAGTTAATGGTCACAAATAATCTAGCAACTAGTAAGAGACTACCAAAAAGTGACACCAAGAAGCTTCACCCAGCAAGTTCGGCTAACTAAATAAAATAGAGTAATAATACTAACTACTAATTTTTTTTAAATTCTCAATTTCAGAGTCATGCTTATAAAGATAAAACTTATACAGCTTATTGAATATATAGGTAAAATTTAAAAAAAAAATCATTATTTAGTTTTTAAAATTATATTAGCAACTAAATGTGGTTTGAAATTAGTTGTTCAACTATTTTATAGTGAACTCCTCTATAGTGAACTCCTCTATAGTGAACTCCTCTATAGTGAACTCCTCTATAGTGAACTCCTCTATAGTGAACTCCTCTATAGTGAACTCCTCTATAGTGAACTCCTCTATAGTGAACTCCTCTATAGTGAACTCCTCTATAGTGAACTCCTCTACAGTGAACTCCTCTACAGTGAACTCCTCTACAGTGAACTCCTCTACAGTGAACTCCTCTACAGTGAACTCCTCTACAGTGAACTCCTCTACAGTGAACTCCTCTACAGTGAACTCCTCTACAGTGAACTCCTCTACAGTGAACTCCTCTACAGTGAACTCCTCTACAGTGAACTCCTCTACAGTGAACTCCTCTATCGTGGACTCCTCTATCGTGGACTCCTCTATCGTGGACTCCTCTATCGTGGACTCCTCTATCGTGGACTCCTCTATCGTGGACTCCTCTATCGTGGACTCCTCTATCGTGGACTCCTCTATCGTGGACTCCTCTATCGTGGACTCCTCTATCGTGGACTCCTCTATCGTGGACTCCTCTATCGTGGACTCCTCTATCGTGGACTCCTCTATCGTGGACTCCTCTATCGTGGACTCCTCTATCGTGGACTCCTCTATCGTGGACTCCTCTATCGTGGACTCCTCTATCGTGGACTCCTCTATCGTGGACTCCTCTATCGTGGACTCCTCTATCGTGGACTCCTCTATCGTGGACTCCTCTATCGTGGACTCCTCTATCGTGGACTCATCTATCGTGGACTCATCTATAGTGAACTCCTCTATCGTGGACTCCTCTATCGTGGACTCCTCTATCGTGGACTCCTCTATCGTGGACTCCTCTATCGTGGACTCCTCTATCGTGGACTCCTCTATCGTGGACTCCTCTATCGTGGACTCCTCTATCGTGGACTCCTCTATCGTGGACTTCTCTATAGCAAACAAATTAGGATGTATAATAAAATACTAAACAGATTTTCTTTAGTATACCATAAACTAACCTTTGGTTTTCTAACACTGATGGGAATTCACCGCAGATTAAGGAAAAATTGTTTACTAATCGGATTACATTTACTTTAGTTTACTTTAGAGCAGTTCACTATAGAGGATCTCCATTGTATTCATTACAGATTAAAGACAATTTGTTTTCTATACAGGCTATATACCAAACTCTTTCACTATAGAGAAGTTAGCTATAGTCGAGATCTGCTGTACCTATTCAGTCTATTCATAACGGTTCTATCCACGGCTCCATAACCTTTCCCCGCCTCATTTCCATTGAAATTGATGCATTGAGGCAAATGAAGAGTGAGCTGAATCTTCTTCTCGCGATACATTCCATTAGAATAGAACAGTTCTCCTTAGAAGATCAGTGGATGGGATCTTCTCTTTATTCTTCAGAAGAGAAACTGAATTGGATTACATTATTACACTGAAGCTCTTTCCAGTGCTCTGTGTACAGTCAATCCCCTCCCATTCTTATTCCTAAAAACTTATGACTTTAATGAAATTACTAATAAAAAGTGGCAAGGACTCGTTTAGATTTTATGATTATTATTCTCTTACAGTATTGCTGTAGGGAGTATTTTCAATGAAGAAAAAAGTCAGTATATTGGACTTTTCTGTCCCATTATTTGGTATTTGTTAAAATGAGGTTTGGAAGTATGGAAATCAGAAGAACGTTTCACAGACACATTCTCTTAAAGGTCCCCTCCACTCTATTATTTTCATTTCTCTATTCATTAGAACTAAGGTTACTGATAATAAAAGTATAATATTATGGGTTATTTAAACTCTGTGTTGAAGGTTTTTTCAGTTTTCAAGCTTTCGAATAGAAAGATTTCTATTCATCATCAGGAGGGAGGTGTTAAACCTTGACCTGACAATGAATTTTATGACCAATGGTTGTATGTTGGATATCGTCTTTCTATTTCAGCTATCTAACCTACATTTTATTAGTATTAATTAATCTATTAAATATAACAATATGAGACGAAAATTAGAGAGATTTTTTGTTACTATCTATATAGCTATTTCTGACTACATTAATTCTCTAGAATAATTATTACTATAATTATTCAACTTTCCGTATATCTGTAATAAAATCTAATGTGTTTTATTGTTCTCAATGTTTCATGTTTCTATGTATGTCCTCTATTCCTAATGCGTTACTTGTTGCTATATGCGTGTCCTCTTTATACATATATTTGTCCTCTTGATCCTAAGTGTGTCCTCTTGATCCTAAGTGTGTCCTCTTGATCCTAAGTGTGTCCTCTTGATCCTAAGTGTGTCCTCTTGATCCTAAGTGTGTCCTGTTTAGGGTACGGTTACTATGCATGCGTATTCGAGCGATTTTTCGCACTGACGATATCGACAGAACTGATCGTCAGTGCGAGGTGGTTACACTGTACGCGATTTCTGATCGTCAGTATGTTCCTGCCCAAGTAATAATGTGGTGTAAACTATGTTTATTTGATATAATTTTCGACAGGAATTGAACACCTACCTGTATGCCTCTGAAATAATAAACGCAGCGCTAATTCAATTATAATTTTCAATGCACACAATTTTTGAAATACCTAAATAGAAAAATAAGAATATTTTTATATAACTATAAAGATATTTCATTTTATTTTAAAAAATTATCCTAAGTAACAACCAATTTAAGCCTATATATAAACAAATATATATTATGTATCCCTAATTAAATGATATATGTATTATTCCTGATAGTATCTATGTAATGAATAATAGATTTCCAAAACGCATGAGGAAGCAGTAACATTTATCGAAATGTTAAGAGAATTAAACACAAAAATGACCAAATCTGTCGCTAGTCGCATGAAAAAATCAAACTCATTTGAACTCTGACGTTGGTCTGACGACTTCGTACGTATTCTGAAGACTAAATCTCTTCCACTGTAACCACTCCCATTGAAAAATATGAATTTGATTTTCATCCGATTTCATCAGAAGTCGTCAGTGCGAAAAATCGCTTGAATGCGCATCCATAGTAACCGTACTCTTATCCTAAGTGAATTATAGTAATAATTGAAACTAATTTGAAACAATAGGTTTGCTCTAAAAATACTAGACTAAGTGATTATTGAAATTAAACTTCTTCATTAAATATCAAATTTCGTTTTTCACTTAAGTATTTAATTAGCAACTGTACCTATTAGCATATGGTAAGTTTTATTGGACTACTAAGAAGTCATAGGAAACCATAATATGGAAACTATTAGCATTTGGTTATCAAAATTCCAAAACTTTAAAAAAAGTAAACTAGATGTTTCATTTCATACTAATTTGTAGTACCAGGTATGCACAAATTAGCAAAACCCTAACTATCAAGTGTATGTTAATCAAAAAATTAACTACCCTCAAGCGTAGATAACATAACACCAAAAGAGCTAACAGAACCACATATTATAGCACAATTAAGAAAAAAAATATTGCACAGATAATTAGTATATAAATGTAAACAAACTATTCAGCGAGCTTTCACCAATCCCTCGAGAAGAGAAGCACTACACGCCAACAACACAGGAGCTGCGCACATGTTAACCAGCCGAATATAACTTAAGATCTGAATCCTATAAACCAGCCAAATACTAGCTGAACATCTCATAAGTTGTCTCTGTAGAACCGGCTCCATGAAGAATAAGAACGTTTATAAGTAATTATTTTAGAGAATTAATGTAGTCAGAAATAGCTATATAAATAGTAACAAAAGATCTCTCTAATTTTCGTCTCATATTTTAATATTTAATAGATTAATTAATACTAATAAAATATATGGGTTAGATAGCTGAAATAGAAAGACGATATCCAACATACAACCATTGGTCATAAAATTCATTCAGGTCCAGGTTTACCACTTTCCTCCTGATGATGAATAGAAAAACTGAAAAAACCTTCGACGCAGAGTATAAATAACCTCTAATATTATGGATTTCCCGTTGAGTTTGAATCTTTTCAATGATAATAAAACTGCAAATCATTTCAAATTTTGTTCTATAGTCTTATTATAATATGTAATTTAAGATTTTTTTCCGTTATTTCTACTAACCCTCTGAATTTCAAGCAAAGAAAAAGCCCGCTTGTCCGATAGACTAACCCGGGCAAGAAGGTTTTATTCCTGGGATATTACCTTAATATCTACAATATTCCCTCTTAGTCTGCACTCACAGTTTGATAAAGAAGGGATATTCCTGTAACAATAATATTGGATAGTATTCAAGTTCTTATACGAGGGAATATTCCAGGAATATTGGAGAGTTACAGTATTCGGTCAGATATCATCCTAGGATATTCAGGGAATATCATATTTCTAAAGTATTGCATACGAAACAAATTGGAATACATATTTTTGATAGTATTCCATTCTGAATATCCCATAAATATCCCAAGAATTATCAAGCTAGTAACGTATAATAGTATTCTCCAAATATAAAACGAAGGAATATCCCTGGAACATTTGGGATCTACAGTATTCTTAGTGAAACAATGACGGAATGTAACAGGAATCGAATGAAAAATTTTACTTCCTAAGAAATACTTTTGAATATCGCTGTAACGATTTCAATATTTTTGATAATGAATATTTCCCATTGGGTTATATGAAGGAATGCTCCTGGAAGATGGGAAATTTAAAGTATGTATGTCAAACAACAAAGGAATGTCAATTGAATAGAACGATGATTTTTTCTATTTCCTTAGAATTTGGTTGTCTAATTTGAAAACTAAGAAACGTGTGTTTGTGAGATGAACTGTTGTAATTTGGATTTCATATGTTCTCTTCTAATTTTTACCATCTATATAATTTTTAACGCTACTTGTAGTTTTAGAAGATAGCGCAAGAGTTAAGCTCTTCAACTATGTCTATGAGGTGTTAGATTTCCGTGTTAGGTATGTGCTTCCATTTTCATCTTCCATTCATACAAAACTCCTTCACAGAGCTTTTCTGCATCCATGAGCATTGTCACTGACTTCTGATGAGACTTCTTCTAAAATTCACTTTCCTTTCTGGTTGCTTCTTCCAGTCTCTTGTATTTCAAAACGACATCGATATGGCCTTTTGTTCTTAAGCAGATACTAAACCACCAAGTGAATTCAAAATATCGCTCTAAAGAATAGAGTTTCGGATCAGCAAATTAAATGCTGGCTCCGTATTAGAAATTAGTAGTACCTTCAAAAATTACTTATTTCGTTTTTATGAAATCCGAAGCTAGTAAAAGTTGCGAATCAGGTAGCCAAAATAATTTTTATCCAATTTAAGATTCGCCTTGCAGCAATGCAGTTCAGACGTAATTGACGGGCTATGAGTGTCAATTCAAGAAAGAAAGAGGTTAGTATTGTGATTGTATGCAAATGTTTAACGAATGTACACTATTGTTTATATTTTATCAACAGCAGTTATCACTCAACTATTTTAGATTTTAGTTTAAAGTTAAATATTGATATGTGGTGATAACGGAATAAGAGTAGGGTCAAGTAGGTAAATTGCGGTACACTAACTAACTGCAGCCTCTAACAACATACACATCATAGCTTCAAAACACACGTTAAAAACTTAGATTAAAAAATTATAGCATGCACTGCGCTTCTTTTGATAGCTATGCAACATTTGAATGTAATTTCGGTTCAGAATGTTTTTAGACTCTCTTGAGAGCGCCGCAATTAAAAATTAAAGTGCCGTAATTTACCTGCGTGACACTACTTACCCTAGCTTTACTTACCGTACTATTTTAGTTTGTAGACCTATAAGGGCCCCCGCACACGAGCGTTCCTTCGCCGCAACGTCAAATGAACGCAGCCGCATGGCCAGGGCACACGAGCGTGTGCCGCAATGGAAAATTAACCCAGATGCATAGAGAGTGACATGTAGCATGTACCAGTCAAACTATACCTAACTAGTTACACTGTAGGCTATCTAACCAGTCACACTATACCTAATTAGTCATACTGTTGGCTATCTAACTAGTCACACTATACCTAAACTGATCAAAATTGTGAAGTAATTGTTATTGGTACGTATATCGGTTACCAATACGTATCGGTACATATTCATTCAAAAAGTTTATATTAACTTCATAAGGTCTTGATCGATAAAGAAATACCTGAATTAACTTTGTTTTCTCCTTTTATTATTTCTTTGTAATAACTCACAGACTGTTAAAATGTAGGGACAAAAGTTTCTTTCTTTAATGTTCAATAAAAATGTTTCTATCTCTACTATTTACTTACAATTACCATTGAAAGATACGGCAACAAACCGTCCGTGAGCGCACCCTCCCGTAGATTTAATAGAAATGACTGGTAATGCGGCAGTCACCAGCCGTCAAGGGAACACATTACCCTGCGTTCAGAATTTTCCGTCTCTCTGCCGGACGGCACAGAACGCTCGTGTGCCCACATACCAGAGAGTTAATGCTTTTTTTAGGGTCATGCGCCAATCGCCGGACGGCGAAGAATGCTTGTGCGGGGGCCCTAACTATTCATATGTATACTTAGTTTATACTATGATTGTAAATGGATTCACTATGTTAACTTATATTATGAAATGTTTATCAATATTTAGCTATAACCTAGGTTAAACAATACACATTCTCTAGCCTCTGTAAGTGAAATATAAAATTTCATAAAATTATTTCTTCAGTGACCTGTTCTTTAACTGACTAGAGTTTAATAGTAAAATTTTAAAATTGCCAATAATGATTTTCAGTGTTAATAATATTCATAGTAGCTTTTCTTCGTTCATGAGCCCATTCTTGTTTTACTTATATTTGATTTTTTTTACTTTTTTGACCAATATTGTTTCTCAAAAACTTTTTTCTTATCTAATTCTGTATTCCCTTTAAGATCTACTTTTTCCTCTTTTAAAATTTGAAAAAATAATTTCACTTAGGCTTTTATTTAATTTATGGATTAACTAATTGAATAAAGGTTATTGATAAATGGTGACTAATTATTTTATTTCACCGTAGGTACTACTAACACAGTTTCTGGCAATATGGTTGGCTAAGAAGTTACAAATCTAGAGACATGTCCTCTTCATTTCATTGTGCTCTAAAACTATAGCTGCACTGACACCATTATATTCATTTCATAAGTTCATTGTAGAGAATATTAAGGAATTTAACCATGGCCATCTATAGTGTATCAGGCCGGACCATTGGTTTGAACAGCTGATCGTCGAAATCATAACAAACGGCTATGCAGTCATTGATTTAGATAGGAATAAATAGAAAAAAACGGTTGTGCTCCCCTTTAATTGACTTATTTTAACAGTTAAGAGTTGAATTTTAATTTAAATTTTTTACAGTGTATTCATTGGAATCTCTGCTAAATACTGGAATATATTTATTGCAAGAAATTTTAGTTTTTAATAGTGAAAATCTTTAATTCCTCAAGTTGTTCCATAGTCCATACCTTTATCGGCTAACTAGCTATGTACCAGGCTATCGCGTGACGCGTAGTTAGTACCCATTAAAATACTTATATATCAAATTGTCAGCAGTATTTTGGTACTGATAATAGATATATCAATAATTTATCCAAATTTATACTAGCTACCTTTCTACAATTGAGCTACAATACCTAATTACCTAACTAAGATCTACTATTGAAAAGGTACAATATGGTCCTATGGTCTAACAATCCATTCCATTTATGATTTGTCAAACTGCACCTAGTGTTAGCCACATAGTGTCACCATATTTAGTAAGCCTAAGTAAGGTGTAGTATACAGTATACCATGGACAACTCTAGGTACGGACTGATTTGTTGCCTTTTACAGCCCTCAAAACAAGGCCAATATTATAATACCATGAATTTTCGATTTGGGATATTAAACCACGTAAAATAAAACGCGTAGCATACACACAATGATTTGAACATAAGGCTGCGCGATTTACCTGAATTGCTTATTTTTATTTGTGAAATCAAGATGGTAAATAAGTGTTCAATCGTGGGCTGCTACACCAACTACGCTGCTATGAAAGAGGGATGGTCTTTCCCCTTCCTGAAGATGAAGAGCAGAAAACTAAATGGATAAAGTTTTTGAATCGGAAGGATTCCACAGAACTGAAGAATATCTTCATTTGCTAAAAACATTTTGCGAAAGACGTGACTGTCAAGACCCCAACTCATATCAAGCTGAAGTCAACGTTGAAGCCAGTACCAACTATAGTTCATGATTCTCAAAAAGTGATTAATCTACCTCCTGCTACTACCAACTCGTATCAAGCTGAAGTCAACGTTGAAGCCAGTACCAACTATAGTTCATAATTCCCAAAAAGTGATTAATCTACCTCCTGCTGCCACCCCAAGAAGGCCACCGAAACAGCGAGTTCTCAGAGAAGATGAATTAGATGATTTCAATAAAAAAAAACTGCATATTGAACATAGAAGACGTCATTTCCAAAGGACCCAAGCATGTTGATAAGGATTATATATTCCATCACAAGGACGAATGCATCTTGATATACAAGCTGGAATCAAATTTAGAGCAAGTCCCCCAAAATACATTCTGCATTCGCGTAGATAACTTGCTGCGCGTGAAGCTGTTTTTTAAGCATTCTCCCATTGCTCTTCCCGCTTGATTTCGATAAGGTCGGAACAGAGAACATAATCCTCAGTAGTTGCAGTATGCTGCAAGGTTTTATTAATCATATGAAGCAGGTTGCTGGGGACTGCGACTCCATACTTTCGGATATGGAAGCTTTGAAGCTACAGCAAGCTCCAACGTATCCAGCTCGTGTAGTTCGGTTTGCAATTGGTATGAGGTATACGTCCTTGCAGGCCTACAATCTACTGTTGGAAGAAATGCCGTTGCCATCGGTCTCTTACCTTCGGCGATTGACCAGTGGTGAGTTCTGTAATTATAGGATAAAAATATTTCCCTTGTAACTAAATCTGTCTGATTGGCTTCAGATTTGTAGTCACATCAACTACAAACTCTATTTTACGGGATATATTTTTCGAGTTAATGGGAAAATATTTTTTTTAAAAGACGAATCTAAGGTAAAATTTTAGATAACTTATTGTAACGAATACTTCATTGATCAGAATGAAGTTTGAAATACGTAATGAAGATATAAAAATATTGTTTTCTTAAATCTAATGTAAATGTTCGAACGTAATATTATTTATGGTATGGTTGATCATCAAAACTTGCCCTGAAATTTTCCAATAGATTTATTTACTAGTTATCAATTTCATGAATAAAAGGATAAAAGTGACATGTGTTCAAAATTTGAAGACAATCAAGGCTATAGGAAAAAGTTACCGTCAGAATAATTTTATCAGAAATTTTGACATTGTTATATTCTTATCAAGTATTTAGTTAAAGTGAAGATATTTATGTCCTCATCTTTTCAATTTATTAACGATATTTATTATCAAGTATTTAGTTAAAGTGGAGATTTTTATGTCCTCATTTTTTTTATTTATTAACTATATTTATTATCAAGTCTCTATTTAAAGTGGAGATATTTATGTCCTCATCTTTTTTATTTATTAACTATATTTATTATCAAGTATTTATTTAAAGTGGAGATATTTATGTCCTCATCTTTTTTATTTATTAACTATATTTATTATCAAGTATTTATTTAAAGTGGAGATATTTATGTCCTCATCTTTTTTTATTTATTAACTATATTTATTATCAAGTATCTATTTAAAGTGGAGATATTTATGTCCTCATCTTTTTTATTTATTAACTATTTATTATCAAGTATCTATTTAAAGTGGAGATATTTATGTTCTCATCTTTTTTATTTATTATCTATATATTATTAAGTATTTTTTTAAAGTGAAGATATTCATGTCCTCATCTTTTCTTAGTAATTGAAATATTTTCAGTTACTGAAAACATTATCCTTCATATTCTGAATTAATATTATGTTCATTTTTTTAAATATGTACTCTAATTGGTTACGAAAATATCACCATTTTAATAACATTTCATATACATTTGGCAAGTTCTATTGATCCAGTGAAGGCGGCGAAAACTCTGCTGGAAAATGGAAACATTTCAGAAGATGTAGTCCTCATTTTTGATGAAATGTATCTGCAGAAATGCGTAGAATATGTTGGTGGCCAAAGCTACGGAGTGGATGAGACCGGAACCTTGCATAAAGGAATTGTTTGCTTCATGATCGTCGAATTGAAGGAAAATGTACCTTATGTCATTCATTCTGTGCCAGAATCAAGAATCAGTGGCGATCTGTTGAAGGGTGAAATAAGCCACCGTTCTATAATAGTTTAGTTTTAGTTTGGTGGTAGGTTAAATAAATTTATATAGAACGAATACTATATTTAGAATAATTAAAGATATAGATATAAATGAAATGAGATCAAATATGTGAGTGGTAGAGTCACAGCCGAGAGATTTCCACTCACTTCTAACCAATTTACTGTTCAAGATAGTTTCTCATTTGTTAAAGATATAATCAACACTCCAAATAGTAATAAGTATGTAATGGCTAGTTTTGACATTAAGTCACTTTTTACAAATATTCCCATAAATGAAACTATTAATATTGCATCCGATTCATTGTACGACAACAATATTTATGATGTCCCTTCTTTTTCAAAATTATATTTTAAGAATCTTCTGGAAATGGCTGTAAAGGAGGTGTTATTTATTTTTAATAATGTTTTATATTCTCAGTTTGATGGTGTAGCTATGGGTAATCCCTTAGGTCCAACGCTAGCGAACGTTTTCTTGTGCTATCATGAAGTAAATTGGCTCAATAATTGTCCTTCTGACTTTAAACCAGTAGTTTATAAAAGATACATTGACGATACTTTCATTCTTTTTAGGCACAGTTCTCACATTACAAAATTTCTAAACTATTTAAATTCTCAACATTCTAATATTAAATTCACTTCCAAATTAAATTTCTTAGACGTTTTAATAAGTAGAGAAAATGATAAATTTATTACTTCTGTATATCGCAAGAAAACGCTCACTGGCCTTGGTATGAAATTTAATTCTTTTATTCCTTTTAGTTTTAAACTCAATATTATTTCATGTTTAGTTTATAGGGCCTTTAGGATTTGTTCTAATGTAACTTTGTTTGAAAATGAATTGTCTTATCTTAGGGAATATTTTTTGAGAAATAAGTTCACAAACAAAATTATAGATAGTATGTTTAGGAAGACCATTATAGTCAATTTATATAATCCACCTCCTTCTAAAATAACTTGTTCTAGGAAACCAATTTATGTTAAGTTAGAATATTTAGGCCATTATTCCAATGTCCTCAAACGTAAATTAACATCTTTAATTAGTAAGTTTTATCCTCAAATCGATCCTAAATTCATTTTCAATTCTTCTAACACTATTGGCAATATGTTTAAGTATAAGGACAAACACCCACCTTTACTTGTTTCCAACGTCATTTATAAATTCACTTGCGGACAGTGCTCCGCGGCCTACATAGGCGAGACAAGGAAACAATTAAAGGTTCGAGTTTGTCAACACAGAGGGGTTTCCTTCAGAAACCCCTTTACTGTTTTATCTAATCAAGAAAATAGCAAAATTTTAAACCATTCATATGATAATAACCATCAAATTTCGGAAAATGATTTCAAAATTTTATCAACCTGCAATAGTTACGATTTGAGGACATTGGAATCCATTTTTATTTATGAACAGAAGCCCCAATTAAATTCACAAGGGGCTTCAACTGAATTATTTATTTTAAAATGATTTTTTCTTTTATATGTAGATTGTTTTTCACTGAGTTCATTTATTTGTTTATTTAACTTAATTAATTGTAACATTAGTGATATTTATTGATTTCTGTATCCTAGATAGGAGAATTTTGTATTTATATAGTAGAATTAAGATATGTTTAGGTTTCCTGAGGATGATTTTTTGAAAAAATCGAAAGCTTGAAGAAATATGGACTTTTTTTATTACCACCCTTGTTTTTATCTTCATTATTAAAAATAGGGACATTTAGGCCCGGAAAAGCTTCTGCTTCAAGGGCAGCCTACAGAAAATTTAAAAAAATATGTATACTATATATTTCAATACAAATAAAAATATTCATTAAAACAAATGGCCTTAACCTAATAGGCAACAACATGGATAACTACTAAAAAATTTAATAGATCATTTTCAATGATAAAAATTTATGACTAAACGATAATTAAAATCTATACTTTGCATAATAATACTCGTCATAATAATCTGATACAGGTGGCGTTATATTCATGTTATTAGCTGACACTAAGTGAACGCACAAATGACACCCTAACTGAATCAACGATAAAATAGGAAAATAAGAATACAATCAAATAGTACCAGGCACAATAACTTACATTAGGAAAACAGAGTTATATAAGAAAAAAAGAAAGGCTACAGTGATAATCAATAAGACTACATAATGACAAGGAAGACATCACCAAAAACACACAAAAAATTCAAAAATATAATTACATCCCAAGACAATATTCAGATTACGCATGTACAGTCTCGAACTCCTAGTCCTGAATTTCAAGCATTCTAAAATGATTAGCACATTTCTTCTTAAATACTGAGAATGATTTTTCACCTTTTATTTCCACTGGCAAACCATTCCACGTTTTGACACCCTTAAAAAGTATAGAGGATTGAGTTTTACTTTTCCCGTATCTAGGCAATACATAATCATTTCTATTACGTGTGCTATAACGGTGAACCTCCTCGTTAGCAGTCAATCTACCGGACAAGAACAAATTACAATCATGTGAATTAATAGTTTTATGCATAATTGTAGCTATTCTATATTTACGTAATTGCTCAAGAGTTAACAGTTTCATATCATCAAAATGCGGTTTAGTGTGTTCATTATAATTTAAAAATTTAATGCAACGTACTGATTTCTTTGAATTAATTTTGGTTTGTTTAAACTATTTAGGAAAATTATTTTATAACAAAAAAGACAAATTTAGCTACCTAATATTAAGAAATGAAAAATGAGAATTATTTAGAAGTCTAAGATTAAATATGAGAATGAATGAGACATGGGAAATTATAAATATTATTATATATTACTATTATGAGAAAACTATTTTGATAGTGATCATGCATCACTACACTATGTTTCTGTTTTACGACAGCATTCACCTCGTCAAAAACCTCCGGAATAATTTGCTGACGCGTAAGCAACTTCTGTTCCTGCCTTTCATCTAAGACGACATGGAACAGAAATTGAAGATTGCAGGAGGGGGAATATCTTTGAGTTTGTTACACAATATCCATGAGGAAGATAGGGAAAGTATGGCAAACCTTCCTGTTGCTCCCAAACTCTCCACAACGGTTCTTCATCCAGGGAATTGTAAACAAAGTGTGCTAGTAGCGCTGGCTATCTTCGACCCGTCTACAAAAGCAGCTATTCTGAAATATTTTCTTAATGCACAAGACTCTGCTGACTTCCTCCTTCTGATCTCAACATGGTGGACCATTTCAAATGCTAGATTTCGGTTCAATTATAACAACAAGATTGTAAAAGCCTCAGTTATTGGAGATGGGAAGCCAGAATTCCTAAGGAAGCTATTGCAGATTGTATTGAGGAGTGGAAAGAAGAAGCAATTCCTAATGAGGTGTAATTACTCAAATGGTTTTGTGCTTTTTTAACCTGTTTGTTCTGGTCAGTATAGGCTAGTATTTCTGGACTAATAAAAGTTTCATCATCAGAATCCAGAAATCTCACTTGAGATGAATGAGATATACTATCTACTGTGGCAAACTCCATTTCACTCGGGCAAGTCTCATTTATTCCTACTATTTCTGCTGAGTCATTTGGAAGTGTGATAGTGCCACTAATGGCTCCTGCATTATCATCAGTGAGTTGGATCTTCTTTGGAGGTCTAGAGGAACTGTTTAAATTTTTATTCTCATCACTTCCCTCTGAATCTGTTCTATCTCGCTTTGGTGCAGACTGTGCAGAATGTCTAGGAATTATAAGTTCTGTTGGAATATCTATTGTTGCTGGTAAAGGAGATATGACAAAAAAGTCTATCTTGACTATCAATTCCTGGGAATCGTTCCTCAGCAAATCTAATGTCACTAAATCCAGAGCAATGAAGAGTATCATTGTCTCTGTCAGGAGGCTTAGCACCATTAGTAGCTTTTTGCTCCTCCATTTCTATGAACTACCTACCTACCTCTAATTAATTCCTACAGGCTAGATAATCTAAACAAGATTAGGTATACCCCTAAAGAAACCGTAATAAATAGAAAACCTTGTTTGATTACTATACATAAACTTTTCTTCAGCAGAGCTGCACACATTCGATCACCGCAAGAAAAAACTTCTGTTCTTCTTCTTCTTCTTTTCCTGTTTAGGTGGCTGTCTCCCCCTTAAAGCCAATTGGAAGCTAAACAGCTATCCGTGAAGCCTGGAAACTTCTCTTCCTGTTTTGAAACAAGTTATGGGGCACAAGTAGATATTTATAGATTACGTCTTCAACCATGTCAATCTCAAATAGTATATTTTTTTTCTGTAATCCATGACTATTTAGCTGAATAGCACTGTTTGCACCACAATGGTAACACTATCTTGCATTTAAATCATATTTGAACAGATGGTCTAATTTTATTTACCACTCCCATCTCAACATGCTACAATCAAAATAGATAGCTAAACATTTTATCATAGGTATACATTATACATTTTATCATAGCTATACATTATACATTTTATCATAGCTATACATTATACATTTTAATGTGCTATACATTTTATCATAGTTAAACATTTAATAATAGCTAAACATAATAATAAACACAAGAAATGTAAAAAGACACCAACAGACTATATTAAGAAAAATAATACATTTTCATAGAATAATGGATAAAAAAAAGATAAACTGAAAATTATAATTAGACCTTAACCCACCCATTTAGGGGGCCAAGCATTACCAACCATGTTAAGGTCATTAAAATAAAGTTACAAATTCTGTCATAAAAGAGACAAAGATAAGAAATATTAATCATATGTTAAATTGCTAGGCCCCCTTAGCTTAGATTGTTGTACTGATATCTTCTTTTGAAATAAGGGTTTTCAAAATTTCCTTATTCTGTCGGATTGTACTAGAAATTTGACAACTATGTTGTGAATTTTTATTTGAACTTTCTGACTAAAATCCCCTCCAAAAAGTAGATTTGAAATTTCAAAGGCAACATTTAGTTGGTCAGGAGCATCTTTCATTTCATTTCTATGTTCACTATACTCCTCACACTCAAATAAGAAATGCTCAATTGTTTCAGATACACCACAGAAGTCACACTGATCAGAGTTTGCCATTTCAAACCGATTTAAGTGTCCATTTAGACCAAAGTGGCCTAATCTCAATCTAGCAGACGCTGATTCATACATTCTACATTTCAGACCCAACCAGGGTCTGAAAACAGGTTCACTTTGGTGATCACTCATGAACTTCCCTTTCTGGGTTACTGCAACTCTGTCTTTCCATACTTTAACCCACATTTCAAAAGCTTTCTCTTTTACTTGTTTCAAAATTTCATTGAAATTCAATTCACTGGGTGCGAGTTTGAATGGCCTATGTTTGCTGCCTGGTCAGCTATTTCATTTCCAGGAATCCCTATATGGCTTCTCACCCATTGCAGCTTTACTCTTTCTCCTAATTTCATCAATATTTTTTTAATTTTGAAGGCAACACTTTTATAAGATGGATCAAATGAGTTTCCAATAATTTGAAGGGCAGATCTAGAATAAGATAATATGACTATATTTCTTTCATTTTTGATAGGACATATTGCAGAGTTTGGGGTTCAGTTTCCAAGAAGTAACTACTTGTAGGTGAGGGATATACATTGCAGCTGCAGTTTCTCCATCTTCCAACTTAGAACCATCTGTATATTTTTCTATGTGATGATTGTATATTTCTTGCTGAAAAAATAGACTTTTTCACAGTTTCCTGCTGAATGGTATTCTCACCCTCAAACCTATCTAAGATAACTCACTGCTGAGATCAATATGAGGAGGAACAGGAGATAGGTAAGGTGAGGGACTCTTCTTATTTTTCTCAGACCAAGTGTGTTAATAATAGCACTTGCTCTGATATTATTTGTACTATTATTATTAATAGGGACCAAGCCAACCTCCTGTCCAATTTCACTATGATCACAACTATCAGGAGAGTACAACATCTTACAGAACCATTTAATGTACAGAAACCTGAATCTGATATCCAATGGCATCACATAAGCCTCCACTTCCATAGACAAAGTGGGGGAAGTTTTTCTGGCTCCAAGAATAGTTCTCAGAGCATTATTCTGTATAACATTTATATTATTCATTATGGAATCAGAGAGTTGACCATAGATTACACAGCCATATTCTAGCTTACTCCTTATGTAGCTAATTTACACACGTCTTAGAAGGTTTCGGGATGCTCCCCACCTGTTGGACGATACAGAACGAAGAACACACAGTCTTCTGGTACAATCAGTCTTAAGGTAGGTTACATGATCTTTGAGTCTAGGGGCATCAAAGATAATACCCAAAACACACTGTTTTTGGGTTTTTCTAACATTTTGATGAGAAATAAGCAGCGTTGTATCAGGTATGTAGGTATGTGTCTCTTCTTAGTAAATATTTGATAGGAACACTTTTGGGGATTTAAGATAAATTTCCATTTGAAAAGCCATGCACTTAGTGTATCTAGGTATTGTTGCATATGTGTTTGGGCTTCGTGCAAATCAACACTGCTGCAAATTAAGGTGAAGTCATCTGCATATGATAAAATTTATACATTTTCTGACATTGGTAAATTGTGGAGCATGACATTGAAAAGTATAGGGGACAATACTGCACCTTGTGGGAGACCTTGGGACATAACCTTCTCTTCTGAGAGCTGAAGGCCAACCCGTACTTTGATCTTCCGATTTTTTAGATAGTGTTCGAGCCACGTCACCATGTGATTGTTCACTACAAGGGACTTCAGTTTATATAGTAGCCCTTCATGCCATACACAGTCGTAAGCACTTTGTAAGTCAAGATAAGTCACAACAGTGTATTTTTTTAACGAGAAACTCTCACTGATGACATGTTTCAAGGTAGCTAGACAATCTACAGTGCTCCTGCATCTACGGAACCCAGTTTGATTTACAGAGAAAATACCTTTGTTTTCAAGAAAGTACTCTAGTCTTCTTTTGAGGATCCTCTCCATCAACTTTCCTATGCATGAAAGAATTGTGATCGGCCTATATGAGAGGACCAGTCATGGGTATTTCCCAGGTTTAGGGATAGGACATATTATACCTGACTTCCAAACATCAGGGACAATACCTGTGATCAGGCTACAGTTAAACAATTGTAAAAGTTCTGAGATTATGCCAGATGGTGCTTTTTTAAGAAAGATATTACAAATATTATCTGCACCAGGGGAAGTATTTTTTAATCTGGAAATGCTGTCCATGACTTCATGCCTAGTGATACTGTTATAGGGATCATTTAAACTTTCTGGGATATCTGGTAGGGGAATATCAGGCTTTTGTTCATGTTCTTCAACTCTGGTAAATTTTTCCAACAAGAGATTCGCTTTATCAGTGTCTGTTGAAGAGTAGTCCCCATGGTATTGAGCGTGATGTTTGTTTTCCATTTATGGATTTTATTGTACGCCATATTTTGGCGGAAAATGTGTTGCTTTGAAGTGTTGATGTAAATTCTCTCCACGATTCATTTTTTTTTATTATGTATTTGACTTTGACTTGGCACCTCTTATAATTTATCAAATTATTAAGCAAGGGGTGTCTCATTAAAATATTTTTAGCTTCATTTCTATTTTTGACTGCATCTCTGCATTCTTGATCCCACCAAGGGGAACTTCTTTTAACGACTCTTTTTCGTTATAGATTTGGGAATGAATTTTTTAGATGCCTGTAGTATTTTCTCTGTTAATCTAGTATTGTGGGTTATTGTGTCAAGTGGTAGCAAGTATTCACATTCTTTGTCAAGTTCTTGGCTCCATTCATCCCAGTATACCTTTCTTAGCTTCCAACGGCTCATGGTCTTCATATCACTTTTGAATAGTGAAAAACCGATATTCAATTCGACAGGGAAGTGATCACTACCAACGTCTTCTCCTCTTTGAAATACTGCTCTATTAGCAATAGACATCGATGCAATACATAGATCTAAACAAGAAGTCCTACCAGTTGTATTGTCAATGTAGGTAGGAATATCCAGTCTATTTAAAAGTTCTAAGTTGTTGTTATCCAAAATCCTCTCCAAGTTTTTCCCAGTGCCATTTGACCTGCAGCGGATATCCCACATTGGAGAATGAGCATTCAAATCTCCTACTAAAACTAATCTATTTCCCAATATGTTCAAGTAGTGATTAAATTCAGGGACTGTGATGTTTTGATGAGGGTTATAAACATTTGCCAAACGAATTGTTCCAGAGGTTCCAGCAAATTCAATGATCTGGAGTTCCAAATCCCCACCAGGGAAAGGATTGAAGG
Organism: Caprella mutica; assembly: GCA_947561585.1. NCBI lineage: Eukaryota > Metazoa > Arthropoda > Malacostraca > Amphipoda > Caprellidae > Caprella > Caprella mutica. The sequence continues at coordinate 443,226 of CANNZV010000011.1, forward strand.
TGACCTCTTTGAATCCTATATCATGTCTCACAAGAATGGCTAGACCACCCTTTTCACCTACTCTATGCTTCCATATGACACTATAACCAATGAATTTTGGTAAGGGGACCGCCCCTGAAGAAATCTCAAAATTTTATCGTTTTTTTTTTATTGTGTAAATAGTTGCTTTATAACCTTCTAATAGTGTGTGCAAAATATCAGAGGTCTCGTATAACTTTAACCCCCCTGGGGAGAGGGAGAAAGGGAAAAGTGGGCCGGGGGGTAGGGAGTCAATATGTACTCTAAAAACCATCTCTCAGCCAATTATAATTCGTAATAATTAATTATCTCGCTATATCTGGTCTCTAACCTACCACTATAACATGCCCACACCAATGAATGCAAAGAAAGATTCCTCAGTTAGCCCCAAACCTTTGTAGCGGATGGATGCTGCGTGTCAGATCATCAAACTTTGAAAGGAAATTCATACTAATTCTGAGATCTACAAATCTTGTAATTCAAAACCATACTCCTGTTTTTTGGTTGAAGCTAGAGCATTGCGGTTTTTTGCATTCGATACTCCATAATGATATCTACAATACGATTTTTGATTTTCGAATTTGTTGTAAAAAAAAAAATTTCCGACATAATTTTTTTTTCAAAATTTTTGTTATAATTTTCATGAAAAAGTCAAAATTCAGAAAACCCATTCGAAAATCAAAATTCGTAGAAAATCATATTGTAGATATCAGTATGGAGAATCGAATGCAAAAAACCGCAATGCTCTACCTTCAACCGAAAAACAGACGTAGGGTTTTTGAAAATGGTTCGAAATTTGTTCGAAATTCGAATAACTCGTTTTCTATGGGTCTAATCGAAAAAATGTCATGAACAAAAACGATAGATAATTCAATTTTATAAATACATACAAAGTTTCAGAACCATAACTTCAATAATAAAAAATTTCAAAATTTTGGGGGCGGTCCCCTGAAAGTCTCACAGAGACATACTATATCAGGTTTTTTTCTACAGGGTGGGGCGTAAGTTTGGAAGCAAATGAAAGTGCATATTATAATCCAACGAAAAATATATTTAATAATTTACAGTTATGTATTATTACATAAGGGTTTTAAGAATTCAAAAATCATAAATTTATTCAAAATGTCTCCCCTTGTTTTTAATAACAGCCTCAAATCTCCTCCGAACTCCTCCTACTGCGGCACGCAACTGTTCTTGTGAAATTTCCTTCCAAGATCTCTGGAGCGAACGCTTTAAATCATCCACACTGCGATGGAATTTACCACAGGCCTTTTATTCAAGAATAGACCATACCGAAAAGTCCATAGGATTAACATCTGGGGAGCAGGGAGGCCACATTTCTTTGGACCAAAACCGTGGAAGATGGTCATGGCACCAGTTTAGAGTGACATTTGCAGTATGTGAAGTCGCGCCGTCTTGCTGAAATGTCCATAGAGTGTCATTACCAAAGTGATCCTTAGCTGACTCCAGCATTGGCGTCAAAATATTCTCAATATAACATTTAGCATTGATTTTGGCGCCTTGTTCCACAAAAATTAAAGGAGATCTCCAAGTTTCTGAAACGGCGGCCCAGATCATTACTGAAGCAGGTTTCATGGTTCTGTGGACAGTTTTTTGGTTGTATGGGATGTCTTTAGCCCTTTTACTAATTATTCTGTCATTCCTCCGGTTGTGAGCCATTTCCACTGTGAAAATTTTTTCGTCAGACCAAACAATTTCACCAGCCGTGCCAGACTTCAATTCTCTCAGAAGTGCTTTGCTTCTCTCCAATCTCTTTTTCTTTACAGCTTCTGACAGAGTCTGTCTCTTTTGGAGGGTGAAAGAGGACATCTTTAGGTCTTCTTTGACAACTCTTCTCATTGACGATCAGTCAAGTCTCCTCTCTCATTAAAACGCTTCACACACTTCCAAACAGTCGATCTCGCTATTGAGAGAGTCTTTGAAATGACGGAATCTGACTTCCCGGCACGGTGTAGAGCAATAATGGCTTCTCTTTTGTCTGACATCTTTGAAATGACTAAATTTTTGTAAAAAATAACACTGCCACGTCATAATGTAGTGTCTCTACTATAGTTCAAACCCTATCACCTACTTAGGAACTTATTTTTAAGAATTATGTTAATGTTTGAAAAATTGCTTCCAAACTTACGCCCCACCCTGTATATATGTATAGTTTCACCTCACCTAACTTGTTTGATAAAGAGTTGCAATTTAATTGAAATATATGCAACATATTTTCAGAGTTTTCTTGTCTTTTCAAATTGTTTAGGTGAGAATTATTGGTCATTTATGTGTCTTTTTATTCTTGGTTGCTCTTTCAAGATGGGACCTGCTTCACCAGGACTTTTTTTCCTCTTTCCCTTTCTTTTTTGGTTGATACCTTTCATAATTGTTGTTAGGATCTTCAATATATGAAGATAGAACTCCCTTATCAGTCTCTGATAGAACAATTTCGTCCTCAATTAGTTCTGGGTTGCTCAGAGTAGAAATGTCCAGGTGTTTTTTTGCTGCTTTTTCTATCAACTTATCTGCATTGCTAATTCCACCAAAGTGGGATATTATCTCTTTCATGAATCCTGTCATGCCTATAAAAAATTCAGTTAGACAGTTTTTAATGAGTTTCTGACACTCAACTAAAGGATCAATTTTATTAGCTTGATTTTCTACTCAGTGTATCGAGTCATTAGTTGTTGAGGAATTAGATGGGGCACTAGTACCTACAACACTACTGTATGAGCGGGCATTCTCCCTTGGCCTGTGAGTTACATTTTTAGATATGGAACCATTTACCTCCATCGAGTTTGAAATCTGAGCTGGCATTTCACCAATCTTTGCATGTTTGTCATCAGTCAATTTCTTTTCCTCAATGAAAGTTTTTCCATGTCTCATTTGCTTGTTAATCTCAACAGCCTTCTTGTTGTATGTATATACACATCCGTGAGCTTGTAACATGTCCCTCACCACAATTGACACATTTGGGATTTCCTTGATTAGGGCATTCATTCTTTTTGTGATTTTCACCACATATCATACACCTTTCTCTTGCAGTGCAGCCTCCAGACATGTGTCCAAGGCGTTGGCACCTGTAGCAGCGGAGAGGAGGTGGATTGTATTCTTTCACCTCAAATGATAAATATCCCAATTTTATTTTTTCTGGCATAATCTTCCCTGAGAAATCTATTCTAACTGCAGTAGAGTCTTCTTTAACATCGTTGTAGAATTTTGGGAGCCTAGATATTTTAATCACCTTTTCAGAGGAAATAAGGATATTATGCTTCATATCATCTAAATTGGTGTCCAGACCAATTGGACCAACTACTCCTGAACAATGGGGTCCAACTATTCCTTCTGAAGCTCTGTATCCTCTAACCGTGCAACTTCCAATTTCCCTAAGATCTAACAATTTTCTAATTGCTTCCTCATCAGGTTTGTTCAATTCAATTGCTACCACATTCTGTCTTTTGTTTATGAATGATGCTGGAAAGACGGAGAGCAATCCCCACAGGGTCATGAGTAAGAACCCGAGAGCGCTGACTACCTAAATTAACCTGCCTAATGATCACCGTGTTTTGGATTTTCAGTCCACTACTGATTAGGGTTGTATTTGATGGAAAATTGTTTGTTTTTCCATTTCCCATGCGAACACTAGTGTTTGAATTAATAAGATTATTGGGTGATTCAGCACTTTCTTCTATTTGGTCATTGTTTTGAGACACTATTAGCACAGAAGAGTTCCCGTCATCCATTTGACTGATAATAGAGCCTGGGACTGGAAAGGTTTCAGGGATAACAATATTTGGTAATTCTTGGTTGTCAAGAAGTGGACTAATTTGTGTCTCTGGGAGTGGGAAGGTTTCTGGGATGACTATATATGATGAAACTAAATGGTCAACAGGTAGACAATTTTGTGTCTCTGGAAGTGGGAAAGTTTCAGGTATGACTGAATTCTCACAGAAAAGAACCTCAAAGACAGAGTCGTTTGACTCGTTACTATCTAAAACTATATCAATGTCAAAATTCGAATTCATGATTGCCGTGGAGTAGTCAGTTGAAACTGTATACTACAGTAACTACACGGGTAAAATTAACAATTATTTAGCTTAGTCTAGGGCTGGGAGCTCCAGGTTAGACTAAAACTTCAATAACACAATATATGATGCACAAATTAATAAATTATACCTAAATAAGTTTAAATAACAATAGAAATATAGAAAAATACAATGGAATCTCACTCTATCCTTGAATTTGGAACTCAATTTACCATAAATAAGGTGTTTATGGAAAAGAATGTCCAGTAGATAAATAAGAAGGTGGATAGAGCTATATTTTGAAATAGAGCTGGTAGAGGGAGCGAAAAGGAAACGCTCAAACAAATTCACAACTCACTTTACCCAAGATTAGGTAAACAAAAGGAAGCAATTTGGAATTTCAGTATATATTCTCCCCACTTTGTGCTCACTACTCCATAATATTTACTATCATTACGGGAAGAACAGAAACAGCAGAGATCAAAATATAAGCTGAAATGACACCGGGTTTTTTCGTAACCTTATAGTCTAGAAACGACACGTATATAAGCTGAAACAGGAATGTAAAACTTCTGAGCGTAGCGCTTTGTTATGATTTCGACCAACAGCTGTTCAAACTATAAACGCCAGAATTTTCCGGCCTGATACACTATAGATGGCCTTGATTTAAGATTAATGACAAAATTTATTGCTCGATTGAATAAATTTGCTCCACGTTAAGTAAAGAACCAAATACAAAAGACTTTGTACTATATAGTTGTCACACAGGAAAGTGGCACATGTAAGCTACGCTACACCCAATCGATTGTAGTGGTCAATAATTTTGCAAAAAGAGACGATAGCACTGACCTGTTGAGTGTTGACTGCATTAACAGATGGAAGAGGAAATTGAGAAGGTGATGGTGAATGAAACCTGTGAGCCTTTCTTTACTAAAATTTGAAAACTTTGCAATTGAAAAGTACAACCATAGCCCAGCAAACATGTCCGAATCTATTCGATATCGGGTTGTGTCTAATTCGTTGCGCTGGTAGCGCATGCCGGTAATAGATATGAAATACACTTAAATTAGATATCTATTTGAATGTATCTAAATTATTTGACTGTTTAGAAATCTAATTTGTTTCTGCCATCAGTATCCAAAAATCTTCACTCTAGTCCGCATCGTTTATTTTCTAATCAGAAATCGTTTAATGCATATCGAAACAACACTAGTAAATAGATATCTATTATATTATTGAATTCCGTTTTAGAATAGATATCTAAAATTTCGTATAATTTATGATCAATTCCGATATCAACCTGAATGAATCAAAACAACATCAGTAATTAGATATATAGTATATTACGGAATTCCATTTTAGAATAGATACCTAAAATTTCATTCCATTTATGATCAGAATAGTGTTGCATCGCCAACCGAAAATGCATTTGAAAGATCTGATTTTTCCTTATCGTTACTATTTAGAAACAATAGGTGAAATATAGTTGCATCATTTAGAAAGAGTACTGAATACTGTATATCGGTATCAATACAAATATCGGTATCAGTTAATAAATATATTTAATTTAGATGTATTTGTATTTGATATCGATATGGTGTCTATTGCATTACTAAAACGCTTTCGTTTATATCTCTTTTTTTATTTATTATAGTGTTGGATCGCTAATCTAAAAATGTATCTAAACGATGCAGAGGGATCGATTTGTTTCTTTTTTCTACATCGAAAGTGTAGAGCACGTTGTATCGTTTAGAAATAAAATTGACACGACTATGTTTGCTGGAATGGTTATATTTTAATGCTTTTGATTCATTCACTTTCATCACAGAACTTTCATCTTTACGATAAGTTAGTCGTGTCCTCAAAACGTTTTTATAATTCGAGCTCATAGAAAATGAAATTTTCAAGAAACTACAATTATATAAATTCTTGACATACTACACCTATATATTTCTACTTCGCTGTTATTATCATTTGTAATAAGACTGAGTTGTGATTTTGAAAATAAAAGCGGGGGCTACCAGTACAGGCAGGCCCCGCTTTAATTACCAAATCATGACTCAGTTTAATTACCAAACGGTAATTAAAGCTAGGAAAAGTAACAAGGAATATATATTTATAATTGTCACTCCTTGATTATGCCTCTCATTTAGTCATTTTCTATGAGTTATAATAAAAGAAAATTTGTTTTTGCGTTATAATTCTAAGTTAGACTATTATTAAACAGTGTTTCAGTGTTTGTGACTGTGATGAAAGCTTGAGGTTGTGAATTTATGAAATGTTTTAAAATCCATCCATAGATAACTCTCACTCAGTATAGGTTAGTAATAAATAGATACCTACTTGGATTTCTATAATTATTGTGTTACATTGAACATACAGACATGTTATGCTCTATGAAATATTTTAAGTAGTAGAGCACTAAGTTCCAAGTTGTTGTTTGGTTCTACAATTTCGGACACGTCAGAAAAGAAAATATTATAATTATCATTTAATTTCTATTCTAATTGGTATCATGGATACCGATTGAAAATAAAAGTTAAATACAGTAGATTCAAGGGAACATGATGAATTTTTGAACCAATTGCTTCTAATAACCTTAATGCCTGAAATAGTCACGAAAATCTTGTCTCCGTTTTCTACATCTACGAACGGTAATCATTTCGAGATATATCTCTTAATAATTACCGCTTTTAATAAAGATTAGGCCTGAGTAGATATAAAAAAAATGTATATTCAAATGTAACCAGATTGGCAGAGTGGTGGCGATCCAGATTCCAGAACTGCATGGCCCAAGTTCGATACCCAGACACATCACTTCATTACTCCTCATTTATTCGTATATATAACATAAGTAAAATTGATATGCCCCCAAATGTAAATTGCAATCTATGTAACAAAGTAGATGTAGGTAAGAAATACAGCTCGATAGTTTAACTTTCTTCGGAAAATATATCTTCAATATAGATATAGATATATTTGACATCGAATTTGCTGTCTACAGGGTGGGGCGTTAGTTTGGAAGCAATTTTTCAAACATTAATATAATTCTTAAAAATAAGTTCCTAAGTAGGTGATAGGGTTTGAACTATAGTAGAGACACTACATTAGGACGTGGCAGTGTTATTTTTTGCAAAAATTTAGTCAATTCAAAAATGTCAGACAAAAGAGAAGCCATTATTGCTCTACACCGTGCCGGGAAGTCAGATTCCGTCATTTCAAAGACTCTCTCAATAGCGAGATCGACTGTTTGGAAGTGTGTGAAGAGTTTTAATGAGAGAGGAGACTTGACTGATCGTCCAAGAAGTGGTAGACCACGCTCACAACGCACCAAACAACTGATAAAATGTGCCCGAGAGAAGATCAGGAGGAACCCGAAACGGTCAATACGTTTGTTAGCCAAAACAGCTAATGTGAGTCCCAGAACAATTAATGAGAAGAATTGTCAAAGAAGACCTAAAGATGTCCTCTTTCACCCTTCAAAAGAGACAGACTCTGTCAGAAGCTGTAAAGAAAAAGAGATTGGAGAGAAGCAAAGCACTTCTGAGAGAATTGAAGTCTGGCACGGCTGGTGAAATTGTTTGGTCTAACGAAAAAAATTTCACAGTGGAAATGGCTCACAACCGGAGGAATGACAGAATAATTGGTAAAAGTGCAAAAGACATCCCATACAACCAAAAAACTATCCACAGAACCATGAAACCTGCTTCAGTAATGGTCTGGGCCGCCGTTTCAGAAACTTGGAGATCTCCTTTAATTTTTGTGGAACAAGGCGCCAAAATTAATGCTAAATGTTATATTGAGAATATTTTGACGCCAATGTTGGAGTCAGCTAAGGATCATTTCGGTAATGACACTCTATGGACATTTCAGCAAGACGGCGCGACTTCACATACTGCAAATGTCACTCAAAACTGGTGCCATGACCATCTTCCACGGTTTTGGTCCAAAGAAATGTGGCCTCCCTGCTCCCCAGATGTTAATCCTATGGACTTTTCGGTATGGTCCATTCTTGAATCAAAGGCCTGTGGTAAATTCCATCGCAGTGTGGATGATTTAAAGCGTTCGCTCCAGAGATCTTGGAAGGAAATTTCACAAGAACAGTTGCGTGCCGCAGTAGGAGGAGTTCGGAGGAGATTTGAGGCTGTTATTAAAAACAAGGGGGGACATTTTGAATAAATTTATGATTTTTGAATTCTTAAAACCCTTATGTAATAATACATAACTCTAAATTATTAAATATATTTTTCGTTGGATTATAATATGCACTTCCATTTACTTCCAAACTTACGCCCCACCTTGTATTTCGTTACTAAAACGCTTTCGTTTCTACGCATAATTTAGAAAGAGTATTGATACAGTATAATGGTATCAACAATCCATCGAAACAGTTTCCAAATATCTTCAATTTAGATATGTTTTTATATCGCATTTGGTGTCTTTTCCATTACTAAAACAATTTCGTTTATATCTCTTTTATATTTATTTGAGTGTTGCATCGCTAATCTAAAAATGTATCTAAACGATGCAGAGGGATCGATTTGTTTCTTTTTTCTACATCGAAAGTGTAGAGCACGGGGTATCGTTTAGAAATATAGTTGACACGACTATGTTTGCTGGGAGAGCTATAGAATAAGTGAGAAATATCGAGTGAAAATTACTTATTACTGACAGCTAAATAGATTGAGCCTTTATAACATGTAAAAAAGTTGCACAGGAATTAATTTATGTTTAATTAATTTAAGCCCTTTCTAAATCATGTGCTATTTGATATTTTAACAAAATGATTGACGAATGTTTTGTTTCTTTCATTCCATACTAGTACAAAGAGGCAATTGTGGAAATACCTAGATTAAAGTAATGTGTCCTGAAATTAAAGTTTTTATATTCTTAGATTTTTTATACAAAGTTATTTGCTCACCGTACACTTCTTGGTGTGTAGCCATGTGACAATTGAGTTATGCATTCAAGTAATTAGTGTTACACGGTCACTTGAAGTCTCAGTTATTTAATTTCATTTATTCTCTCCTTTTGAATTACTTATTCCATTTATATTCCTTCATTGTGGCCTCTTCTTTTGGATGTTTTATTCCATTGTTATTCCTTAAATATTCCCTCTTCCCTTGGATGACTTACTCCATAGGTATTCCTTCAATATTCCCTCTTCCTTTAGATGTCTTATTCTATAGGTATTCCTTCAATATTCCCTCTTCCTTCAGTTGTCTCATTCCATAGGTATTCATGGTTTACTTAATGATACGGCCTGATTTTCTGCCCTTTCGTCCAAAAAATAGAAGGTCAATATTTTCACTTGTAATAAAATTTACATTTTGCTACCAAATAATGCTTTTTTTACATTGATTCAAGAAATATATAGTTTCCTGATAAGTTAAAAATAATTTGAATTATGTTTATATAATATTTATACATATATATTAATACTTTTTATATGAAGCACATTATGAAACAAATATCAATATAGCTGTATAGAGTATCTTAATATAATAAATAGCAGTCTATATACCGCAATTTTCTCAAAACTCTAACTATAGCTTTGGGAACAGTCATCAATTGAAGCTTTCATCATGTATAGCAACTATTTATGCAGGTTGCTGTTGGTTTCAGTTTGTTCACAGCAGTGTACTGCAAATTATTGTGCATTGTGCAGAACAAGAGGCATCACCTCCCAGAAAATATAGTTAGATGTCGGGTGTGCTGTGGATATGGTAGATGATTCACCGAGTGAGGTGGACCGGCCGTGGGAAGCAGATGTGTGGTGAGCCCCAGAGGTGATATGCCGTGAATGTGCAGTGGAAGCCTTTAGAATGTGAAACGGACTAAGAAGACGACGACGGAGCACGATGCCTCAGACCCGATGCCAAACCAGACCCCAAGTAGGAAAAGTGTAGGAGGAGGATCATCTAAGATGAAAGAACTAATCATACTGCAATGCTGTCCTAGTTTAAACTGGGACAGCAGGATAGGGCACCAAAAATTCTTGGATACTCCTCCATCAGGAAATACCCGAAAGACAGTGGCGCGGTTCTGTACAGGAGAAAGGGCCTCGTGACCTACGTCAGGAGTAGTGTAAGATGGAAAAATAGATTATATAAACTGCTAAGGTATGAAAGCCCAGAAGGTTGTTCTTGGATGATATTCTGGGACAGTTTGAAGAGCAGACGCTCGTGAGTGCTTTTGTTGATGATGTGGCCCTGGTGTGCTCTGATAGTAACAAAGCAGTAGCATCAAACACTAAGCAGGCCGAGATACCGCAGACTCCGATGACTCAAAATGTAACCCGCATCTGACAGTCCTGTGAAAACTGTTGCCAGCCATCAAATCACCTACTTTCCTGTGGGTGTACTATGACCCATGGCTTACATTCACGGTCCATGTGGATGATGTGGCTACCAAGATGGAGGAAAGGAGATGAATCCTGAGCGCACCGGTGGAGGCCATTGAGATGTAGGTGTTGCTGGACTAATTGAGGCCGGCTTTTAGAAAGATGCTCTAATGAAGTATGGCAGATGTATGATTTTTGAGGAAGACTGCCCTAGGAGAATAACGGCAGCAAATGCAGTAGCCATACGAACGAAGACGAGGGAGGTGACAGAAGATGGTGGTTAAAAGCAATACGGCACTGTCCAGGTTGTGCGCAGCGGAGGAAAAATCCGCAAGACACATATGGGTGCATTGCTCGTAGTTGGAGTACCTGAGGAGGAGACACGGCCTAGCCTAAGATATGGTGAAACTTATAAAAAAAACCAGTCCCGATGGAAGCGTTTCTCAGCAGTATGCGGAGTAATTTCTCAGCAGTTTGCAGTGGCGTTTCTCACCAGTATGTGGTTGCGTTTCTCAGCAGTATGCGGTGGCGTTCCTCAGAAGTATGCGGTGGCGTTTCTCAGCAGTATGCTGTGGCGTTTCTCAGCAGTATGCGGTGGCATTTCTCAGCAGTATGCTATGGCGTTTCTCAGAAGTATGCGGTGGCGTTTCTCAGCAGTATGGAGGCGTTTATCAGCAGTATACGGTGGCGTTTCGCAGCAGTATGCGGTGGCGTTCCTCAGCAGTATGCGGTGGCATTTCTCAGCAGTATGCTATGGCGTTTCTCAGAAGTATGCGGTGGCGTTTCTCAGCAGTATGGAGGCGTTTATCAGCAGTATGCGGTGGCGTTTCGCAGCAGTATGCGTTGGCGTTCCTCAGCAGTATGCGGTGGCGTTTCTCAGCAGTATGCGGTGGCGTTTCGCAGCAGTATGCGTTGTCGTTCCTCAGCAGTATGCGGTGGCGTTTCTCAGCAGTATGCGGTGGCGTTTCTCAGCAGTATGCGGTGGCGTTCCTCAGCAGTATGCGGTGGCGTTTCTCAGCAGTATGCGGTGGCGTTTCTCAGCAGTATGCGGTGGCGTTTCTCAGCAGTATGTGGTGGCGTTCCTCAGCAGTATGTTTTGGCGTTTCTCAGCAGTATGCAGTGATGTTTCTCAGCAGTATTTCATCAAATAATTATTTCGAAATCTTTTCGATTCAAAATTTGAACTATATTGCATTCTTGCATGGTCTTCCTTTGGTAATTGAAAAACTGCTCCTGTACTCTTCCCACGATGATTAGAACAATCGATTACCGAACACTTATTAACCATTTTCCAATGTAGAATATTCCAAAATGCAGCATAAACAGAGAAAATAAACTGAAAACAATTTCCGAATTCAATCTATTAGGTAAGATCTAACAGTATCCTGACTACCGATTATTCATATATGCATGAAAATTATCTTAGTTTTCTAGAATTTAATTAATAAATGTGTTGAGTCAAATTATAAATTACTACAGAAAGCAGTTGCAACGATGGAGAAAAATATTGAACTTCTATTTTTTTGACGAAACGGTAGAAAATCAGGCCGTATCATTAAGTAAGCCATGAGGTATTCCTTCAATATTCCCTTTTCCTTTAGTTCTCTTATTCCATAGGTTGTTCTTCAAGGTCCCCTCCAAGCAAATATTTTTATTGCTTCATTCAACGAGGCTAATATTTCTTATTATTTTGCTGCAAACCGCATCGAATTTGGTAGCGTATTTTTAATTTTATATGCTTTTAAAGATTTTTAAAATTAAAACTCTACAAAACCTATTTTACTTTCGACTTACTAATTTAAGAAATTTTCAGCCTGAAGAAAAAAAATTTACACCATTTGTTTTGATGGTCAACTAGGTATTAGGTTAAATAAATCCATTTAATATTCGTGTAAAGGTATAAAATTAAATGAACTTATAATAGAAACGTTCATATACTTTAGGGAAAAATTAATATCTAAATTAATATAAATAAAGGCTAAGGCTTAAAACGCATGGTTTGTTCATAAAATTCAAATTTGCAATCAAAACAAAGAGTGTACAATCTTCTTTTTGAGCATCAGATTAGAGATTCGCTTAATTGTTGCTCACAGAGTATTAAAAAACTTTAAAAACAAATCATAAAATATGTATTGAACCGAATTGTATGCGGTTCGCAGAATAATGATCGTAGACCTTAGTTCTATAATATAATGTTATAAACTCAATTTTTTCCCGGAACCTGGAGAGGACCTTTCAATAATCCCTCTTCCTTTAGATGTCTCATTCCATAGGTATTCCTTCAATATTCCCTCTTACCTTAGTTGTCTTATTCCATAGGTTGTCCTTCAATATTCCCTCCTACTTTGGATTTCTCATTCTATAGGTATTCCTTCAATATTCCCTCTTCCTTTAGTTGTCTTATTCCATAGGTATTCCTTCAATATTCTCTCTTACTTTGGATGTCTTATTCCATTGGCATTCCTTCATTATTCCATTGAACTTCGTTTCCGTGATTCCTTAGATTTTCCCTTGTGATTTATGGGACTATTCCATAAAAGTGTCAAAAAATTGCATTCCATGAATATCAAAAAATGATCATCATGGAATATTCCTTGGGAATATTCCGAGAAGGTTTTGGGAATATCCATTTTTGCGCGGGAACTAGATCCATCAAATTCAAAACAATAACAAAGCTGATTCCAAGATAATGGATCCATAAAAAGAATCCAACTACCTAATTAAGTATTTCTTACTAATAGTTTTCATATACAAGCAGGCCTCGCTTTAAGTACAACTCGCTTTAATATAAGTGGTACTTATTTCGAGTCTTGTTTCGAAATAAGAACCATTCGTAGACATAGAAAACGGAGACAATTTTTTGTGATTATTTCGCGGTAACTAAAAAAAATCAAGATTATAATCCAGATGAGGTTATTAGAAGCAGTTGGTTCAGAAATTCAATATGTCCTATTTTATGGTTAGTTGCGTGTCATTGCACGGTTCCATATTTTCGAACACGTGAAAATCTTTATATACTAATCATTATTAAACTTTTATTTCAATTGGTATTCATGATACTAATTTGAATAGAGGTTGAATAATAATTATTATATTTAAACGATGAAAATGAGAAAAAGTAATGGTATTTGTTGCTATTGTGGACGGAAAATTCTATTGCCCAAGCATTCATCGATGACGACGGACCTTGTGACTCTGTTAATGACTAAAAGGCAAAGTGTGGCAAACTTTTTTGAGCCACTGCAACATGATGCAGACTCTGGTGGATGCAAGATGGCGCTCCATTTCATTGTACAAGAGGTGCTAAGTAGTTCTTGAAGAAAAATTTCAAGGACGAGTTACCAAAAGAGACACTAAGATCTTCTGGTCAGCTCTCAGTCCAAAACTCAATCCTATTGATTTCCATTTCTGGGCTACAACACAAAATATTTTGTATTCGGAAAAACCTCAATCCATTCCATAATTTAGTGTGTGAAACTTTTATGTGCAAATTATGACGCAGAAACAATTGAGAAGGTGACGAAGAGCGTCTTGAAGCGCGCAAGCCTTTGACTACAGGATTCCGGCGTTCATTTCCAACACCTTCTGTAGATAGCCTTTAAAAGTATTTTCAATGAGTTTCAAATAAGTTTGTACTACATGAAATGTAAGTACCAAGCCATGTCTTCAAGAAAATAGATTTGTTTCCTCTAAATTCTTATTTCAAATATTGCTAGTGAGGGGTCAAAGTATTGCAAAAAGAAAAAAAAACACTGTAGGTATGACGTCAAGAAAAAAACAGAAAAAACTCAATTTAGTCTCTTTTGCGGCAATACATTGTTGAGTTATTATACCATGGTTGTCGCAATCGTCGAATGATTTGTGACTGTGACGGTCAACAAGACAACATACATAAATAGAAAACTAAGGTTAAGCAGTGTGAATAACATGAAGGGATTCATCACTAGTGAAATGTGTGTTTATAGTATCGCAGATTAGTGAATAATGTAATCACCACAATAATTGTTCTGGCCACTTATTGTAAAGAACTCTTGACGCGCAGTGCGAGTACCTAGGTAGTTCAGAGTTATGTGGAATAATATTAATAAGCTATCCTGTAGTTGACTTACAGGTATTATATTTTGCTACATTTATTATTTAATGATTTATTTATTTCCATGCATTTGTGTTTACATCATTTCATTATTTAGATTCTTAATTTCTTTACTATACCTACATAGGTTATATTTGTTTGATTATCTGTTAATTATATATTAACATTACAGATAATATCATTGCCGTACTGTCTAAATAAACGTATGCACAAATAGTGATTCTTATTTATAATATTATCAAGAAAGTGAAGTGAAATAATTACTATAAAAGTGAATTGAAATGCCTGCTGTCCAGTGTCCAATACCTAATTGTGATTACGAAACGCCTGACTTAGATGGCGCTATCGTCGCAGCTCTCATTACAGCACACTGTACAACACATAATGCCCCAGTTGTGCCTACTACTCACAAAGTTGAGAAGGTGAACTGTTACAACAGCTGGATCTAGTGAAGAATGGTTCTATTTTTTTTACAAGATGGAATGACTACGTACATTCCACTGGAATCAGCGGACAGGAAGCAGTCATGCAATTGCTCGAATGCTGTGAAGAATCTTTGCATAAGATCTCACCAGATCTGCTGGTTGCAGTCTGTTAAATAAAATGACTGTGAACGTCCTGGCAGCTATTAAGACACTATCAACTGTCCTCATTGTCAAGAAGATTCAACTACACTGAACCAATTCTTAGAGATGTCTTGTCTAGAGGAATTGAAGACCATGAAATTCCATTAGAACTATTAAGCAACACCAAACAAAACTTGACTTTAGAAGTAGTTTTCCAGGTTGTCGAAACATAGGAGTCTGGTAAAAGATCTGCATCACTGCTTGTCACTGGGCAACATTCAGACGCCAGTAGATCATATAGGTAAACGCTTCAATAGAGAAAATTTTAAAGCTAAGCAGATGGAACCAGACAAAAATTTCCATACCCGCAACCCAACTACAAATCTTAATGAGAAGTGCTCATATTGTGGTAAAAAAGGACATGGCTCCAGGACATCAACTCATATCCGCAAGAATGACTGCCCTGCTTATGACCAAACATGCAACTTTTGTAACCGAAAAAATCATTTCGAACAAGTCTGCAGGCCAAAACAGTCTTCAAAAGCTAGCGACACCATATCTGAAGATATGATTAGTAACACATCAGCATTTAATGAAATGTGTTCAGTTGAATTATCTGATTCAAACAAATTTCTTGAATTTAGTAATTAAAGTTTATTTATTTAGTAGTTAGTTACTTAATTATAGTTAATTAGTTATTAAGTAGTTATAGTTTATAAAAAGGTATAGGCCTATAGCAAATATAGATCCAATACTAAAGTTCTATTCTATACAAACTGCATAGTGCTATTAACAGTTAAAAGTTAAAGTTTAAATACAGAACATGATGAAGTACGGCAGATGGACGAGCGCAGCTGTGCTTCGCTTACAATCACCTGCGTAGATAGAAAAATAAAATAATCTAGTTGTAGAATGAAACTATAGGAGAATGAAAATAGAAAGGATTTGATAAAGGTAATTTAATTTGAATACTTTAGATTTCGTAATTGTAATCTTATGGTTACTTGTAATTAAATGTAATTTAGTTCGATAGAACATAAAGAGTAAATAAATAATTCATGATATGATAATATATATAATCATATCGACTGGATTAAGAATATCCAATAAGTCATAAGAATATAGTAATTTGGCAATTTTCTGCTAATTAAATATTTAATTGTATTAATTCAATACGAGGTATAAAATTCAATGAATGGTAGGGAAGGAACGATTTTACCACGTTAAATTAATAACTTCAGAAAACAAGTAGGCAATGTCACATACCCTTGATACAGCGGTAAGCCAGGAGCAAATGTCTTCCGGTGGCAAATTCCAGACGTCTCACATAGTGGTAAAGCTTTAGCCTGCCATCTCTGATATAATAGATATGAGGAGCGAGAACAAAATGAATTGACGATACGCTAATATGGAACATAGAATTCTAACGCTAAAACAAATTTTCTTTCATTATAACTCATAGAAAATGAGATGCATAATCAAGGAGTGACAATTATGAAAATATATTCCTTGTTACTTTTCCTAGCTTTAATTACCGTTTGGTAATTAAACTGAGTCATGATTTGGCAATTAAAGCGGGGCCTGCCTGTACTGGCAGGCCCCGCTTTTATTTCCAAAATCACAACTCAGTCTTATTACAAATGGAAATAACAGCGAAGTAGAATTATATAGGTGTAAGCCAAGAATATATATAATTGTAACTTCTTAAAAATTTCATTTTCTAATAGCTCGAATTAAAAAAAACGTTTTTAAAACACGTATAGCTTATCGTAAAGATGAAAGCTCTGTGATGAAAGTGAATGAATCAAAAGCATTAAAATATAACCATAGATTAACACTCACTCAGTATTGGTAAGTAATTAGTTAGATATTTTGATTTATGTAATTGTGTTACATGACCAAACAGTAATTTTATATGTACACTTTAAAATATTTTTGGCAGTACGTGGAGGTCAAAAAGTAACCAAGAAAGTACTCTTCACTTTCGATGTCAAAAAAAGTAACCAAGTAGATCCTATGTATCGTTTAGATTTATTTTAGAATATCACAAGCAACACTTAACTAAATAAAAAGCAATCTAAGCGAAAGCGCTTAGAAAATGCAATAGACACTATATATCGATATCAAATACACATACATCTAAATTAAAAATATTTATTAACTGTTTCAATGGATTATTGATAAATGATGCAACTATATTTCACTTATTGTTTTTAAATAGTATAAACGATAAAGAAAGTCTGATCTTTCAGATACATCTTCGGTTGGCGATGCAACACTATAATTCTGATCATAAATAGTATGAAATTTTAGGTATCTACAGGGTGTCCGGCACTTTTGTTGCCAAACTTTAATATAAGGTTGCGTTCGTCGAAATAAACACATTTCATTCCATGAAGGTATGGTCTAAAATGCTTAGTTAAAAAGTTACAAGGGTAGGAAAGTAGTATCTGTACCATTTATTATTAGGTATTATTTAACATTATATTTTTAATGTTGCGATAAGAAACAAAACATGTTTAACAGTAATTATTAGGAGCACAAGAAACATAATCTTAAATTAGGTTACATGTTTACAGATTGTGTTCAATTTGTTCAAGGATTCGTGAAACTCCTGGTGTCTTTGCTCGCGTTCGCCAATCATTGGACAAACGTTTGAACGGCTGCATCGCAACAAATGGGAGGCAGTTTGAACACATTTTGTATGCATGTAACCTAATTTAAGATTAAGTTTCTTGTGCTCTTAATAATTACTGTTAAAAATGTTTTGATTTTTTATCGCAACATTAAAAAAATAATGTTAACTAATAATAATAAATGGTACAGATACTACTTTCCTAACCTTGTAACTTTTTAACTAAGCATTTTAGACCATACCTTCATAGATTAAAAAGTGTTTATTTCGATAAGTGCAAACTTATGTTAAAGTTTGGCAACAAAAGTGTCGGCACCCTGTATTCTAAAATGGAATTCCGTAATATGATATATATCTAATTACTGGTGTTGTTTCGATTCATTCAGGTAGATATCGGAATTGATCATAAATTATACGAAATTTTAGATATCTCTTCTAAAATGAAACTCAATAATGTAATAGATATCTATTTACTAGTGTTGTTTCGATTTGCATTAGACGATTTCTGATTAGAAAATAAACGATGCAGACTACAGTGAAGATTTTTGGATACTGATGTCTGATGGTAGAAACAAATTAAATTTCTAAATAATCAAATAATTTAGATAGATTCAGTTAGATATCTAATTTAAGTGTATTTCATATCTATTACCGGCATGCGCTACCAGCGCAACGAATTAGACACGACCCGATATCCAATAGATTCGTACATGTTTGCTGGGCAGGCTCTCAGATCGAGTCAACAGTTGCATTTCCCCACTCCAATTTGTAAGAACACTCTATTGTTCTTACAATATATTTCAATTCAATTTCCCGCCTTTAAAAACAAGACGGTGACACAACGCACTTTTAAAATAGAAATTGTTGAGAGTAGGTAATGTATCTCATTGTAGTATACATAATATCTTTGTTTACAATGTTTGGCTTCATATTTAGTGACGCGCCAATTTCTTATGACGTTCTTGTGACGCAAATTATGATATAATAATTTCTTCTGACGCAAGTTATGATAAAATAATAATTATTGAACTTATGATTTAATTGTTAGCAATTAAAATAACAGTTTAATAATAATTAGTATATACTTTTTCTTATATGATGGAAACTGTGGAACAGTCGGTTACATTATAGTTTACCTTAAATCCGTAATTCAAGTTATAATGCCGTTCAAGTATAGCCGCGCCATATAAAATCTATGATGGGCACAAGAACCTACCAGTTTTTGGAGTTCCA
The DNA here is from genome assembly GCA_947561585.1 of Caprella mutica. Classification (NCBI taxonomy): domain Eukaryota; kingdom Metazoa; phylum Arthropoda; class Malacostraca; order Amphipoda; family Caprellidae; genus Caprella; species Caprella mutica. The sequence continues at coordinate 462,142 of CANNZV010000011.1, forward strand.
TTTTGACACTTGCCTGCATAAGACGTGTGATAATTGAGCTCTGAATTATTCTTGAAGATTCGTCTTTAGTTTAAGTATTCTGCTAAGTATATAATACCAGAATTAAGAAAATACTTGATCCCAGTAGTACTGCAGAAACTTTTCGATTAATTAAATTATCTTGAGTACTCTCATCCACCCAGCTCTACCGGCTCTAAGTCAGGGGGGGCGCGTGGGTACTATACCCCAGGTGGCTTGAGGGTAGTCGGCATCAAGTAGGTAGGTAATTTAATGTAGGTAGGATAGCCACACATTGACATAACTGAAAATCTTCAACTAAATAGACCTAGCCTAGCTGTAACATTTTCTAAATTACATATGTTTAGAATCTAGTTTCAGCTAGTACCTGGGTTCATGACTATTGTTTATTTTCTGTAAGTTGGGCTGCTAGTTGAATCTTTTGAGTTCTCTACAGGCAATGGTTATAGTCTAAACACTTAACTAGACCAAACTTTTTGCTTGGAAGACTTCTCTCTAGCCAGTCTGTCTTTTTTTTTTTTTTTTTTTTTCCTTAATTAGATTTCAAACTCTGTTAAACTAGGTAGGTAGGTGTTTAGAAATATAATAGATAGACTTAGACTGTATTGTATCTACTTGTGGTCCTGTACTTGCTGATCAATGCTATAAAATAACCAAAATGGAACTCTCACCAAGTCCAAGTGATCAGATCCTGGCATATGAATCTCAATATGAGACCCATAAAGTACAAGTACAAACATGTGCCACAAACATCAATGAACAAAGTAACACTGTCACAAATCTTCATGATCCTTCCTGTAAAAATAAGGCATATATAATCCCTGAAACCCAGTTTCCTTGTTCACAATCAACTGATGCTGCAACGGCTGCTGGTGGCATTGATAGTCTTGAAGACAGTCTCCAAAATAATGGTTCCTCTCAAAGATTAAAGTCTCTGCCTTCCAATCATACTATGAATAGTCTTGGACAGAATAGTGTAGTTATTATTAAACCTACGGACCAAAATAATAGGCAAATGATGAACAATCCAATCAGATTTCACGAGTATTTCACTCAATCAAAGTTCAACGAGTATTGTGACTCAATCAAAGATGTTAGATCAAACCAAAAACTTAACATAATTGTAGTAGAATTTAAAAGAGAATGTGTTGACAATATAAATTTCAGGGAATTATTAGAAATAACAAAAATAGGGCAATGGGATGTAGTATGCTACAAACCAAATTCAGAAAAATTTAAACTTGGTGTTATTTCACCAATCAGTATTGATGAAGATATCTCTAGTATTAAGAAATATCTTAAGGTGAAAGATTCAAACGCTCAATTGGTAAAAGTTGAAAGACTTCAACGAAAAAAATCTAATGGTGATGGATGGGAACCCTCGGTCACTATTAAGTTGACATTTGATGGAGAAGTACTTCCATCAGCAGTGACAATAGCTCACTGCTTCTTCAAAGTTAGACCCTATGTTGGCCTTCCAAGGCAATGTTTCAAATGCCAAAGGATTGGCCACTTTGCAAAGAGTTGTAAATCTGTTAATCCTAGGTGTCTTCTGTGTGGAGAAAACCATAATAAAGATGACTGTTCAAAAGCTCCTCGGGAATTCCACTGCGCCAATTGTAGTGGGAATCACAAGGCCAATTCCAGAGACTGTGAATACTATGAATCTGCAAGAAAGATAGAATTTATAAGACAAAGAGACAATATAAGCTACAATGAAGCAAAACTGCAAATACAAAACCCCAGACTAAACAGTAAGATGCAACAAACAAAACAAACAAACTTGCAAAGTTCATCAGCTACTCCATCATACAGAGACATCACTACAGGTATGCATAGAACAAAAATGGTTAAAGATGCAGAACAACAAACTGAACATCCTATAACTTATCCGTCTGAGAACAAATCACCTGCTTTAGAATCCGACTCATTTCTAGACAAACTGAAAGAAGCCATATCAGAAATAATTCATCAAATATTCATCAAAAAAGCTCATTCAGAAGATACAAATAATACCATTGTTGATCAGATTTTCAGCCATAAATTTAAATATAAAACACACAAGAGCACAAAGAATATTGAAACTGAAACCAACAAAGAGGTTACTAATTTGAGTTCACCCATCAAAACTGCTGTAGGTGACATAGACTTATTTAGTGAACCTGTGGACGATGGAGTTTTGAGCAGTGACTCATCTACAGATCTTTCTACTCATGAAACAGTTAGAGATGAAAATGAGAATGAACCAGAAGCAGTAAATAATAATAGGAAGCGAAGAGCTGAAGCTCAGCTGCAGAAACAATCTAAAAAAAGAAAGAATAAGAGAAAAAATAAATCCAAAAAATAGCTCTTGCCCATCAATCTAATTTATCAGGCATTCAACTAAACTGTAGAAGCATAAATAATAAATTAGGAGAGATAAAACTCAAACTATATACATCAAAGCCTGATTACATGGCCCTTTGCGAGACATGGATTACAAATAGAAAGTTTGAGCCTAAATTTCATGGCTATTCAGCCATCTGGCATCATAGAGAGCACATGAATGGGGGAGGGCTTGGCATCATTATAAAGAGGGGCATTCAATATAAAAATATTCCCATAATACCATTTGTAGGTGGGGTACTTGAAATCCAAGCTATAGAAATTTATTTAAAAAATAACTTTAAAGTATCTTTACTAAATGTTTACAATCCTAATAAAAATATGACAATACAAGAATTTCTCCATTATGTTAATCAATTACATGAAAACTACTTGATAGTTGGGGATTTCAATGCTCATTCAAGAGCCATTTCCAATAGATGCATTAGACCAAATCCCTCAGGTAGAGCTATAGAACAACTCATTCTGAATCATAATTTAGTGCTAATAAACCCACCTGATTTCTACACCCATATAAACTCACACACTGGTCAACTCTCGTCCTTAGATCTAGTTTTTTGTTCCCCACATATTTCTCCTGACATAACCATTTCCCATCTGCATGACATTGGAAGTGATCATCTTCCGATAGGAGTAGTTTTGAACAGGCAACCTGAATTCTATGAAAGTAAAGTCAGGCCAAAACTGAAATTTAGCAAAGAAAACCTTACAGAATTTGCAAAGAATATTCCAGAAACTTGCCTTATCCAGCCTAATAATATAGATACATTAGCTGAGGACTTTCTGAATAGATTGAACCAGTCTGCAGAGAAATGTATAAAAAAATCCAGTGGTAAAATTAAAATTCGAAAAAGTCTACCATGGTGGGACACAGACTGTTCAGATGCTGTTAGCCATAGGAAACAAGCTTATCGCAGACTTCTTCTTCATCCTACTCAAGAAAATGTTACTGAATATAGAACCAGACTTAGAGAAGCCCAAAAAATAATAAAAAAGAAGAAAAGAAACAGCTTTAGAGAATTCATAAACTCCATTCAGTTTGACACTCCTTATTCAGTAGTCTGGAAAAAGTTTAGGAGGTTGAAAGGACATACTTCTCAAGAAAATGTGATATTTCAGCATAATGGTCATCATATTTCAGACCTGAAAGAAAAAAGCAATTTACTGGCTGCTGAATTCACAAAATTACCTAGTAATCATAACCCCATAATGGTGGACCTATTGGGAAGCAATATAGGTGAACAAAACCATGAAGACCCTCAATACAACCATGACATCACATACAACGAGCTCACTACAGCCCTATCTCAGACAAACAACTCTTCTCCTGGAGCAGACAATATATCTAATGTGATGCTAAGGTATTTACAACCCTCACAATTGGCTGAGTTGCTGTGTATGTTCAATCAAAGTTTCAGAACTGGTATTTTTCCTAAAATATGGAAATCAGGCCTGGTAGTTCCTATTTTAAAGCCTGGTAAGGACAAACACTCAGTCTCATCCTATAGGCCAATTTCCCTTCTATCCTGTGTAGGCAAGCTCCTAGAAAGAATCATAAAGAGTAGACTAGAATACATTGTTGAGACCAATAACATTCTCCCTAATATCATGTGTGGCTTCAGAAGAGGTATAGGTACGATAGATGTCTTGCTGCGCATTGAACATTCGATTAGGCAAGCTATTGATGCAAGGGATATATGTGTAGTTGTTTATATAGATTTGAAAAGTGCGTTTGACACAATCTGGGGTGATGGGGTTATTCTCAAGTTAAGAAGAAATGGTGTTCAGGGTAACTTATTGAAATGGCTACATAACTATTTTAAAGACAGATCTATTAATACTATGCTAGAAGGAACACTATCTGATGCTTATGAACAAATAGCTGGGACCCCACAGGGTGCCATCTTATCACCCCTGTTATTTAATCTCATGATGAAAGATATTCCCCAAGATAACAATGTCGAAATATTTATGTATGCAGATGATATAACTGTCGTATGCTCTTGTAAGGAATCAGAAGATGTTCGAATAAAAATGCAAGCATATCTTAATAAATTTGAAGAATGGTCAGAGGAGTGGGGTCTGATCATCAACCCCATTAAAACTGTAGTGCAACATTATACTAAAAAAAGGATTCCATGTCCAAATTTCAGATTGAGAAATCAAGCATTACAGTATAAAAAAGAACAAAAACTCTTGGGGTTGATGATGGACTCTCCTAATCTCACTTTCAAATGTCACATAGAATATCTGAAAAATGACTGTCTGAAAAGAATAGACATCTTAAAATCCTTCTCAACTGTTAAATATGGTGCAACAACAAAAGTACTAAGGAATTTCTACGTAGCATATATAAGATCCAAGATTGACTATGGAGCAGTAATATACGGGGGAGCTTCCCCAAGCAATCTAAAGAAGCTTGACTCAGTGCAGAATGCTTGTTTAAGAGTAATCCTTGGTGCTAGAAAATCAAGTCCGGAGCTCTCACTTCAAGCAGAAGCCCATATTCCTCCACTTGATCTACATCGTATATTCCTCTTAAGTAAACAATATATTGTAATAAAATCTAAACCTACAACCGATGGTACTGCCCAATTCGTACTTGACAGACCAACTCCATGCAGATCTTTTTTGGATCGAAGCAAGAAATCTTTAACCTTACTCAATATGCCCATTATCAAAAGAACTCCTGAAAAAACAGATCAGATTGAACCATGGAAACGCCTTGAGAAATTTATAAAAGTAGAATATGAAGAGGAAGTTTACAATAATGATACATTCAGATCTTATAATGAGAGGCATTATCCTAATTACAAACATCTCTATTCTGATGGTTCAAAGGTAACAAATCCACTGTCAACCTCTTGTGCAATTTACTCAGAGCACCATAAATTAACAGAGTGCTGGAAACTCAGACCTGAACATTCAGTTCTACATGCAGAACTTTATGGCATCTTACAGGCACTTATGTTTTTACAAAGAAACCCTTTCCCATCAGTGATTTTGTACACAGATTCCCAAAGTGCTCTATTTTTGTTATTGAAACCTAAGCCTAAGACATATATAAATATTATATATAAAATTAAAATTTTGCTCTTAGAACTAAATTGCACTTCTTCAGTTATCCTACATTGGGTGAGGGGACACATTGGAGTATGTGGAAATGAAATAGCTGATACTGCAGCTAATAAAGGTCACCATAATGATAGAAGTGAATTCCTTAATCTAACCAGAGAAGAAATTATTAGTAACCTTAAAATAAATTTTAAAAAATTCTGGGATGACTCTTGGAAATGTTCTACAGAGATTACTGGTAAAGGGCTATTTTTGAGGAACATTCGAGATAATATATACTGCAATCTACCAGTTGGTACTCTGAGATGTCGCAGAAGTGAAAGCATAATTCACAGACTAAGGATAGGCCATGCAAATTTGAATCAGAGCTTACATAGAATAGGCAAATCAGATAGTGAAGAATGTGAAAATTGCAGAGTGCCTGAAACAGTTGACCACTACCTGTTAGATTGTGCTTCTTATCAAAATCAAAGAAACAGAATGTTCAGAGAACTCCAAGTAGTTGGAGTAACCTCCCCAAATACTAAAATCGTCCTTGGAGGAGAAGATAGTCTAAAAAATGTACTGAAAAGTATATTGAACATAGCTATTAGGTATGTAAAAGCCACAGGAAGGTTTGATCTGCTCTAAATAATAAATAATAGTACTCCGAAGTCAAGCCAAACCTTTAGATTATGATAATATAATTGTTAAATATGGATTCCTGACTTTGGTGGTGGCTTGACTCTATTGAGTGGGTCAGGATGCTCAATACCTACAAATCCCCCAGTAAAAATAAAACTGATACTGTCAAAGAAACCAAAACAAAACCATTGATAATTCCAGGGATAAGTAGAGTGCAGTATTTTAAAACACTCTTCCTTCCCTTCACTCCCCTAAAAAAAAAAAAAAAAAAACCTACCAGTTACTTCATTTGTATATAATGTGTTATTAATAATATCTAATGTATAACTTTTCATCCCAGTAGGTCCTATCTCTGTCCTTCCAGATGAGACAAGTTATAGTGACTGAAGAGAAACCTGTTCGTTTGTATCCCAGTACTGAGTACTACAGTAGGACGTAGCCCGTAGGTCCTGCTCCTGTCGCTGTCCCCATCCATCTGGATGAGACAATGTACTGTAGTAAGAAGAGAACCCCCATGTTTTCCAGAATGAATTCATTTTGTAAACCTGTTGTATTTGCAATAGTTCTAAATTTTAATGGTTAATATATTTTCTGATTTTATTTTTTTCAAACTTAGGTAGTATTTTTTTCAAACTTAGGTAGTGTCGGACCGGGTGGCTTTGCGCATTTTCCGCATACTTTGATTTTACGAATAAACTAGAGAAGTCAGTAATCTGATTTTTTGTGTGCAGATAGATGAAGGGTAGACCTAGGTGCACACCAAGTTTCAACTCTTTAAGTTTAATAGAATAAAAGTTATCATTGAAAAACTCAAAACTGTAACCGGGTGAATTTTGCGCAATTACCGGGTGTACTTGCGCACCGCGCAAACTCACCCAATGTGAAACTGCGCAGTGCGCAAGTTCACCCTATGTATAAACTGTACATAGAAAATCTAACCCCGATAATCGATATCATGATATGCTATGCAACTGCCGTAAATCTGCCCCAATCCTCTATGCAACTGCCCCAATCTGCTGTGCAATTGCAGTGAGGCTGCTGTGAAATTGCCGTGAGGCCAGTCTGCAGATATGTCTCTTCTCCCGCAGAGATTTTAATTTGAGAGACAGTTGCTCTCTGACTCTCAGTAGCAGATTCAGAATCTCCCGCAGCTAAATTAATGGTAATATAGGAATTAATTCAAAATCTCCCGCAGCTAAATTAATGGCAACATAGGAATTAATTCAAGATCTCCCGCAGAGATCTCCAATTTCTAAAAATTCAATGAAAAACTCCCGCAGAGAGTCTTGGAAAAATGTTCCATATTCTGCAGACTGGCCGTGAGGCTGCTGTGTAATTGCCGTGAGGCTGCTGTGCAATTGCCGTGAGGCTGCTGTCGAATTACCGTGAGGCTGCTGTGGAATTGCTGTGGAATTGCCGTGAGTCTGCTGTGGAATTGCCGTGAGTCTGCTGTGGAATAGCCGTGAGTCTGCTGTGGAATTGCCGTGAGTCTGCTGTGGAATTGCCGTGAGTCTGCTGTGGTATTGCCGTGAGACTGTGAGTCTGCTGTGGAATTGCCGTGAGTCTGCTGTGGAATTGCCGTGAGTCTGCTGTGGAATTGCCGTGAGTCTGCTGTGAAATTGCCGTGAGTCTGCTGTGGAATTGCCGTGAGTCTGCTGTGGAATTGCCGTGAGTCTGCTGTGGAATTGCCGTGAGTCTGCTGTGGAATTGTCATGAGTCTGCTGTGGAATTGCCGTGAGTCTGCTGTGGAATTGCCGTGAGTCTGCTGTGGAATTGCCGTGAGTCTGCTGTGGAATTGCCGTGAGTCTGCTGTGGAATTGCCGTGAGTCTGCTGTGGAATTGCCGTGAGTCTGCTGTGGAATTGCCGTGAGTCTGCTGTGGAATTGCCGTGAGTCTGCTGTGGAATTGCCGTGAGTCTGCTGTGGAATTGCCGTGAGTCTGCTGTGGAATTGCCGTGAGTCTGCTGTGCAATTGCCGTGAGTCTGCTGTGCAATTGACGTGAGTCTGCTGTGCAATTGACGTGAGTCTGCTGTGCAATTGACGTGAGTCTGCTGTGCAATTGCCGTGAGGCTGCTGTGCAATTGCCGTGAGGCTGCTGTGCAATTGCCCTGAGGCTGCTGTGGAATTGTCGTGAGGGCGAGGCTGCTGTGCAACTGCTGTGAAGCTTCTGTGCAACTGCTGTGAAGCTGCTGTGCAACTGCTGTGCAACTGCCGCGAGGCTGCTGTGCAACTGCTGCGAGGCTGCTGTGCAACTGCTGCGAGGCTGCTGTGCAACTGCTGCGAGGCTGCTGTGCAACTGCTGCGAGGCTGCTGTGCAACTGCTGCGAGGCTGCTGTGCAACTGCCGCGAGGCTGCTTAGCAACTGCCGCGAGGCTGCTGTGCAACTGCCGCGAGGCTGCTGTGCAACTGCCGCGAGGCTGCTGTGCAACTGCCGCGAGGCTGCTGTGCAACTGCCGCGAGGCTGTTGTGCAACTGCCGCGAGGCTGTTGTGCAACTGCTGTGAGGCTGTTCTGCAACTGCTGTGAGGCTGCTGTAGAATTGCCGTGATATAGGAGTATCGGGGATGAATATCACTGGTTTATTAATGAATAAGAGCTCTTCAACTTTATTAATAAATGTGCGCAAGTTTACCCCTGAATTAAAATATACCCAGGGTGTTCTTGCGCATCTAGTATATTGGTTATATCTCAATAATTTATAATTATTATTAGAATCATCTTGCATGACGTTAATCTGCAGTAAATTATGCGTATCCAACGTAAATTGTAATCAAATTGGAGCATAATTATCAACACTACAGCATAGTTCGCGGAGATTTGATTCTAGTCCAAAATAATTATTTTGCTATAAAAAGCATAGGTCTCTGTTTGAACACTTAGTATCCATACTTAATCCGTTACGATTTTCGTGAAATTTATGTACTATGGGGTTTAAGAGCTGCTCTTTATAATGGTGTTGTCAGATTTGAAATATTTTCATGCATTCACCGTCAATTACCGATGCGCAACTTCACCCGGAATGTTGAAGTGCGCAAAGCCACCCGGTCTGACGCTGTTATCGCTGCCAATAGGGCAGAGCAAACTCGTTGCTCTAATCCTGGTTTAAAAGTTATTAGGGGGATTAATGATGGTCCTTAAAGTTAACTCAAGTCTATTGTAGATTAGGGTAACACACAGAAAGCATGGACAGAGGCTGAAGGCTGAAAATGAACAAAACAAAAATAAGAATAAATAACAAACAAACAGAAATAAGATAATTAAACATAAGGAAATAATAATAATAAATAATAATTCAAACTAATAAAATATAAACAAATAATAAGACAGAATCTGAAGAACTAAACTTACAGGCATAAATGAATGGAGCAGGAGTAAGTATGGCAGAGAAGGAGGATGAACATTTACTTAACTTAAGTAATAGCTATGAATGATTAATGAAATGTTAGTAATCTGAAAAAATGAATGGAAAATAGAATAAAAATGGAATGATTAAATGTTGTCTAAAAACTTCTCCTATAACAACGCTAATTGGAAAAATTTCATCATAATATGCTATAACTACCATGCCAGTCTGTATTTCTTGGTAAATTCCACCGATATGTGGGTGGATTTTTATTTTCTTTGAAAAACATATTCTGGCAAAGTCAGTGGATTTTTAGCTATTTATTCCTATGCTGCTATTAATTTTCGGTGGATATATAATATATTGGGAAAATGTTGGTGGATCACTGGATCAGCCAAATTACTGGAAATTTATGGTGGATTTTTTTAGCTTTTTAAAAAAGTCAGTGGGATTTTGTGCACTAAATACAGACTGGCTACCATGTTTCACACTTTCAGAGACTGGAAAATTGTAAGCCAATTTTTGAGTCAAAATTTTCTTAAAATTCTGAGCCAAGCCAATTTGGCTCATTTTTTGAAGATTTAAAGCCAAAATTTACATGGGAACACCAGACTGCAGGAACTAGTAAAGTGTTCTCCAAGAAATCCTCTATTTTGACTTCTGTTATCAGTAAAATACATGTAAATATAGGAGGAAATTGAGAATTGTTCGCACAGAAAATGTTAAAAATGTCCCATATTCTGCAGACTGGTGGGAACATACTCAACATAGCCAGACTGCAGGAACTGGTAGTGGTCCTAGTTCAAGAATATGTACCAAGTCGCCGATTAATTGTCGACTTAAAATTTGTGAAAATAAGCATCTTTCACATATATAGACGACTAATGAGTACTTAAATTAGATTTAAAATTAAAATTAGTGACTCATAATCATAAACAGCGGAACCGCGCTGTTTCTCTGTTGAAATGTTAACAAAGCCGCCATTTTGTTTTGATATTACTCGCTCCATGATGTAGCTATAATTCAAATTGTGTATCAGTTTTCTGTTTTCGGTGTTCTTTTGTTATGAATGATGTGGTCACTCACTACTTGTCATTTTAATTTGATGCTCTCTGACTAATTATTGGAAAGAAAAATGAATAACTATGAAAGAAAGTATGCCTGTCTCAGGCTCTCTGTGATTGGCTGGTATCAGTTGTATGCCTCTCTCTGATTGGCTGATACGCTCTCAATTAATTTAGGTAGTTATAATAATATAGGTGTATTGACGACTGTCGACTTTCAAAATTGGAATCAAATTATGAAAAAAAAGATATATTGGTGACTCAATGAACATTCTCTGAAACTAGGGTAGTGGTAAAGTGTTCTCCAAGGAATCCTCTATTATGACTTCTGTTCTCAGTAAAATAGTAAAAATACATGTAAATATAGGAGGAAATTAAGGATTGTTCGCACAGAAAATGTTAAAAATGTCCCATATTCTGGAGACTGGCAACATAGGAACTATATAATTCAAAATTTAAAGTCAATTAGACATAGCTATCTGAGTTTTGACCTTTTGAAATCTAAGCCAATTAATTGGCTTTAACAGACATACTCTGTAACATGGTCTAATACATATGTTCCTATGTTACTATGTATAAATATCACATTACTTTCCAGCCACTGTTTCCAGTTGAAGGTAATAAATAGCAGAATTATATTAAAAAGTGCTCTCAAATCGTAGTCTCAATGTTACATAGCTATATCATATTTTAATGTATTGTTACTTTTTCTATTACTGAGTTTCTAGTGAAGAGCTTATTCAACAGTCATCAGATAATGCTTTTACCAAATTTATTTATTAATACTTTCTTGTTCCTTTTGTAATTTTTAGTTAAGAAGTTTTCAGGTCAAACGGTTCACCTTTCGGAGAACCACTGATCTTTACTCTTTAGGTGTAAGGTTAAAATTAAAGTATCTGAAATGTGGCGACCTGGATCCAATTTCTCACTAATTTGGCGACTTTCCCGCCACACTTTGAAACATGGGAAATACAGACTGGGAGCTGCGTGACCTCAGTCTGCAGAATATGAGAGATATTTGGGATATTCTCTCTGAACAATTTTGAATTAATTCCTATATTTACAATAATTTTGCTATGAACACTTCTGAATTAATTCCTATATTTACATTATTATTATAGTAACATTAATTTTGCTACAAACAGAATAAGAGATGTCTACAAACATTTCACCAGTTTCTGCAGACTGGACGTGACCCACTGACTTTCAGTCTCAAGTGTCCAGCCAGTGTCAGTAGCAGATTCAGAATCTCCCGCAGCTAAATTAATGGTAACATAGGAATTAATTCAAAAACTCCCGCAGCTAAATTAATGGTAACATAAGAATTAATTCAAGATCTGCGATTTCTAAAATTCAATCCAAAACTCCGCATAGTCTTGGAAAAATGTTTCATATTCTGCAAACTGGGTGCCAGTCTGTATATGGTGCACAAAATTCCACTGACTTTTTCAAAAAGCTGATACCTAAAATCAATCCAGACTGCATTTCGTCGTAAAACAAGTCGGTGGAATTTTTTCCCTTGGATTGGAAAATAATATTCTGGCAAAGTGGTGGTGGATCAGCCAAATTGATGGTGGATTTTTTCAGCTTTTTGGAAAAGTCAGTGGAATTTTGTGCACCAAATACAGCAACAGGCCATGTTCAATGTTGCAGAGTAGCGTCGACCAGGATCGCTTCCCGCAATTTGCGCAAACTTTGCTATAACTCGGAAAATAAGTTAGGTATCTCAACAAAAATTGGCATGATTATTCACCTCTGTATGATGCTTAATCGTAGTAATTCTTTAGTTTCTATCTCTAGTACTTTCTCTTTTATGGGATGAAATATGTGCGTGGGAGAATTCTGACTTTAAGGGGTCGTTTCCCGCAGTGCCTGGGATCGGTTCCCGCACTGCGGGAACCAACCCTTTTTCAACTGCCCCACAGTGCGGGAACCGACTCTCATTCATTATCTACCACGTTGTGGGAATCAGCCATGAAGAGTAGCTAGTCCTATCTACACTACGATAATGACTGCTTTTGATAACGTTGCCAGGTTAAATGAAACAAGTTATGAAAATGCTTTATTTAAGATACAGAATTTCCAAAATAAACTAGAAATGAAACTATATTTAGTATAGTTTTAATCAAATAATATATTCTTAGAATATGGCCATAAAATAATAATAGAATGCCCGGGCCTTATGTGGCTTTTCTGTTTACGAACATTTATTTAAACTAATTGTTCAATTTGGTTTATCAATGCCTATGTACAATAGTTCCTTCTCAAATGAAACTACACAAATTAAACAATATTTTTCTTCTACATTCTTCAAGTACTCCTCTGTTGCCTGGGGTTGAAATTTAAAACAGGTGCCTTATCTATATCCATGTCTGATTCTTCAGCACTTGTGCTGGAGCAAATAGGCTGCAACAGCTCTTCTACTTTTTCCGTTTTCTTATTTTAACAATTCATTTTCTTTTCTTTATCTATTTCATCACAAAATTCTTAATTCATCCATAGTCAGAACTTGAGCTTCAGGATTTATCCTACGTCGAACTTTTCGATGTTGCACTCTTTGTGTGAAGTGGTCTTACAAAATCTGCTCGAAACTCCTATTGATAGATATTTCTTTCTTATAGGATGAGGTATTCAATTCAGTGAAAGTGTTCTCTTTGTGATAATTGATGTGGGCTCTACCAGATATGTTTGGTTCTTCTTTATTGCCTGGCTACTTTTGGGGACTTGCTTGATGTCTGAGTTTCCTTTTCTCCTCGGGAGGTTAGTGGTGGTTCTCTTTCACTACTAGTGGATTGGTGTTCTCTCATTGGTGTTGCCACGTGATGTTGAAGTAACTGAGACGCTACTGCCTTTGTATCTTGATAAAGTTGCTGCAAATGCGGATTAAACGAGCTTTCTGGGTACATTGTTTCACTGATTAAATAGATACCAGTTGCTACCATCAATATTCTCTGGAGCAAAAACTGTATTCCAAGTTTGGTCAGTAAGTTCAATAAACTCAGTGACTGTGCAGCATGATTTTTAGCAGTCCATTCTGTGATGGCTTTATACCATATAGATTTTAATGGTTTGAAGCAGCACTTATCCATTGGCTGGAGCGGAACCTCTCTGTTGTGGTGTGTGGAGAAAGCTTCAATAACGTTACGTTTTCTGCTTTGGCTTTATGTATCAATTTGAGATTTATATGCGTAGCTACTATGTCCATCATATATCAGGAGAAGAGAATGTTGGGTGTAGCTTTCGTAAAATTTGACAAATCAAACATAAAAAATAATTATGTCATCCACCCGTTTTCCGATCGTGCATGTTGAGTCCCAGGATAAGGATTGGGAGTGTGCCAATAGCCATAAGGTTGACACCTTTAAATAAAGTTTGATTACATAGAGCAATTCTGCATGATACGATATTAGCAATTTTTTAGTGATTTCAACACTGAAGTGCATAATTTGTAACTATTACGTCAGGTCTCACCTTTAAAAATGATAAGTGGGTGTAACTTATCTCCTGCCACTGCTGTCACTGTTATTGCTCCTAGTTCTCTTCATTCGGTCACGGAAAGCCCATTCGTGAATTCCAATTTATTTTGCAGCTATCCATGATGGAATCCACCTCCCACTTTACCAATCGCATCTCTTACTTTGCTTTCATCTAATTTATTTATCTTTTTTTCGGCATGATCAAACAAGTTATATAATGTATTTAATAGTTATGATAACCTGGAAGAAATATAATATATTACTCACGCAAACATATAATATATACTTAATATGGATATTTTGATGTGCGGGAACCAACCCTGAAAAAGTGCGGGAAGCGACCCTAGCCCATATTTATCGATCGGGTCGATTCTCGCACTTACATTTTCCTTTATAGTTTTAGAAATGGCTTGAGTTGACAAAATTCCTTTTAAAGCCTGTTAACCAAGTACATACCCTATATGCATACCAATTCTTAGATAGGTATCATCTTTCGTTTACTTGTAATGTCAAAGTTTGCGCGATAGTTGAAAACATCAGTGGAAAATTTTTTCAGGTACCTAAAATGTATGTTTTATTTGAACGCGAATATAATTTTACTTATCGTGAGTATATCAAATGTAAATATATCAAAAGATTGCTAAGAAACAGTTCTTTTAGATGGTGTTTACAGATTTGAAAAATAATGTTTCGTTCGGAAGTTATATAGGGTGCGGGAACCGACAGTGGATCATTCACTGCGGGAACCGATCCGGGTCGACGCTAAGTCAGTTGAAGACAATTAATTGGCTTAGATTTCAAAAGGTCAAAACTCAGATATGTCTAATTGGCTTAAACTTCTGAATTAATTCCTATGTTCCCATGTTAATTTTGGCTTAAAATCTTCAAAAAATGAGCCAAATTGGCTTGGCTCAGAATTTTTGTGAAATTTTGGCTCAAAGATTGGCTTACAATTTTCCAGCCTCTGAAACAATAAACATAGGCAACAGGCAACAATTTCCAATAATATTGCTCATCCACCCAGTCTGCGACTGCAGAAACTGTTCGTAGAGATGTCGTTTTCTGTTCACCAGTCTGCATAAATTGATCAAGTGTTCATATAGGTCTCTTACTTTGTTTGTAGCAAAATTAATGTAAATAGAGAGATTATTAATTCAGAAGTGTTATTTGGAACGTAGCAAAATTAATGTAAATATAGGAATTAATTCAAAATTGTTCGGTGAGAATATCTCAAATATCTCCCATATTCTGCAAACTGGTCTGTTCGTAGCAAAATTAATATAAATAAAGGGATTTCAGAAGTGTTCCACTGTTTGTAGCAAAATTAATGTAAATATAGGAATTAATTCAAAGTTGTTCAGAGAGAATATCCCAAATATCTCCCATAATCTGCAGACTGGTCATTCACCTACATTTTCCCAAATTATCCTAGTCTGCATGATATATCGGCCAGTCTGCAGAATTTGGGACATTTTAACATTTTCTGTGCGAACAATCCTCAATTTTCTCCTATATTTACATGTATTTTACGGAGAACAGAAGCCAAAATAGAGGATTTATTGGAGAACACTTTACCAGTTACTGCAGTCTGGGATATGTGACATTATTAATATTTTCTGTGTCAATCATCAATCCCTAATTTCCTCCTCTATATTTACATGTACTAAATTCCACCAACATGTTGGTGGATTTTTAGCTATTTATTCCTATGTTACCATTAATTTTCGGTGGAGAAATGGGTAAATGTTGGTAGATCAGCCAAATTATGGTGGATTTTTTCAGCTTTTTCAAAAAGTCAGTGGAATTTTTGTGCACCAAATACAGACTGGAGAACAGAAGGCACAATTGAAGATTTCTTGGAGAACACTTAACCAGTTCCTGTAGTCTGGAAATTATCCACTGAAAATTGGTGGTAATGTCTGTATTTCACGGTAAATTCCACCAACTTGTCAGCAGAATTTTTTTCCCTTTGAAAATAATATTCCAGTAAAATCAGTGGATTTTAAACTATTTATTCCTATGTTACCATTAACCCTTTAGTGGGCAAGTATCACTCGAGTGATACACCATTATATTTAGTTCATTATTTTTCTTCCATTTTATTGTATTAATAAACCACAGACATTGTTGTCTTTCAAATAATCAATAGAAATATCAGTTTTAAAAAAAAAAAATTCTTTTAAAGAAATCCACTAGAATAAAAATATATTGAAAAGTGTTAAACTATGACATACTAAAAATTTAGAACAATCTAACGAGTTTATCGGTAAGTGCCCGCTAAAGGGTTAATTTTTGTTGGATAAATTGAGAAAATCAAAAATGTTGATGGATCAGCCAAATCAACTGAAAATTGTTGGTGGATATTTTCTGCTTTTTGAGAAAGTCTGTGGGATTTTGTGCACCAAATACAGACAGGCCTGACTCCCATCAATTAAGATTAATTTCCTTTTGAGTTTTGACATCAATGATATAGCCTTTGTTTCCTAAGCAGATGTCAAACACCTACATATATCATTCTTTTAAATTTTTATAATATATAGACTTATATGGATCGTTTTATATTACTCTACTCTCTAATGCTCTAAGCCAATGAAGTTCCCGACATTTTGCTAAAACTGAAAGTATTTTAGCAGAAGAGTGCTGAATTTTTCAGAAATTTGCCAAGAATTCCTAAATTAAAGCAAGCAGAGATCAGGAAAATCCATGTTATTGTTATAGAGTATGTCAATTAAAGCCAATTAATTAGCTTAGATTTTAAATTGATTAGATTTTAAATGGTCAAAACTCAGATATATGTAATTGGCTTAAAATTTTGAATTAATTCCTATGTTCCCGTGTTAATTTTGGCTTGAAGTTTTCAAAAATAAGCCCAAATCTGCTCGGTTCAGAACATTTCAATATTTGTGAAATTGGCTTACAAGTTACAGTTTGCCAGCCTCTGAAACATGAAGGAAAATTTACTCTGAATTACACTGTGGATATCCTTCTTTTCAGTTTTTTTTTTATAATTTAGACATAGATCACAATTTCAAGTTTCATAGAAAGTAAGCCTGTATAAATAATATAGTAAAAATGATGAAAACGCCAGAAAACTTCCCTTTCCCCTTTCCACCATATGATATTCAAATCGATTTGATGAAGCAAATATTTGAAGCATTGGAGAAAAGAAATATGGCCATCTTGGAGAGTCCTACAGGCACGGTGAGTAGCTACAGTGTATTATTAATGGAAAAGTCAATTCAGAAGCATCAATCATTATTTCAAGTATATATATTTTTTTTAAAGACAATATTTTTCCATCAAAAACAAGAAGAATATGTTATCAGTGTTAATGGAATAAATATAATACTTGACCCTTTATGCCCTGCATTAATCAAATTAAACTTGAAAAAAAAATATTTTTAATACATTCTTGTAATATAATTATATAGAGAAACTAAATATGGTAATAAGTTATAGTAGTATATAATCTATTTCAATTTTAACTATATTGATTAGCTATTAATGTTGATATTGATTCAATCAAGTGGAATTTCTTTAGGTATTGAATTTTTTTTTAATTTGTATTTTTGTTGATTTTCTATTATTTTCAGGGGAAATCACTCAGTTTGATATGTGGAGCTCTCAAATGGCTGGAAGAACATAATAAAAAAGAAAAGGTAATAGCTACCGTAGTTAATAAATTTGATTATTTGTTGTGTTTCAGATATTTAACCCTTCAATGCCCAAGATGTACGCCAAAATTGATTTTTTTGTTAGATCAATATTAGATAGATAACATTTCTGAGAAAGCATTTGTTCAGAAAAAAAATTAGGTCTAATGTCCTTCGGGAAGAAATTTAAGTGGTTCAAAATCTAAAAAAAAGAAAAACATTTTTTTCTAAGCCTCTTATTGTCAGAATATGATTATACATTACAAATTTAGACATTATTTGATGTTAATCTAATGTCCTCCCCAGAGGACATTAGGTGTTAAAGTGTTAAAAGAAACCAATCAGCTAAACCACAGACCAGTGAATGCAAAGTTGTTTCAATTCTCTGGGGATATAAAGTCACACTAATTTACTCACTGAAAGCTCAAGAACCAATCATTGAATAATATTTGCGTGAGCTAAAATGAAAATAAATGTGTTTCATGGAAATATAATTACTTAGGGATATATTAAATAATTTCTCTTGAATATAATACAGGGATAGCTATTTAATATCCATTATTTTCAAATATACGGTTTTTATTATAAAATATTATTTAAATATAGTAAAAATACCTACCCAAATGAGGTTTTAGATATTGCTTTGGCAAGATGTGAAAAGAATAGCTACATCACAGACATTTATTGAAATTGTGCCAATTGTAATTAAATTATTTAAAGACTGTATTGAATCATCTTTATATTTTCACTGGTCTGTGACTGTGCAGAGTTACTCAAAAAGATTTATCAATAATTTCAGATTATTAACCTAATGCTACTCAAGCACTTATTCCAGATTTTAAAGTTATATCTGATCATGGTAAATGTAACCAGATTATAGCCATCAAGAGCTCTTGCTAGTGCCAATGATATGAAACGGCTCAAGATGTGTCGCAACAAAATTGTTTAGCTACACTGCCTGAAAACTACACGAGTAGTCATACCCAACCACCAGAAAGTGGTCAATGTATAACAAAAGTAATTTCTGCAGTGAAGAAGCGATTTGATCTTAATCTGCAAAGAAGTTCCAGAAAAATTGCAAAATGCATAATATGTATTGCCTAATCATCAATGCAGAAGAGGATCTAAGATAGAGTCCATTTAAAAAGGCTTCCATGAAGAAATGGTTTGACAAAGGCAAGCTGAAGATGCATGTACAAAACAATGTAATCACCATCAAGCTTACTAATATGTCCATTTTGAAGAGCAAACTTTTAACTGAAAGGTAGCTAGCCATTCGTTCTGCTTGTGCTAAATTAGATGATTTGGCTTCAGTAATAACTCGTGTTGAGAAAATGATCATTGCAAACGGCAGCCATTTTGAAATTGATTTGTTATTACGATTCTGAATAGTCTTCTAAATGATTTTGTTGAAGCATTTTCTTTTTCTAGTTTCATTCAAATTCAATTTTTCTATGGTTAAATGTTTTTGGTTCACCCTCCATACTGTTAGTTAAATAATGAAGCACAAATATTAATTGATTTTATAGCAAAAAGTTATAAAGCAAAGCACAAATTGTCGCCACCAGCATGAAAAAACACATTTTCGTGTTGGACAAACACCCATTTTGTATTAGACAATTTAATGGTGACAAGTCATATGAAGCAAATCGCGGTTTAAAATAATGATGAATAAACAGCAGCATGATGCTGAAGCCTTTTTTTGAACAACAGAATGCATAATTTTCTATAAAAAATATCACTAAGAAATAAACAGTCTTCACTGTATCTGGTTTTCTGTGATTCTTTACATCAGTTTTATAGCACAGACTCTGCCATGTTTACTTAAGTTTTATTTTAAAAAAGCTGCAAAACATATTTATAATAAACTACTCGAAGAGATTTCTGTCAAACTTGGTCTTTTAATCATTATTTTGTTCAGTAGCTATTTATTGATGCAATAGTGATTGCTGTCACAGAAATTGTTCCATACATTTTAAAATTTATAGGAAAAACTTACCAAAATACTTTTTTTCTGTTGGCAAACCAAATTAATTAAATAGCTGGCTACTTCAGTAGCTATATAGAAAAACGTGCTTGTCAAAAACAGTGTGAAATTCTAGAATGGATTCTTGATTTACTGGCCCATAATATACCAATTGTGTATCCCATGAATATTATCACTGCTTTGATTTAGAACTTTTATCTATATATTTAAGCAACTTGGTTTCAGTGGAGCCCTGATTAAAACCTGTTATTTTAAAGCAATTCCTGGCTTCCATTTTCAGGCAAATCTGTTGACAGAGCTGCAAACAGAGACTGAGGCGGTTGAGTCCTGTCAGTCAACAGAGGATTGGTTCAGTGCCGCCTCACAACGCAAAGATCACGTGGACAAAATCCAAACTATAAAGAGTCAAATCAGTTGTCTCACCAAGGAAGAAGAACGAATAAAGCAAATTAAGATCAGAAGAAAACGAGTAGGAATTCAAATGCATATTATTTGTTTTATAATAATTGATAACATTAAACTATTGGCAGCGTAGAGTGATATTTTAATTTTTACTTTATTCATTTTCAGGCCAAAGAAATAGACCATTATCATAAATATAAGAATGGTAATGAAGAGAAGGAGAATATCTCTGAAGGTATATTGGCTCTATTTAATTATAAAATGTTTAGGACTGAAAGTTTTGCACTTACGTATTCTCTGATTTTTGTCTTTATCTCTATAGCTACTTTAAATTGCTGTGCAGTGTAGCTATCCTATGATGAAATCTAGAGATTTATAGTTTTTGTCTGTAACTACAACTTTTAAAACTTCTTAATATACTCCTACGAATATACAATATAGCTAGCTACAATTTAAATAATATAACTTAAACTTTATCTAAATCATCAATAGCTATATGAGAGAAATCAAAATTTCAATTAGCTACTATCAAATCAAAATTTTGAATTATTGGATTTGCTTGGTACTAATTTTTTTTTGAGAAGTGTATCTCCACCTTTCTACACTTCTTTTTTACTTGGCAACAATTTATTTATTTAGGTTTTTCCAAAAACTCTGAGAACTCTGAAGAAGATGAATTCTTGTTGTGCGATAATGCCTTTGATGATTTCATCGAAGATGCTGTGGATGAAGATCAGGAAGATACGTCATTCAAAGTGAGTTTGATCAATGGACATTATTGACAATAGTGAGTTTAATCAATGGCTAGCTATATTGAGTTTGATCAATGAACAATAGTGAGTTTGATCAATGGACAATAGTGAGTTTGATCAATGGACAATAGTGAGTTTGATCAATGGACAATAGTGAGTTTGATCAATGGACAATATTGAGTTTGATCAATGGACAATATTGAGTTTAATCAATGGACAATATTGAGTTTGATCAATGGACAATATTGAGTTTGATCAATGGACAATATTGAGTTTAATCAATGGACAATATTGAGTTTGATCAATGGACAATATTGAGTTTGATCAATGGACAATATTGAGTTTAATCAATGGACAATATTGAGTTTGATCAATGGACAATATTGAGTTTGATCAATGGACAATATTGAGTTTAATCAATGGACAATATTGAGTTTGATCAATGGACAATAGTGAGTTTAATCAATGGACAATTTTGAGTTTAATCAATGGACAATATTGAGTTTGATCAATGGACAATATTGAGTTTGATCAATGGACAATATTGAGTTTGATCAATGGACAATAGTGAGTTTGATCAATGGACAATTTTGAGTTTAATCAATGGACAATATTGAGTTTGATCAATGGACAATAGTGAGTTTAATCAATGGACAATATTGAGTTTGATCAATGGACAATATTGAGTTTGATCAATGGACAATATTGAGTTTGATCAATGGCTATAATAATAATAATAAATAGTTTATTTAAACAAACACATAGTGCAAGGAAAAATTACTGGTTTGATTATAGTTTCTATGATTCGTGATGTAGCACCAAGATCTAAGAAGTCGAATCTATTTTTAAATCATCCGAAACTACTTGATATGTTAATACATTTGATAGAAGTTATTTAGTATTTGCGAACTCTCATTTTAAGTTTTGAAAAAGTCTTAAATTATTTTTTATACACTTACAAAAAATGTAGCTAACTTTCTATTGGTTTCAATTGTTAAGTTTGGTTTATTTAATTTCTTTCAAATTTTTCATTTGGCTTTGAGATGGTAAAGTCACCATAGAAAGTTGTACCTACCCTAAAAGATAGTATTAATTACAATTTCAATAAACTGTTCTTTAAGCCAAACTCTGAAAAGTTTATTTTCTGTAGCTATTGAGATTGATGTGAATTTTTTTTAAAGAATTTTGAACTTCATTAAGGGGACCGCCCCCCGAGGAAATATCATAATTTTATCATTATTTTTTATTATGTATATAGTTGCACTTTAACCTTATTATAGTGTGTGCAAAATACCAGATGTATCGTATAACTCTAAACCCCACGGGGGAGAGGGAGAAAGGGAAAAGTGGGCCGGGGGGTAGGGAGTCAATATGTACTCTAAAAACCATCTCTCAGCCAATTATAATTCGTAATAATTAATTATATCGCTATATCTGGTATCTAACATACCAGTGTAGCACGCCCACACCAATGAATGCAAAGAAAGATTGCTCAGTTATCGCTAAACCTTCGAAGCGGATGGACGCTGCGTGTCAGATCATCAAACTTTAAAAAGGAAATTCCTACTAATTTTGATATCTACAAATCTTGTAATTCAAAACATCCCACCTGTTTTTTGGTTGAAGGTAGAGCATTGCGGGTTTTTGCATTCGACACTCCATAATGATATCTACAATATGATTGCCTTCGATTTTTGATTTTCGAATTTGTTGTAAAAAAATTTTTCCGACAAAATTTTATTTTCAGAATTTTTGGTTTACTTTTTATTAAAAAGTCGAAATTTAGAAAACCCATTCGAAAATCAAAAATTGAAGTCAATCATATTGAAGATATTAGTATGGAGAATCGAATGCAAAAAACCGCAATGCTCTAGCTTCAACCAAAAAACAGGTGGGGTTTTTTTGAAAATGGTTCGAAATTCGAATAACTCGTTTTCTATGGGTCTAATCGAAAAAATGTCAAGAACAAAAACTATAGATAATTCAATTTTATATATACATTCAAGGTTTCAGAACAATAACTTCAATAATAAATTTTTTTCAAAATTTTCGGGGCAGTCCCCTTAAAAATAGACTTGTAATTTCTCTTCTATAGTTATTGCATATGGCTCTGTAAAAGTAGGGGGTCAGCTAATAGTTAAGTACCATGATTAATTAATTAAAAATTTTTCTCAACTATTCATTAGCTACATATATTTTAGATAGGTACTTTACTTGTATTATGACTCCTCTCCTTTGATTGACTTCATTTACAACTATCTAGCATTATTTATAGATGTTTTTGATGAACTACAAGTAGCTATTTTTTTATCAATGTACTGATAAGCCACATTGAATATTTCGAAAAGTAATACAAATATATAACTTTTTATTGATAACACCTAAAGGAATATCAGAAATTCTAGAACTCGTAAGTTTTCTTTTACTGTTCATATTTTTTACTTTCACAATTAATTTTTTTTTAAGACAATATTTTTATATTAAAAACAAGTAGAATATAATCTCTAGCTACATTCATTTGTTCAATAATTATTTACTTTTATTAGATGTGAAATGACCTTAAATATTTCTTAAAGTGATCTTTTTCCAGATATTTTACTGCAGTAGAACTCACTCGCAATTGTCTCAGTTTGTTAGCGAGATTCACAAGACTGTTTACGGCAAAGAAAACACACGTGTAGTTGCTCTTGCCGCCAGACCAAATTTGTGTGTGAACAGCGATGTTTTGGATCTCAAATTCCCTGGTCTTATCAATGATCGGTAAGGCTTCACTCATTTATTCATTAAACCTTCAAACAATTTTCTATCTCATCATATGCTGATTGTTACAAATTAGCTACAGTAGAACTCCCGTATAGTGAATGTAGTGTTCTGAGTAAGAGAACTCAACTGTATCGTTAAATAATTAAATTTAGTCGGCCATGAAATTGCAATTGGTTTTATAAAACTGACGGCCATTCATGGCCGACTAAAAAGAAATTGTTCATTATTCAGGATAACTGCATCCCTTACTCAGGACTCTTAAACTCACTATAGAGGAGTTCTACTGTAGTATCCATTAGCTATTTCAAATATTTTAGATCCATTAGTTTGTGTGAATTACTTCACTTCTATTCCAACATCTTACAGATGTCTGGAGATGCAGAAAAATTCTTCTTCCAAGAGTTCTAAAGATGCGTCTAAGAAGACGAAGATATCTGATGGTGCTAAGAAATGTGCTTTCAAATCCAGTGCCTTGGGAATAAGACAACTCGCAGATGAAGTGAGTGCAAAAAAGAGTTAGCTAATTATTTAACCATGAGATTGATTTAGATGTGAAACCTTGAAGATAATAATGAATATTTCTTTCCTATATTCTTTGATTGTGCATATAGCTACTTAAAGTTCACTAATAGCAAGGAAAGCTAATCTCTATTTTGTTATCAAAGAAATTTCTATTTATCAATCTCAAGTCATTATAAAAGTCAACTCATTTCACATAGCTAATTGATATTCAATCATTCAATTCCCTTACTGAAGTGTGATCTAAAATTTTAACCTGACCACTTCTTGCCAAGGTACTGAGTGATGTTCTAGATCTGGAAGATGTCATGAAGTTAGGTCGCCAGACTAAATCCTGTCCGTACTACAGTGCTAGAATGGCTTTACGCGATGCGCAGGTGAGATTTGGAAAAATATTTATTGCTAGCTATAGCTATTTCATCTTTGAAACATATTAGCTAGCTACTTGAATTTCATGATTCAGTGAATAAGCTATTCTTGTCAGTTAGCTTCAGTTCTCAGTTTTTAAACTATTTTTTTCAGTTGGTTGTTGTACCATACCAAAATATAATTCAAGAGAACACTCGTAAAGCCTGTGGAATTAATTTGAAGGGCAATGTTCTAATAGTGGATGAAGCTCATAATCTGCTGAGTACTTTAGCATCTTCTCAGGAAGCTGTACTATCCTACACTCAGGTACTGTTCCTTAGTACTATCCTACACTCAGGTACTGTTCCTTAGTACTATCCTACGCTCAGGTACTGTTTCTTAGTACTATCCTACACTCAGGTACTGTTCCTTAGTACTATCCTACACTCAGGTACTGTTCCTTAGTACTATCCTACACTCAGGTACTGTTTCTTAGTACTATCCTACACTAAGGTACTGTTCCTTAGTACTATCCTACACTAAGGTACTGTTCTTTAGTACTATCCTACACTCAGGTACTGTTCCTTAGTACTATCCTACACTCGGGTACTGTTCCTTAGTACTATCCTACACTAAGGTACTGTTCCTTAGTACTATCCTACACTAAGGTACTGTTCCTTAGCACTATCCTACACTTAGGTACTGTTCCTTAGTACTATCCTACACTCAGGTACTGTTCCTTAGTACTATCCTACACTCAGGTACTGTTCCTTAGTAGCTACTATCCTACACTAAGGTACTGTTCCTTAGTACTATCCTACACTAAGGTACTGTTCCTTAGTACTATCCTACACTAAGGTACTGTTCCTTAGTACTATCCTACACTAAGGTACTGTTTCTTAGTACTATCCTACACTAAGGTACTGTTCCTTAGTACTATCCTACACTAAGGTACTGTTTCTTAGTACTATCCTACACTAAGGTACTGTTCCTTAGTACTATCCTACACTAAGGTACTGTTCCTTAGTACTATCCTACTCTCAGGTACTGTTCCTTAGTACTATCCTACACTCAGGTCCTTAATTCGTGCAAGTGGAGTATATATAATTTATATAGCTATGAAGAGTATCAATCAAATATCTTAACTATAATTCAAATATGAAAATCAAAGTGTTCAAAAATGAATTAAGTATAATTAGCTAATGATTAATTGTTGAATAAGAATAGCTAAATTCAAAATATATTTTAAAGGTCCCACTCCAAGAAAAAATTTATCGTTTCAATCAATACGGCTAAACATTTTCCTGTAAACCTTCTTGAATTTGATAGCCTATATTTGTTTCTATATGCTTCTCAAGAGTTTTATAATCAATAGCTAGCTAAGCTACATTGTAATATCAGTGTTAGCTACTTCCGAGCTGCTAGTTTTAGGTTCATAGGAAAAGATTGGTCACCATTTGTTTGGTGCTAGGAAGATATAGCTAATTTCAATAGTAAATATGAGAGTAAATGTAAAACAGCAGAAAACCTGTAATAGCTAGATACTTTTATTTACATCAGATAATCATTATCATTTTACATTAAATCCAAATCTGCAATGTTTGTTCATAAAGCTCCAATTGCAAATCAAGGTGTGTCAAATCGGTTTCTTAGTTTTCCATAATAGTGTTTTGTACCATCGTTGTACACTTGAGTATCAAAGACTTCAAAAGCACATAAAAATATATTATAGGATTTATAACTAGCTATACCAAATTGCATGAGATAAACAAATTAATGATCCTAGACCTTAGTTCCACAATATTAGCTATTTAGTAAACTCATTTTTTTACGGATGTAGGAGAGGACTTATGATAGCTACATTGCTTTATTTTATGAACATTGAAACGACTGTACAAACCTGCACTAAACTTGGTGGGTGTGAACAAATATTTTATTTTCCTGTTTTTTTCAGGCTTGCCAAAGTAAAGCGTTGATTCAGGAGTACTTGGATAAATATCAGAAAAGGTTATCTGCCAGAAATATTTTGTCACTCCAACAGATAATTCACTGTTTGAAGGCCATAATCTTTGCAATGGGAGTACAGACAACAAAGATTCCTCGTCCGAATGCAGTAGCCTCTGATAAATTAGTTTCTGTGCCCTCCTTTCTGCTCGCATGCAGGATAGATAATATAAATATGATAAACATAGTTCAATACATAAAGAATTCCAACTTGGTTCATAAACTTCATGGATTCAACAAACACAAACTTGGATCCGTTGAAGTGAATTTACCAGAAAAAAAGAATGACACAAGTAGTTTTCTCAGCAAACTTTCCTGCGGTTCACAGAAAATGAGTTCTCCCATTTCTTCGGAAGTAAAAGCACCAAGCCATTCTTCTGCTCTTATCACTTCTAATCCACTGCTGCCTGTTCTGGAGCTCCTCCAGAGATTCACGTCTTTGAACGCTAGTGGCCGACTGCTCTTGCACAGGGACAGTGTCTCTGCTAACTGCTACCTCAAGTACCTTGTACTGGATGCGTCCAAACACTTTCACGATATCGTCCGTGAATGTCGTTCTGTGATTCTCTTAGGCGGTACAATGAAACCAATGTCAGAGTTCAGGGAAAGTTTATTTCTATCAGCCGGAATCCCTAGTGACAGAATTCAAGAATTTAGCTGCGGTCATGTGGTATCTGAAAAGAATTTGTTGCCGATAGTTCTTAAGCGTGGTCCCACTAAGCAGGAGTTTTACCTCACGCACAGTAATAGAAATGACAAGAATGTTATTGTAGAAGTCGGGCGTGTCCTGTGTAACATATCTTCAGTTGTACCTAACGGAGTTGTCGTCTTTTTACCGTCTTACAAATATATGTCAACCTTCATAGAAGTGCTCAAAAAGGAGGGCCTTTTCGATAAAATTAATGCCAAGAAACAGATAATAGAAGAGCCTAGAGAATCTCAGCAGCTTTCTGAAGTCCTTTGTAAATACTCATCTATAATAAGGAGGGAGAAATCTAAGGGCGCCATCTTGTTTTGTGTCGTTGGTGGTAAGATGAGTGAAGGTATCAACTTCAGTGATGAGTTAGGGAGGTGTGTAGTGATGATAGGAATGCCTTATCCTAACACTCAGTGTCCTGAACTCAATGGACGGATAGACCACCTCAATGTGAGTAAATTGACGTTAAGGAAATTGTAGTTTATTTATTTTTTATTATATTGTTTTTTCTTACATGACCGAAGGTGTTAAACCGACTGATAATTTGTTTCTTACCCTACTCTTCAACAACCAAATTTAGGTGATGAACTATGTTGTACCAGAATCTATTTTTGGATATCACGTATTATTTTAAGTGTAATTACTATGTAGTTTAATATTTTATCATTGCAGAAAAAATCTTCCAATTCTGGATCATCGATGTACCACAATTTATGTTTCCGGGCAGTCAATCAGAGCATTGGGCGCTCTATTAGGCATCGGTGAGAATATTTGATTAAGTTCTTTTTAACCTTCTTTTCTGTGCTAACCATTTATTATCTAACTAAATATTCACAATTTTAGGTAGCTAGCATATGTATTTCGTGTTTATTATATCATTGATATCATTCTTCATGTAGATTAGAATTAAAGAAAGATATCAATAGTTTATTTGGAATTAACTGTACCAAAGTAGCTAATTGTGATTAATACACCAAACAGGACCTATTTATATAAAGTAGCGAAGGGGTGCTACATTCTTAACAGTACTTTCATCAAATTGGTCCTAAATCAATTCAGAACATGAAATCAAGTAGCTAGCTTCTATGAAAATTTAAAATGGCGCCGTGGCTTGGTGGGATTAAGAGTGAGCGGCCATGTTTTTTTCTATTGGCAATAATAAGGCACAACTATTATTGGTTAAGTGTACAGTACATATTGGATACTAAATATTGTAAGAAAGAATTTATTGATATTAGAATTATGTTTTATTGATATGTTAGAAGGTATCTTACATTTAATTTAAGCTATGTAGCTTTAATTTAATTAGTTGTTCGAATATATACGTGATGATACGGTGGCGCCATAGATTTTCCCGTGTCCGGACATTTCGTCGCGGACAATTCGTCATGGTCAGTCAATTTTTTAGATGTTTACTATCTAAACTATTATTTAGTAATGTTTATTAATAATCAACTATTCCATAAATATAATACAACTACATTGGAACAATATCACCCCCCATTAATTGTTTCCTTATATTTATTTGTCTGTCTGGTCTGTCACGCTTTCAATGATATTCAGAAATTAGACTAAATAAGTTAACAAGTGGTAGCATGAATACCAAATCTTATATAGTGCAATAAATTATTATTACTATTATTACTGAATTTAAAATTATTTAAAATCTACTGTGAAAGTTTATAAAGAACTATTTGCAACATCTGTCATAGAGTAACTCTGTGACTCTATGACCATGTCTATGATATAATTATAATATCAGTTATTGGCTTCCTTCTTGGAAATTTTAGTAAATTTATGAAGTGAAGAGCGAATGACACGACGAAAAAGTTAGCATCCTTTTATTTTTCTAGAGCTTTCGAATAAATCAATATTCATTATCCTAATTTAAAGCTACTCTGTAATTTACATTTAGACTGTATAAAATTTATATAAACTATTTTCAAAAAAACGTCTAAGTTAGGATATTGATAATGAATATCGATTTATTCGAAAGCTGTAAAAAATAAAAGGATGATAAATTTCTTCGTCGTGTCATTCACTCTTCACTTCATACATTTACTAATAATTATAATATTATCGTCCTTTTTCAATTATTAACTTCATTTAATTCTAAGGACACGGACCAAATTGTTGAAAGTTAAATTGCACAAATATTGATAGTGATGCAATTGAGAACACGTTATTTTTAACGGGTAAGTACACTAGTAATATTATATTAATTCAACACCATTTTTTAAATTCTTCAAATTACATCTACAGATTTTGAGTTGATTTGATCTGAAGTTTTTAGGTTTGTACAAATTACTCGTATTGTTGATACCAAGTCTTGATATTAATTAATTGATTTCATTTATTTCAAAATGTGGAACAATTTATTTCAAATAATGGAAGATTAGAAATTCATCAGAAAATTCTTTTGTATTGTAGATACCAAGTTTTGTACATATTGAATCATTTATTATTTTGAAGATTTAGAAGTAATGGAATATTTGACAAATTTCTTGCTGAAATGAAATATGAGATTATTTAATAATATAAAATAGTGCGAAATGGAAATATGGCGAAGAATTGTCCACGACGAATTATCCTAGCTCCAGATTTTCCAACGGCGGTAATAAGAACTATATGATTTTATTTATATTTAGTTCAGGAAATATTCGTATATGATAGAGCTACGATAGCTATTCTATTTGCTAATATACAGTGTGTCCGCAAAAAATGTATCCATTGCCATCGAGTATATCTTATAAGTACTATTTATAATTCATTAATAATAATCTACATATCTATGGTACCAACATATTATGCATATTATCGTGAAATGATGAATAATGCAGATTCAAGGCAGTGGATACATTTTTTGCGGACCCACTGTATAGTTACATATATTTTCATAAAAAAACTCGTCGAGTGTAGTGCCCCTATTAAAGGTAGCTACGTTTTGCATGTAACGATTTTTTGCGCCCATCGCCCATCGATAAATGCCACGTGATTATCGCTGAGCATTGGTTCAATACTAGTCGTATTGAGCTGTACTATTCAATACTATTCATATGGAGCAATTCCTATTGCTGGGCGATTATCTCTGAGTAATGATCGCAACAATCGAGTGCATGCAAAACTTACCATAAGATGTTCCACTTATATTTGAGGTTAGATAGACTCTGTTTCATGAAATTCTTTTAGCTGCATTATCTATCAGTTAAATTGTTCTTTTGCTCAGTGTCCTAGTACATACTCACGCAAATACAACTTATTCAACTAATTCTCAATTGCCTTCAGAAATGACTACGCGTGTATCCTGCTTCTGGATCAGCGCTATGCGGTGGATAAGAATGTAGCGTCTCTGCCTCACTGGATAGGAGACAAACTGACTGTTTGCGAGGCTTTTGGTTCTGCACAGGCAACTATAGCGAAGGTAAGGGGTTGGTAATTGCAGCTAATAACTCTAAATTCTAGGATAGGATTCGTGATAGAGCTTGTTTGCTACAACACTGTCATTTTGGTACTTTTTATGTAGCTTCGTACATTTAATGGTAGCTACATCGTTAGAACATTCATCCTCTAGCGATCTATTTTTGAGCTACAATTATGAAACTTTTACCAAAATAATCAGTGTATCACTAGCTATAGCTATATTTTAAGACATAGCTATATTTGGTTAACTGGAAAATACATTTTTAGTGTTCAGCTATGACGTTGTTTTTGCAAACGAGGGATATGGTCTATAAATTATCTGTATTGAAGGACAAGTAGGGTTAAGGGACTCTCTAACATTTTGAAAATTTCTTTTAGTGATAGCTAGCTGATAAAGGATCTATCTACCACTTAGGCCCTTTACTCATCATTAATTAGGCTTACTCAAACTACAGCTAATTAGCTGATAAAGAGTCTATTGAACATAGACCCTTTACTCACAAATGTTCTGAATCATTTTCCCTATTTGCTCTCTCTTATTAAGTAGCTACAGCAGTCATTAGGTTACTGTGATGAAAGGCAGGGTTCGATAACCAATTAATATTTTTTCTGTGATGTCAGTCATATATTGCATACAATTTTAATTTTAGAAAGAATATAACTGTGGCATATAGAAAATATCAATCTTATCTATTGTTATTGACGTCAGTACTCAGTTTCTGACAAATATTTCTACAGTGGATCTCCTCTACAGTGAAAGAGTTAAGATTTACCTCTATAGTGAACAATTTTCTTTAGTCTGACATAAAAATGCCATCAGTTTTCTGATGGCAATTCATCGCAAGACTAGATAAATTTGTTTACTATTCAGGCTACATCCTAACTCATTCACTATAGAGGAGTAGCTACTGCTGCAGCTATTGCACAACTGAATGATAGCTAATTGATAACCCTGTAATATCTTATTTACTTTCAGTTTTTCAAGAGCCACTCTTCTTGACGAGCAAATTCTGACAATCCGTTATCTCTTTCGTAGACTCTCCTAATTTAAAGGAAAATGAAAGTTTTTGTTATGAAGTAAATATGTCTTATTTTCATAGGAATAATACACTTTGGAATGTGACACTCTGAATCTCTATGTTCAACTTAAATAAATTGAGTACATTTCATTGACTTTTATTCGTTATTCCATGCATTTTCACACCAGTCAAAGAGAAACCCTATCAGATCAGCCAATAAATATTACAGTAAATAATTAGTATCTATTTAATAGGTAATCCAGGATATGGATGAGTAAATTTTCTACATTGATTTACAAGTGTGCGTTTAAATAGATAGGTTATACCAATAAAATATGGAATGTATCTAATTAATATAGTGAATTCTAAAGCTTTTAATATAAATTTACTATGAACCAATTATTTTTCTCAATTATACTTACATCAAATAGAAGAATCTGCATGATGTTATACTTAAACTATCAGAGAAAAGAGTCACCGTGATGATGTACTATCAGAGAAAACAGTCACCGTGATGATGTACTATCAGAGAAAAGAGTCACTGTGATGATGTACTATTAGAGAAAACAGTCACTGTGATGATGTACTATCAGAGAAAACAGTCACCGTGATGATGTACTATCAGAGAAAACAGTCACCGTGATGATGTTCTATCAGAGAAAAGAGTCACTGTGATGATGTACTATTAGAGAAAACAGTCACTGTGATGATGTACTATCAGAGAAAAGAGTCACTGTGATGATGTACTATTAGAGAAAACAGTCACTGTGATGATGTACTATCAGAGAAAACAGTCACTGTGATGATGTACTATCAGAGAAAAGAGTCACTGTGATGATGTACTATCAGAGAAAAGAGTCACTGTGATGATGTACTATCAGAGAAAAGAGTCACTGTGATGATGTACTATTAGAGAAAAGAGTCACTGTGATGATGTACTATTAGAGAAAAGAGTCACTGTGATGATGTACTATTAGAGAAAACAGTCACTGTGATGATGTACTATCAGAGAAAACAGTCACTGTGATGATGTACTATCAGAGAAAAGTCACTGTGATGATGTACTATCAGAGAAAAGTCACTGTGATGATGTACTATCAGAGAAAAGTCACTGTGATGATGTACTATCAGAGAAAAGAGTCACTGTGATGATGTACTATCAGAGAAAAGAGTCACTGTGATGATGTACTATCAGAGAAAAGAGTCACTGTGATGATGTACTATCAGATAAAAGAGTCACTGTGATGATGTACTATCAGAGAAAAGAGTCACTGTGGTGATGTACTATCAGAGAAAAGAGTCACTGTGATGATGTACTATCAGAGAAAAGAGTCACTGTGATGATGTACTATCAGAGAAAAGAGTCACTGTGATGATGTACTATCAGAGAAAAGAGTCACTGTGATGATGTACTATCAGAGAAAAGAGTCACTGTGATGATGTACTATCAGAGAAAAGAGTCACTGTGATGATGTACTATCAGAGAAAAGAGTCACTGTGGTGATGTACTATCAGAGAAAAGAGTCACTATAATGATGTACTATCAGAGAAAAGAGTCACTGTGATGATGTACTATCAGAGAAAAGAGTCACTGTGATGATGAACTATCAGAGAAAAGAGTCACTGTGATGATGTACTATCAGAGAAAAGAGTCACTGTGATAATGTACTATCAGAGAAAAGAGTCACTGTGATAATGTACTATCAGAGAAAAGAGTCACTGTGGTGATGTACTATCAGAGAAAAGAGTCACTGTGATGATGTACTATCAGAGAAAAGAGTCACTGTGGTGATGTACTATCAGAGAAAAGAGTCACTGTGGTGATGTACTATCAGAGAAAAGAGTCACTGTGATAATGTACTATCAGAGAAAAGAGTCACTGTGATGATGTACTATCAGAGAAAAGAGTCACTGTGTTCATGCTAATTTTACCAATCACAGATTTCTAATTTCCCATTATTTTCAAATCTTACAAATTTATCATAACAATCAGCTAGTGAAGTTTTTTATTTTTGAAATGTGAAATTAGTAAAAAGAGGATAATTTTCCTATAGCTACTGGTTAGACTTCACTGGTTCAAAAACAGAGCAGCACCTTTTATAAATGGAATTAATAGAGAAGCTGTACAGAAAATAGTAGAGGCTGTAGCACAGTACGAGGAGTAGAGAAGTAGACTCAACATACAGGGTGACCCACAAAAAAGTGTATCCAACTTTGAATTAATTTAAATATCGTACACATACAATCTTAAGCAATGACTGTGGTAGAATGGATACATCAAAAAATCTAATATTTAAATTTACTTCAACTCATTTTTTAACTACTTATAAATACAATATTTATATTGATACTAAGTTGGGAACACTTTTTTGTGGGTCACCCTGTATATGGCTGACACAGACTGTTGATGAGCTACACACGAATGAACTCTCAGATTGTCTTGATTTATGATGTGAAAAATAGAGATAATAGGTCAGTTTCCATAAGGCCTATTTCACACTGGGCGTTTCTTTCATGCCCCGGCAACAAAAATGCAGCATGAAAAAACGCTCAATCTAAGAGTACATAAAAA
The DNA here is from genome assembly GCA_947561585.1 of Caprella mutica. Taxonomy (NCBI): domain Eukaryota; kingdom Metazoa; phylum Arthropoda; class Malacostraca; order Amphipoda; family Caprellidae; genus Caprella; species Caprella mutica. The sequence continues at coordinate 496,262 of CANNZV010000011.1, forward strand.
ACATGTAAGTTTATTCAGTAGTAGCGTTTTTCATGCACCACTTTCGTGACAGCGGCATGAAAAACATGCACTTTAATTTTGTGAAGCATAATAATATACTTTCATTATAATTTGTGTTTTAAAAATATAACTGTGCATCAGTTCGTTTGTGTTTCACGCTGTGACGTCATCACATAACAAGAGTCTACTTTTTCATTCATTGTACCTACTGTATATTGATAAAAAGATTAGTTATTTCACTGAATTTACAAATTCTAGAAAACAACATTTTTTTACGATTGAATAAATGTTTACGGTAATTAAATTGGCACAATAGCTGTAGAAGAATGAGAAATCAATAAAAGCGTTTATCTAAATGTGATACACTGAATTAAATGAAAGAAAATAAAGTTATAAAATTAGTAGAGACAATCATGATTTTTTTAGCTAGTAGGCGTATTTAGAAGTTATTTTCATAGTGGTGTGAAGTTTGGAAAATAGAAGTTAGAAAGAAATTGTAAAAAAATTATCAGCTTAATCTTAAATGGAAATTATATACAAAACATCCATTCGATGAGAATGCTCATGAATACAAAAAAGCTACTCCGTGAATAGAGGAATGTGAAGAAAAGGGACACGAGCACCGGTGACAGCACTCAGTAATGAAAGAGGAAAATGAAGAGGTGATGGTAAATGAAGCCTACCTGACAAAAATTATACCACTAGCTATCCTTTGAATAGCAAGTAGGCAACATTAAAAAATTATCCAAATTACAACAGTTCAGGGCCCCCACCCCATCCATTCACCCGATATCTTACAACTGCTGAAATCACTAAGAAGAGAATATGATAGAATATATCAATACTGTACTTTATCATATCCCATTAATTTGTGAAGAACATAAAGGGGTATAAATACACACAAATATAGAGATGGTTGTTATAGGTTCCTAAGATAGTAGCTAATTAAAAGATAATACCTACATCAATAAAGCCAACATTCAGCATAAATTATGGTAAATAATAACAAAGAGTAAATGTACAAATATTAAAAAGAAGAGATTTATGCGTGACATATACTATAAAATAGACACTTGGTAACACAATTAAAATAGGGGTAGTGCACGCCTAATGCAGATAGTAAACCTAAACAGCGGAAAACATTCAAATGTCGATTCCAAGCACTCGTACCAGACATGCAATGTCGATTCCAAGCACTCGTACCAGACATGCAATGTCGAATCCTAGCACTAGTACCAGACATGCAATGTCGATTCCAAGCACTCATACCAGACATTCAATGTCGATTACAAGCACTCGTACCAGACATTCAATGTCGAATCCTAGTACTAGTACCAGACATGCAATGTCGATTCCAAGCACTCATACCAGACATTCAATGTCGATTCCAAGCACTCGTACCAGACATTCAATGTCGATTCCAAGCAATAGTCCCAGACATTCAATGTCGAATCCAAGCAATAGTCCCAGACATTCAATGTTGAATCCAAGCATTCACAATAACTAAAGTAGTTCACTCGAAAGCTGTCCATTGCGCTTTAGTTTCTTTCGTCTCTTCTTTGTTCATGGACATTTTTTCGAATGAAGAACTGAAGTCGCTGAGAAGGTGCTTACTGGAGTCGTTGTTATTGTTGTTGTTAGCGAAGGGTGGCATGTGGTTGTTGTACACAGGGTTGATCTGCATGGTTGGTGGTTGCACAGAGGTACTCTGCAGGCTGCTGAATGGCACCATCGGAGTGGGCAAAGACCTATTGAGTGGGGTGCCACTCACTTTGGTGGCCAAGTGGTTCTGCAGAGCGGCAGGGAGGCTGGCCATGGCAGAGGATGGCATTCTGCTGACTGAGAGATGCTCTGGAAAACGTTAGGGAAAATTAAGTAGGGAACTAATTCTGTAACTAAATAATTTTTATTTAATTCTGTTACTAAATAGGTAGTGAAACTCTGGACAGATACTGTATAGCTATCCCATAAAAAAGTACAATCGATTTTTAAATTAAATAAGATTCTATAAATAGTAATACATTTAGGTATCTTCAATACAAAGTTTTTATTTTATTCATTAAATTATTAAAAAAAATCACTAGAATTTACAAACATAAAATGAATAAATAATATAAAAACCTCGTATTAAAGATATAGACTGACAGCTACAGAAATATATTTCTATTTATAGCAAGCTTATTAAATTTTCAAAGAGTGTGGCTACTTTTTGTGGGACATACGGTATAGAGAGATGTTGCAGTACTATGACACTCACAGTACTCGTGGGTGTTAACATAACCCGTGAACTAATCTCCCCTTTAGAAATTACTGATTGCGACGTCCACCTAGCTACTCTATTGATTATTTAACACAGTATCTTTCTGAGTAAAGGGTCTTAGTGGTAGATAAATCCTTTACCCAATGTATTCGACATGACGAAAGAAAACACTAAAACTTATTAGATGGATGTTTCCCCATTTTGTTCCCAAGTTTTTCCACTGCCATGTCAGTTAGTAAATAAATAACAGTAATTGGCTTCTAATTAAAATGATACAAGTAAAGAAAATTGTAAAACTTTGGGCCAAATTTGACCACTTGAATGTTCCAAGTACAAGAATATGTTATTTTAACACATATATAAGTTTATAAAAGTATAACCCCTCATTATTCTATAGCCTGACCTCATTATCTCAAATGCAATTTGTTAGAAATTAAAATAGATTATAATCAATTAAAACCTTTTTCTTTTAATAAAAATAAATACCAGAGCTAGTAATCAATATTAACATAAAAAAAGAGATCATTGAAAAGAAAATAGATATACTAAATATTAGCTACTAATAATTAAATTAACATGCAAAACAACATCAAAACTTCAATGAAAATATCTGTGGATAAATTAGAAATCGAAAAAATAAAATTTTAGGGTGGCACCTCTAAGGTTAGTAGAAATTGTAAAGTTATTACAAATAAGAATATAGTTTTCAAAATAGTGTTCATTGTGGATAAGTTTTTTATGATAATGTTTTTAAGGTTACTAACTCATTGATTGGCTATGGAGATTGACAAATAAGTGTAATGGAGGGCGTGCTGCCCCCATAAACCCTTTTCCAGATCATTAAACAATCATGCAGTGTGTACCAAACTAGCAGAGTTTCAAAGTTTTATTATTGGAAATGCAATTAAATTAAACTCATAACTATATGCAAAGAGTAGGAACTAACAAGTGGCGGAGCATTAACAGTTCAGTGTTCTGCCCCATGCTCTGGCTCCTACCCCTTTCCGACCAGACAGAGAAAAGTTAACCTTAAAAACATTAACCATAAAAACATTACTCTTGCAGCACTGTATCGATAGAAACCTATGCAGTAGAGACAGTATCTAAAAAACCTTATGGGCTATTTACTATATTTTTAAATTTTAAACAGGAGAAACATAACCTTTTTGGGCACACCGAAATTTTTTGGAAATAAAAATTGTCTGGTTAGAAAAAGAATTCACGTGATTATTAGTAGAGTGAGACAACGTTAGTAACAAATCTCATTGGAAATGAATGCAATATTAATGTTCCAATTGATGACACACTGGAAATCATTGTTAATCACAACTCTGACCAGTTCAGGAGTCCTCGTCATACCACTTGGAGTGGGACAAACTTTTACTTCCTGGAGGGAATGGAGATATTAATGACTCGGGTTGTGACAATATGCTTTTAAAATCATAGACCCCGAAAATATTATAGACGGAAAGAATTAAAACAGTATTGAATCGTTCTAAACCCGCGGTATAAGGTATTATCGTATTCTATACCATTTCGTTTCGTCTATGATGTTCTTAGGATCTATGCGTTTAAAAGCATACTGTCACAACCCTACTAATGACACAACTGGTAGTTGGTATGAGAGAGAATCTAGATAGACTTACTGTTGGTCTGTAAACTGGCTTTACGAACTGGAAGAGGCAATGTGGGTGATTGGGACTGAAGACTGGAGAGAGATGTGAGTGGAGAACTATTCAGCGGTAGTGGAGAACTATTTGGCGGTAGTGTGGAACTATGTAGCGATATAGGAGAGCTATGTAGAGGTAGTGTGGCGTCGCTGTGGGTAGACCCTAAGGATATGTGTGAAGGAAGAGACTGGGGAGAACTAGTGAGTGATTTGTGAGAGTGTAGGAAGGAGTGCACTGGCAGTGGTTTGCTAGAGTTGGTCTGTTCGGGCATTACACTCTTATAGAAAAGAGGATCGAACTCTTCTTCATCTTGGGGTGAGCTTAACACGATTAGATCTTCATCCTGAAAATACACAAAAGATTGTAAGACTAATAATATATTTCATTGAATAAATATATCAATTATAACAGCAGGCACAATATTTGAGAGAGAAAAACAATATGCAGAGTCAATGAGAAAATAAAGAAGCTACATGTTAAAATTAGATGGTAAATTGAAGAAACATATCACCTTGCAATAAATCCTTTCTAAAAAGTATTGACTATTACTAGTTTTAAAAGATTTATTTAATTTAGACATGCATACAGAAGATAAAACCAATTTAGCTATTTCTTAATCTAGAGATTCAAGATGAATGTTTCAAGTACATCTAATTAAAACATTAATTAAAGCCAAGATAACAAACAAAGTTTTATTTAATTCATAGTGAAGAATCACAGCAGAAATAAGCAATTTAAGCAGAGGCTGAAGTGCGCAACAGAATTCTGGAAAAGAGATACGTTTACTCTTAGAAAAAACCGATATCGAAAAAGTATACCATTAAAGCAAGTGAACAAAAGGCAAGTGAACACAAGAGGAACGTGAACACAGTAAATCATCTACAAGAACAATGTAAGAGAATTAGTTGTACTCAAAAATGAACTAAATCTAATAAACACAATCAAGTTTAATGAGCATACAATAAAATCCATTTAAGGAGTTGCTAATAGTTATGAATAATTTTCAATATTTAGTCGCAAGAACTGCAATCAAAGAATAAAAACAAGATTCACTGAATTATTCTCCATGCTTTAAAATGTGCGGCAGAAAATTTTATAAATGAAGTGATTCATCCCAACATAAACCCCCTGAATGACTGCTCTAAAGGACAGATTGTACTTTGATGTCCTAGTACTTTATAGAGATAGAGGCATTGTTCAGCTTTTCATATATGCTAGAATATTAACCAATTTAATATGTTATATCCACATATAACATCATTCGCTTTATCACCTAGCCAATCATTGGGACTATCACTTCTGTGCAACAACTTCCACTACAACATAAAGAGAGGAATTACTTCAGGCAAATATTTAAAGAATACCTCCTCATAGACTCTGTGGCCACTAAACACGGCTCTAGAGGAGTCACTAGTGCGACCAGTGGCTGGTAAGCTATTGTATTTGGCACTATGTGCTAAGTGTACAGGGTTGATTTTGTTAGAGTGATGTCTGGTGGTGGTGAGTGTCCCAGTGTGACATCTCTTTCTGTCAAAGAAGAAAGTGCTAGAGAGAGATGAAGCCGGTGGTAAACTTCTGCTCATCAGGTTGTCCTGGGCAGTAGGAAGGTAGTAAGAGGATGTTCTCACAGAAGAACGACTGGGATCGTTGTAGCGCCCTCTATACGGTCCTAGTTGAAAGGACGGTCCATCTTCGCTGGACGAGTGACGATTGCGTTTGGCCGTGAATTGGAATTCACAGAACTTGTCACTTTCCTCTAAGTTATCATTGTCTATTTGAGCAAGACTGCCTCCCCTAGACCGGCTCAAAGAAGAGGAATAAAAATATTCGCTGTTATTACCTTTTGAAGTGAACGCCGCTAAAGATTCTGAAAAAGTTCGACTCGCTTCGTAACGAGGCAACCTGTCCTTATATCTATTAAGCGTTGAATTAAGTGGAGAGCTGGTTTTAGAATTTAATGATAAAGCTTTATCATACAGTCGTTTATTTCTATAATCATCACTACTGAGTTTAGAATAAATTGTAGTAGGTACAGAGCAGGAAACACTCCTCTCTAAGCTAGGTACACTTTTAGTGGTTCTTACTTTTTCACTAGGAACTGAAGGCTGAGGAGACGAAGAACTTACAGATGCCTTTGAATCACCCGAGATGAACTTTACTGACTCCCCAGCACTAGGCCTCGAAAAAGATCGATTGGAAGGAGAAGCTCGATCGTTCATCTCCCTGTATCTACTTTTCGGGAGATCAATGGAGTCGTCAGGTTTAGAATTAGATTCTTTGGGTGTTTTGGAAAGACTCTTAATGTCTTGCCGAGCAATTCGATCAGAGTAAGCACTCTTGTAAGACTTTCCCATCAAAGGTTTCTGAATTTTATCGAAGGATCCCGCTGAATCTTGAGCCATAAATACCTTAGGAATAGAGATGTTATGACTAACTTTAGTTTTGTGGGAGCCGTTACGGTGATATTTATCTTTAACTGGAGTCCTAGGAATATTGATATCATCATTTCTAGTTATTTTGCTCCTAACATGTGAATTTGATTCGGCTATCAAAGACGTGCCACGGGTTAGTTTAACATTTCCACCACAGTCAGGATTAGTGGATCTAGAGGTTAATGAATGACAAGTGTTAGTGTCACGAAAATTACACGATGCAATGTAGTGCTTGTTAGTACCATCACCAAAGTTATCAAGAGGTGCAACACTAGCAGTGATGCGAGTGCGGAACTGCTGAGCCGTTCCGTAGAGGCTCACCACATCACCCCCCTCATGCTCTTCCGAAGGTGCACACATTTTAGAGGCGTTAGTGCTACGGGGCAACGTACTGTAGTCGTACGGTCTGGGTGACCGGTATATTTCTTTGGGTGACTTTTCTAAGAGAGAAGTGTGGTGTGATGTGTTTGAGGGTAGAGTGTTGTGAAGTCTTTTAGGCGACTCTGGCACTATTTCAGATGTGATGGAGGGAGGCATCTCGATGTTAAGGCTCACATCGATAGTGGGTAGGGATGTCAGAGAACAACTTGGAGTCATCTGCAGATTCAGGGTCCACAGCAGCATGAGATAAATGGAAAATAAAAGCTCATCAGCAAAATGTCCTAGTATTCCTACATGGGATATGAAATGCCTTTAGTAATTAGTATCCTATTCCACAAACATTTCCACTGAATTCATATCTAACTTGAAAAAGTTAGGGATTTTAAATGTTATAAATAAAAGATTTTGAAATATTAGCTATTACATCAGTGCGAATTATTTGTGGATTAGTTGTTCGCTTTAACTTAAGCTGATATTAGTGCAGACACACTTGCATGCAACATAACAATGTGAAAACGATTAATGCTAACGTTTAGGTTCTAATTAACCTGACAGCTAATACTCAGTAGAACGTAGCAAAGTTAACAAGTTTCAAGTGCACTGTGCAGCTTAATCTTATACTAAATTATCTCCTTAAAGTTGCGCTTCGGCATAGCAAGTCTGCGATATCTGTTAGTAAAATTCTCATTCTAAAGCTTGTGCTAAAGCCATTTCTGCGAGTCACGTGAGAAGGCAGCCAATAAAGTGCGTTGATTGTCAACGTCTGATAGCTAGTATTGGAGTAGTGGAAGAACAATTAAATAGGATGTTATGGTTTAGAACTAATGGTAACGGCTTCTTATTGTATTAAAGGTCCACTCCAGTTTCCAAGGGGGAAAAAGTTTACTATTAGCTACATAATATTGTGGAACCAAGGTCTAGTCTAGGACTCTAGGATCATTAATCTAAAAATCACATTAAATCTGAATCAGTAGCTATATACTTTTTTCTACATGTTTTTAAAGTTTGCAACAATAGTACAAAACATATATCTATCTAACGCTGATGAAATTAAAAAAAGAAGAATAGAAAGAAACAAATATAGCACAGTATCCTTCGAAGCTCAGAATTGGGTCCGTCTAGCAGGAGCGGCATGAGAAACTCAGTACAAGCTAAATCTTGAAATTTCATGAGGTTTACAGAAAAAAGATGAGAAACTTTAACCACATTGATTGAAACAATAACAATATTGTTTGGAGAAGACCTTTGAGTTAAATTTATGAAGCATATTATGCAAAACGCTGAATGGCTGATTGATACCTAGTCACTTATTTTAACTGTCAAATGTAAATCACAATCCTGCTCATTTGATAATTAATGAAAGCATCTTTACTTTCAGTTCAATTTTTCAGAAGAAAAGTAGCTAGATTGATTTTAATGGCAAAGTATTGTCTATCTTTTAAGAAGTTATACCAACAAAGAAATGGAGAACACGGAACTAATTTCAAGTAACTACCAAGTAAGAATAGCTAAGTTGATGTCACAGTACTGACATTTATTTAGGCTCGCAGTATTCGAAAAGTTGGTGCCAACACAGGTCAGAATTGCATGAACTAGAGCTAAGAGTTTGTCAAGTCACAGTAGGGTAAGTTGTGAATTATCGGTCATCTCCACATCTTCTGTCATATAGGAAAAAAAGATAATAATTTATTTTATTTTAATTGGTATCCATGGTACCTGCAGGTATCATGGATATCATTTAAAATATAAAATCATATAGCCTGCAGGTATCATGGATGCAAATAAAAATAATTAAATCGTTTTCTCTTATATGACGGGAGATGTGAAATTATTCTTTTCCGCCCTACTGTGGGTGTCAGATGCAGTGCGAGGCTATTCTCACGTGACTCACTAACAGAATGCTCTGACTCACCCTACGGTAAAGCCTACCGCTAAATAACTGCGAGTCAGGACTCACAACAACAGATAACAGACAGGTCTGAAAATGAGAGGCTAGCTGTCGGTTTGTCAAAGGTGCCCCAATTATCTCTCTTGCATGCACAACCTCATGCTCGCCAACACGTCATCAACATACAAATCACAACATTGCAAAGGGAAAGTCTCTTTCAACTGATTTCAATATCGAGTCAGAGATAAAAATTGATGATAACACTAAAGGAACTATATTTATAAATATCTTATTTTGATGGAAAAAATATTTTCTTAAAAAATCAACATGAGAGATGAAATGCAGCAAAGTTTGAGAATGGTTTCTTGTGCAGTTTAATATTTTTAGCATACTATACCACTCTCTTTGGTGACATTGGAGTTAAACTATTATTCGTAGTTACTATTTATTTTCTATCTACGGATTCACTTCTCCTACTAATTTCTTCACAGAGCATTGCAGTGAAGAAATAATATCAAAGAATAAAAAAATATCTTCCACATCTAATGAAAAAGTGTTCTCACAAGTATTATTAGGGAGTTTTACAGTCCGCTTTAACCACTTGGTTATATTACTGATGTCAAAAGAAAATTAAATACAAGGGACTGGAAGAAGCAGTCAGAAAGGAAAGTGGCTCCATGAACAAAGTCACTTAGCTACTACCAATCGGTGACAATGCTCATGGATGCAGAAAAGCTACTCCGTGAATGCAGTCACTTACCAAGGAATGTGACAAAAAGAGACACAAGCACCGGTGACTGCACTCACGGATGGAAGAGGAAAATGAAGAGCTGATAGTAAATGAAGTGTACGAATCTACCTAACACAAAATCAAAGACCTCGTAGTTGAAGAGCATAACCCTAGCGCTATCCTCTAAAACTGCAAGTAGTTTTGAAAAATGATTGAAATTAGCTACATAAACATAATCCAAATTACAACAGTCCAAGGCTCAAGGGACCCCCTTCTCTTCCATTTAGCTACCACAGACAGCTTCAGGATAGAGCACCTGGGCTCTGGGGATTATTACCACAATTATAAATGTTAATATTTAGCCAGACTTTAATAAAAATTTCTTTTACCTTGGATACGTGTCCACTGGGGGTGTCTGAGGGGGACACCACCCCATTTTGGTGGTTGGTGGGGGGAGGGGGAGGGCGAGAGGAGGGTTTCTTCATAGAAGGGGGACGGGGAGGGGGGACAGTTTTATTTGTGGGTTCTGGCAGTCGAGTTAAAATTTCTTGTTCTAATTCACCTGTAAAGAAAGATACAACATCAAGAAGATGCACCGCCTCAATTAGCTAGCTAAGAAGCTATAAATTAATATATTATCATTAAATAAATTCTCCATTGGATTCAAGTTATGTTAGATATTAATATAGCTAGCTATTTATCAAAAAATGAGAGTTCTGTTTTTTTTCAAATATTTATCATTAAGAACAAGAAGAATACAAGCTTCACAGAAGAGAACACTTCTAAAGAAAAAAAACATTGAATTTACCACCAAAGTATTAATTAGGCTGAATGACACCTTAAAACAATACAAATAGCTACCTGAATCCCGATTGAGTTCAACAAGGAAAGATATTATATAGGTATACTATCTATACATACAGTTTGTCCCATAAAAAAGCACACTCTGAATTTTTATATCTTCGTTTGAATTTGCAAGCATAATAATCAATAAATAATATGAAAAGACTTTGTATTAAAAATTTCAAATACGGACTACAACACAAAACACCTAGCCGTCTTATTTAAATTTAAAACAGAGTGTACTTTCTAGTGGGACATACTGTATAGCTTGCTAATTACCATACCGCCAAATAAAAAGTAAAACATTGGTTATTAGCACAGTGTCAGGCCTATCTCAAACTTACCCATTAGGTCCACACCTCCAGAGTCCCTTGTATCGTCCACTGGGCTGTGTCTGGAGAAAAAAAAATTTAGAAGAGTTTGGTTAGAATTTAGCAACACACTTGAAACAGTAATGAAAAGAACGTAAAACAGACACATTCTCTTACTATCATACAGCACAGTGTTTACCTTCCCTTGCTCTCATACAGCACAGTGTTTACATTCTCTTGCTCTCATACAGCACAGTGTTTACCTCCTCTTGCTCTCATACAGCACAGTGTTTACCTTCTCTTGCTCTCATACAGCACAGTGTTTACCTTCTCTTGCTCTCATACAGCACAGTGTTTACCTTCTCTTGCTCTCATACAGCACAGTGTTTACCTTCTCTTGCTCTCATACAGCACAGTGTTTACCTTCTCTTGCTCTCATACAGCACAGTGTTTACCTTCTCTTGCTCTCATACAGCACAGTGTTTACCTTCTCTTGCTCTCATACAGCACAGTGTTTACCTTCTCTTGCTCTCATACAGCACAGTGTTTACCTTCTCTTGCTCTCATACAGCACAGTGTTTACCTTCTCTTGCTCTCATACAGCACAGTGTTTACCTTCTCTTGCTCTCATACAGCACAGTGTTTACCTTCTCTTGCTCTCATACAGCACAGTGTTTACCTTCTCTTGCTCTCATACAGCACAGTGTTCACCTTCTCTTGCTCTCATACAGCACAGTGTTTATCTTCTCTTGCTCTCATACAGCACAGTGTTTATCTTCTCTTGCTCTCATACAGCACAGTGTTTACCTTCTCTTGCTCTCATACAGCACAGTGTTGGCTCTCCTGTACGTCATCTTAGTGCTCACGACGTCGTAAGGTGACGTCACGGGTCTCTTGGAGCTCACAGGGGATGACGGTGCAGAGCGAAGTTCGGGCTCTGGAAACATAACAAAATAACGTCAACAAAAACTACTTTGCTAGAAATTATTTGAAAAATGGGTCCTAACTTTACTTTTCTCATCATAAATATTCTGTGGGTCATTTTTCAGAAATGAGGTATCAATAACAGTAGTCAAAAAGGTGGTGTTGAAATAGGTCAATCAGAAATTTTCAAAGGTCAAATTGGTTCATAATCTAAGATAACACCCACTATCCTAGTACTAAGAGTGTCCAAAACTACAAGTTCCCTCTATACCAGTGTTTCTTGAACTTTAGTTTGTTTCTTTAGACGTTTTCCACTTGAATAATTTCATTACCCTAGCAAGTTTAGTGTAATATGATAGAATAAATAACACTGTCAATTTTGGCTATATTTCAATTATAAATAAGGACTGAAAATGTTGGAGGAAAGTTGGTAGCCTAACCAGTTAACAGAAATATAATAAAAACTACATTTACTCAGTTACCGTATTAAATATTTGCATTACCATTCTTAGGATAATTTACTCATAGTTTAAGAACCACTGTCCTTTACCAACCTTGAGTCCATGTGGTAGAGTGCTCAGGAGTCTTGCTAGAGGAAGGTAACTTCATCTTGCCTTTTATTTCTTTGTACTTCTCTTGACTCTTCTCCTTCACCTGCTTTCCACCTTTGCTAACCTGTGAAAAAGTGAGAAACAGTACAATGCAACGGAATGATAACAGTTCAGCACAACGGAATGATAAGGGTAATCTACCAATAATCAATTAGGGGATAATAATTTGGGAAAGTAAAAAGCAGTCAAATTGAGGTAGTTCTAGCAGCAGCTTAAAACATAGTAATTTAAAATGTTGTCACCAATTAAGCAAAATTTTCTATAATTATCATTTTCAACAGTAAAATGCATTCCTATGAATATTTGTAGAAGTTTATCTAAGAAAAAATTAATTAACTAAACTCATTAAATGTAGCATAGCAATTAGTGTGACAGAATATTCTCAAAAATAAAGTCACTGAATAATAATACTGGATTTGATAGAGAAAATTGACATTGTTATTACTGTTACTTATTATTTATCCTCATTTGTGTAAATGTAATCACCTCAGAGGGGAGGAAATGTCACCTTCATTCATAGAAGAATATTTATAATCTTCGAGTCTACATCGAAAAAATAAAATCTTTTCAGAAGAGGAAATCTTAAAACTATATTTTTAATGCCCAAGAGGTTAAAGGTTCAAAACGGTTGATTTAAATAATTCTGAGATTAGAAAAGCACAAAAATTCTACGAACTAGTAATAAAAACAATCATATCCTTCACTTTTCCTAGTTTAAGTAATACATTAGTTTTACTTATACTCTCTAGGAAATATAGATAGGGTTGTAGAATTATAATGCACCTTTAAGAATTTAGTGATTTTTTGAAGCTTCCTTGACACAGATTCCAAATTCACTACTTTGAGGTAGCTATACCTAACAAAGTGCTCATGAAATCAAGAAAAGTTCGTACTAATTCTTCTTTATTTCTTTTTAATTAGAGTAGGGAAATATCCTTTGAATTGGTTTACATTTCTCACCATAAACTTATTGCTTTTAGAAAATATTCTATAGAATAAATTCATTGGTAAATAGTCAAAAAAAATATCTACTCATTCAGAAGTTAATTTTCCTCGAAAATTCTTAGGCAGAATATTCATAATGACTGTACTATTATGGATCTGAGTATCCAGATCTAGCTTCATAAATTTTTAAAGCCTTAGGAAAGGTAAAAACATTGAGTTGGAAAAATAATAAGACCATAAAAGGGAAAACTATGACCCGTTTTCAACAAATTGTAATAATAACTTAATAATAAGTAATAATTATAGTCGCATAAAATTAAGCTAAATGGAATAGCTAGTTAGTTTTTCATTCATCAATGATGTAATTAATTTTAAAATATTAGGATGCCCAAATTAGAGCTGTATCTATACCATAATTATTGCCGATACCGACACTAGGTTTTGGTAATCTGCCGATACCGATACACCAATATTGTATAATAATATATAATTATTTATTTAATACTATTATCAACCAATGAGCTACTAAATTCTTCTATTAAATTTTCGAAATACTGAATGTGCACTGCTATTGGTTGGAAGCATCGATGAAGTATGTGTGGATTAGTGCTAAGAAACCGGATGTAATGAATTGGTATATTTTTAATTCGTGGGTCTATCAATTTCTTTTTAAATTTTATACTAATAAGTTTTAAGTAATTATTAATAATCTAAAATATGATTTAATAAACTCTGATTATATTCATTGAAAAGCTACAACCTTTTCTATATAACCACTTTAGTACAGGTTCGATACAAGTCTGAGTCTGTTTGGAATATACCTACTTATAGCGTCATCTTGACAGCCAATTTGTTTACTAACTTATGTACGTAAACTTCAGATTTAAATAATTTAGTCGTAAGTTTTTAAAACTTTATAATTTCCTACTTATAACAATTTAACAAGAATCATAATTATTACCACTTATTTAATCATTATTAATTTATTATCATAATACATCTGTGATAATTGGTTCAGTTGACCGTCTGAACATGTTTAGTTTTCAATTTATTGTTGTCTGTTAGTGTTAAACTTAAGAAAAAACACTTTATACAAAATTAATTAGTTATAATGATCTTCATCGTATAAAATGTTCTAACAATAGAAACTGAAGCAATAACAAACGTTACAAGTAATTGTTTAGTAAAAATAAGACATTTTAACAGTATCGGTGGTATCGGTACAGCCCTAGCCCAAATATTTAAAGGAAATAAAATCCTAATTAAGTACATCAATTTTTTTATCTAATTTTAAGTATTCGAAGTTCGTATGTGAATAAATTATTTTTTCCTATTTTATCAAGTAGCTAGCTAGATATTTGTTTAAGTATCGAAAGCTACATTCACTGCATTGGTTTGCAAATACTGATTTCAGCAGTCTTCTGTAGCTAGTGTCCGCTAATTGGGTAGTGTAAGTGTATTTATTTTGAAATTGGAAAATAGGATTAATTCCCATTCATCTCTTATTTTCTTCAGCAAACAAGAGAGCAAAAAAATACGTACAGGAGTTGGGAAATAAAATGGAAACCTCTCAAACATTTTGGCATCAAATCTTTTAGCATATTATAGACAAGCAAAGCTCGACATTTTCTGTTTTACTTTTATTTAAAATGCGTAGCTAATGCATATTTGTTTAAAATTGTTTATTATAAATAGTCGTTTTTAAATAGAAAAAAAAAGACATTTAAGAAAACTGATTAACTATAACCTTATAAAAAGGCAGACCTCTCGGACTTTCAAAGAGGCCAAATTGTTGTTACTCGTATATGGCAAACGCTGGTGTAACAGAAACTGTCCGGATGTTTAGCCTTACAAGAGGTACTGTCTCTAAAGTAATGACTTCTTTTGAAAGCAAAGCACAGGTTTGGCCGAAAGTTGTCTGAGAGACCATCGAATTCTAAATCGAATTGTTAGAGTAAACCACAAGACTATACGGCTACTGAAATCACTGCAGAGCTCAATGAACACTGTACAAAAATTGCTACTTTGGAGCTGAACAAGTTTCAATCTGAGGCGGAACGGCAAAGTGTTTCCCGATTTTTGTCCTACTCCTTTCAATATATTAATTAAAACATTAACTGTTTTCCTTCTTGTTCACCATATTCAAATTATGGCTATTTATAAACTGTTCTGGAAAAAACCTGATACTAGACAAAACACAATTTTTGTCACGTGACAGTTATTCTAGTGTAAATATTACACAAAAAAAGCTACCTACATTTTTAAAGATAAATCTCTAATTTGAATAATGTATTATTCTTTTTTATGCTGTTTTTAGGATAAAACAGAATGCAGAATCGGTTTCAGAATTAATGGTAAAGTCTGTGCTAAAAAAATGAGATGGGAAGTTACAGAAAACTAGATACAGTGAAGACTATTATAACTTCATAAAATTATTATTCAATAGAAAAGAAATTTTTTATTAATTTTAATTGAAACAAAAAATTCATACTGTTTCTAAATGTGTTTCCCTTCAAAATTGGTATGTTAGTCACCATTAATTTGGCATTAAAGTTATCATAAACAAATAGAGCTATCGAAATATTAAAGTCACTGCTTCACTTTTAGAGAAAACGATGTTGGTCTAGTAGGAAACTAATAAAGCGAGTTTCTTACTAGACCAAACAAACTTGGAACGTAACTCTGGTCTACTACGAGGTTTTGCTGTATTAAAAATGGTATTTATGAACCGCGATGTTATTTATAAATTATTGTTATGGACTCCCAATTAGAAAATTGTACATTTTAGAAAAGGGATGCATTGCTTAAAATTACCACTTTATTACCATGCAAAATTAAAGGAGTTTTCATCTCTTAAATAATATAAACACAAGCAAAACGATGCAAATCGTTTGGAAATGATTAATACCCTCATCGTTTTAAACTAAATAAGAAAACCAGTTTTGTGGTACGAGAAAGGCTTATTATATATTAGTGTATCAATAGATTCAATGGGATGCAGACAATGAATTAATATATTATAACAGAAAACTAATTTGGTAAATAATTAGAAGCGGGTATCACAGTTAGATAAGCTCATGCAATTACCCAGGTTTTAGTAAGCAACAATTAGTATTTTCAATTGTTCCATACTGCTATAATAGAAGGAGATTCAAATTAGCTATTTCGATTGAGCGGCCAAGGTTAGTTGTTTAATAACTAATATACTAGGGGTTTAACGTCTGCTTCGGAACCAAAGACCATATCGCTGACGTCAAAAGGAATTAAATACAAGGGACTAGAAGGAGCAGTCAGAAAATAAAATGGCTCCATGAACAAAGTCACTTATCGCCGTCGGTAACAATGCTCATGGATGCAGAAAAGCTACTCCGCCGTTAATGCAGTCACTTATCAAGAAATGCGACGAAACGGGGCACAAGCACCGGTGGCTGCACTCAAGGATGGAAGAGGAAAATGAAGAGGTGATAGTAAATGAAGCCTACGAGCCTACCTAACTCAAAAATCTAAGACCTCGTAGTTGAAGAGCATAACCCTAGCGCTATCCTCTAAAACTGCAAGTACCGTTAAAAAAATGTAATCATGGTAAAAATGGAAAAAGACAATAAATAATCCAAATATCAACAGTTCGGGGCCTAAGGGACGCCACTCCTCTTCTCTTCCATTCACCACAGACAGCTTCAGGATAGAGCCCCTGGGGGCAGTTAGTTGTTTAACCCACTATGACTAAACACACGTACAAGTGATGTAATTTGCACGTTTGTTAAAGATATTTTCTTAACCGATCGAATAAACTCATTCACATTTCAAAGCACATATGAAAAAGGCTTACATTAGTCAACTACAATTGTGAATTTTTCCTTTTCTATTGTTTAGTAGGTATGCTGTCTTTAAATATACCGATATATTACAAGAAAAGGTTGTGCAAGCCATGCTGGTTAGAGTGAAGAACTGGCAAACTACTTACACTTTTCACTGCAGACTTCATAGCCGGATTGGTCTGTTGAATCATCAATTACAAATAGTGTTATTCACAGACTCTTTTGATGGCCTTTATTGATGGATAGATTACAAAACAGGGCAGTGAAAAAGGGATATAACAGCAAGTAGGATAAAGCAACTTTCAAACATTGTGAGTAATGTCTAGGGTTGTGACAATATGAATTTAAAATCATAGATCCTGAAAATATTATAGACGGATTGAATTGAAGACTTTTCAATCGTTCTAAATCGACAACGGTATTTAGTATTCGATACCATTTCATTACGTCTATGATATTCGTAAGATCTATGATTTTAAACGCATATTGTCACAACCCTAGTAATGTCTATAGGCCATTATGTCCTTTACTCTCGCATAATTATACATTATTGTGTGATATATTCAATATGAATAAATCAACATTAACAAATGAGATGACCATCATTCTCTATAGAAATGACGAAGAGAAACTATCAAAATGTTAGCTACAGCTACATTCTTTATTCCATTTGCCATTAATTTTTCTTTTCATTTTCTTCGATCGATTGTCATAATTCATCCATCAATAATGTGCAAGTTCCACACAAAGCAAAATAACTACATTTAAATAATCACAAAATAACAAAATAGAAAACTGTACATTTTGGTGATAGACGACGATTTTTAAAGTAGCTAGATTGAAAAGAGAGAAAATGATAATAAAGAAGATGTAAAGGATGAATAAATTGAACAAATTAAAAGGTTTGTCATTTTTCTATCTAAAATGATACAGTCAAAGTATCATCTTTGGTATTATATACAAGTCCTAATTTTTAAAATACAGAGATTGGAGACAAATTTGTTACTAATCAATTAGAATGAAAAATGAAACAAAAGAATACCTATTCCACAGGGTAATACTCAGTGATGATTTAACAAAGTGATGTAAAAAGGATGAAGAGAGATGATGAAAAAAAGCCAATAGGTTTTAATGATACAGTAGAACTCCTCTATAGTGAATGAGTTAGGATGTAGCCTCTATAGTGAGCAAATTTTCTATATTCTGCGATGAATAGTCATCAGTTTTAGAAGACTAATGGCTATTTTATGGCTTAGTAAAGAATATTTGTTCGTTATAGAGGCTATATCCTAACTATTCACTATAGAGGACTTCTACTGCAGTGAAATAGTTTCAGGTGCCACCGTTACCCACACTAATCAACTTTTAAAGCAACTCACGCATTGAAATGCTCTATTAACCTTTTTGTTCTTTCTGCCCGCACTCGCCTTGTTCCTGATAGTCTTTACGAAGGCGCCTCCTTCCTTTCTGACAGCGTGCATCAGGTGCTGGTAGTTCTTGCGAGAAGGTTTGTCACCGTAGATGTTCACTTCCATCTCAAACTCGTCGCTTGTAGCCTCTCCTTTGTTCACCAGCTCTAATCTCTCCTCCAGAAACTGTAAAGTCGCAATTACGTAGAAAATCGTGAGTGAGAAGAAACTAAATAATGGACTTGAAAATATCAGGAAATAGCTATTGATCAAATATGTTTCAATTTTGAGAAAATATTATTTGATTTAGTTAGGTAGCTACTTGAAAAAGAATTTCTTTCTTGAGTACCTATAGCTAGCTACAAGAATTGATGTAAATAATGGTAGAAAATTAGTGCTAGCTCTACCTTACACTATGGCAGACAGTAGATAAAATTTTGCCAAAACATTAGCTATAGCTTATTAACATTAGTTTCTTACCTGTCTGAATATTTGAAGTTCCAGCATCTTAATTACAAAGTTTTTAACATGACTAGGTCTTCCAGCAATGAATTTTTCTGGATTAAAAGTAACTTTGTGATCTTCTTCTCTCAACTGTAGAGCATCTCGATAGTTACCTACGGGAAACAGGAAACTATAGTTACCTAAAGGAAAAACTACTGGAAACTATAGTTACCTACGGAAAAACAACAGGAAACTATAGTAAGCTAAAGGAAAAACTACTGGAAACTATAGTAACCTAAAGGAAAAACTACTGGAAACTATAGTTACCTACGAGAAAACAACAGGAAACTATAGTTACCTACGAAAAAACAACAGTAAACTATAGTTAGCTACCTACAAAAAAACAACAGGAAACTATAGTAAGCTAAAAGAAAAACTACTGGAAACAATAGTTACCTACGGAAAAACAACAGGAAACTATAGTTACCTAAAGGAAAAACTACTGGAAACTATAGTTACCTACGAAAAAACAACAGGAAACTATAGTTACCTACGAAAAAACAACCGGAAACTATAGTTACCTACGGAAAAACAACAGGAAACTATAGTTACCTAAAGGAAAAACTACTGGAAACTATAGTTACCTACGAAAAAACAACTGGAAACTATAGTTACCTATGAAAAAACAACCGGAAACTATAGTTACCTACGGAAAAACAACAGGAAACTATAGTTACCTACGGAAAAACAACAGGAAACTATAGTTACCTACGGAAAAACAACAGGAAACTATAGTTACCTACGGAAAAACAACAGGAAACTATAGTTACCTACGGAAAAACAACAGGGAACTATAGTTACCTACGGAAAAACAACAGGGAACTATAGTTACCTACGGAAAAACAACAGGAAACTATAGTTACCTACGGAAAAACAACAGGAAACAATAGTTACCTACAAAAAAACAACAGGAAACTATAGTTACCTACGAAAAAACAACAGGAAACTATAGTAAAGGAAAAACTACTGGAAACAATAGTTACCTACGGAAAAACAACAGGAAACTATAGTTAGCTAAAGGAAAAACTACTGGAAACTATAGTTACCTACGAAAAAACAACAGGAAACTATAGTTACCTAAAGGAAAAACTACTGGAAACTATAGTTACCTACGGAAAAACTACTGGAAACTATAGTTACCTACGGAAAAACAACAGGAAACTATAGTTACCTAAAGGAAAAACTACTGGAAACTATAGTTACCTACGGAAAAACAACAGGAAACTATAGTAACCTAAAGGAAAAACTACTGGAAACAATAGTTACCTACGGAAAAACAACAGGAAATTATAGTTACCTAAAGGAAAAACTACTGGAAACTATAGTTACCTACGGAAAAACTACTGGAAACTATAGTTACCTACGAAAAAACAACAGGAAACTATAGTAACCTAAAGGAAAAACTACTGGAAACAATAGTTACCTACGGAAAAACAACAGGAAACTATAGTTACCTAAAGGAAAAACTACTGGAAACTATAGTTACCTACGAAAAAACAACAGGAAACTATAGTTACCTACGAAAAAACAACCGGAAACTATAGTTACCTACGGAAAAACAACAGGAAACTATAGTTAGCTACCTATGAGAAACAACAAGAAACGATAGTTTCCTAACGGAAAATAATAGAACTATAATAGCTACTGCATACACACTATAGATTTTTTTCAACAACAATCATATTTATGAGCATAACATCAATCTTACCTATGAACATAACAACAATCTTACCTATGAGCATAACAACAATCTTACCTATGAGCATAACAACAATCTTACCTATGAGCATAACAACAATCTTACCTATGAGCATAACAACAATCTTACCTATGAGCATAACAACAATCTTACCTATGAGCATAACTAGAGCCCTAAGGAAGGCTCTGGGTAGAGCCTCCCCCAACCCTTGATTGGGTTGGTTGAGTTTCCTCTTGAGATACGAGATGACGTCACTGGGCAGCTCATTGAGGTCATTGAAGGGCGTGGTTACGGTGTTAGTATCCGCATTGAGGTACACAACCTCTCCTACTTCATCTAGATGAACTTTCTATGTAAAAAATACATCAAGAGTTAGAGAAAACAGATCGAATAGCTAGTAAAAAAACAAGTGGAAGCACTGGAACCCCAGAGAAAACTGAGAAATGGGTATATTTTACTTGAAATTATTCCATGTCCCAATATGTATACCTATCACTAAAAGTCAATAAGAAAATAATTCAAATTTTTTTAATCAGTCCAGACAGAGCTATGTTCTTCCATTTTAAACTAAAGTAAAGTAAATCGGTGAAGTAGCTATTGATGAAATTACAGGTGAGTGATACCCAACAACAATCATACACTAGGTAAAGAGCTGAAGACATATTGAGACAAGGCAAAAGATATTTATATCATGACCAAATTCTCTGGTAAAATTCTAAGAGAAAATCTCAATCAATTGCATCACAATTGAATAAATATTCTGTACAAAATAAATCTGCTAGAAAAGATTCTATTAAAATTTTCTACAAATTTATTTATTTTGAAATTTTCTACCAAAGAAAAATTGGAATAATAGTAATCAGACATATTTTCTTACATCCATGAGAGAATCTGGCACTCCTATCAAGAAGGGCATTGGCGCCATCAAATAGTCTAGCAAAGAGCGTGGCATCACAGGTATGTAAATGTGCTGCCACGTCATGGGGTACAGGAGGGAGTTGGCTGCCTGCACGCAAGAGGAGAGTCTGTGCAGGTGGCGTGAAGACACCAGAATGCGTCTCTCGAACAGCATGCTGGCGAATATCAGCATCATGTTGTCAGCATCGACAGCATTGTAGTACTCGAGTAGATTGCGCTGCAAAAGGAAGGTATCATTATATTTATCTAATAAAACTTTTTAGCTATGTAGCTACAGTATAACTCATAATTTATGAATTTTTGAGCTATGAAGGATCTCAATTTTGAAATAGCCGCACTTGAGTTATGAAGTAGTTTTCTATGTTTAAATTATAGAAAATGATAGCTACCTATGTCAAGAATTGCCAAATAGTTATCCATTATTGACAATAGTTTTCTAAGATTTTCCTCAGAAAAAACTGTCCACTGCAATCAAGATATGAAGTGGCTTTGAATTATGAAGGAACCAATACTTCATAACTAAGGAGTTTCACTGTAGCTATAAATAGCTAAATATTATATTGAAAGAGATTAGAAAATATTTTGACATTAATCAATTTTGAAGTTGTTATACGAGACTTACATCGTCAGGAATGCTGGGAAGAGTCGTGTGATTGTTACATTTAGCCACAAAGGTCTGAAATAGATAAACACTATTAGGTCTGCTAAATAAATAGTAACTAATTTTAAAATTAAATAATAAATAAATACAGTAGAACTCCTCTGTAACGAAATCCTGCTTAGTGAATGTAGAGGCCTTGATTTAGGAAGTAGCCTCTATAGTTAAATAAATTTTCTTTAGACTGCCATAAACTGGCCGTTTTCTAAAAGTCTGATGATAGACTAAAGGAAATACAGGACACTACATTCACTACACAGGACTTTATAATAGCGGAATAGCTACGACTGTATTATAAAGTATTACATATGAACAGAAACAAATATTCAAATATGCTATGAAGTTGTATCAGAAAGTATGCAGTAGCTACTACTTATTTTATTATAAATAATAGATAGCAATAAACATGAGCAATTTGTATTATTTCGTGTTCCAAATGTTGCACAACGTCAATACCAGTAAACTCTTTTTATCAATGTTAAAATGCTTTTACTTTCAACTAAAAAATAAGTAATGCTGGATCGAATTTGTTCAACATGAAATCTATAGCTGCCCTAGTGAGTGAGCATGTAAATCCTAATATAACTAGTACGTTAATCCTAATATAACTAGCACGTTAATCCTAATAAACTAGTATGTTAATCCTAATATAACTAGCACATTAAACCTAATATAACTAATATAATTAATACGCTAACTAATGTAAGTACTTAAGTAAATAACTATTGTAACTTGCAAGTACAGTAGTAGCTATACTATCTAATGCAATTACTTTGTCTTGAGGGGGGTAGCAGATGCAGAGTTCAGTGCCAGGCTCAGGCAAAGGAGACTGATAAACCGCCTGAAGAAACGACCAAACATCATCAGGACTCTCGGAAGACAACAACTCGGCACATTGATTCAAAATCCTGATAGAGACAAAAATTATTAGTTAGATAATAGCTAATTGAAAGAAACATTCACGAGAATTGAAGGTAAAGTTTGGAATAATTTGAAAAGGCTGTAGCTATCTTAAAAAAAATGGTTTTAATGTAGATCTGTAGCTATGTAGAATTTATCTAGTTTCATTTGATTTAGCTATATTCAATAAAACTGCACTACAAGTATGATAAGGTAGTGAATAAGTTATTGAATAAATTTCATCATATAATTAGCTACACATATAACTTTTAATATTGCTAGTTGCTACTACTAATTACTATTAGCTATATATGAAACTATGAGTGAATAAAGTATTAAAGTATTTAATCAAAAATAATTAGCTAACTAGTCTGTTAACAAGGTAGCACACTATTTTCAAATTTTTTATATTTTTTTAATTTTACCAATCGCAAAAATAATGCCTCATCTTTTCCTTGAACTTTTCCTTTTTTTTACTAATAAAAAACAAACAATTTTTTCATCTAATCTTTCAAGATAAAACAAACTTCACTAATGAAGGATTTTTAAAAATCCTAAACATTTTACTCAAAATTGTGTTTACCTTCCTTGTTCTCTTTTTAGCTAATTAGAGCAACTTCCTAAAGGTAGAAATTATAGTTAGATATAGACTATATAATAGAGTAAAACTTCCAGTTCCCATGTTTAAATTATAGAAAATGATCGCATCAAGAATTGCACCATAGTTATCCCTCAATGAGCATAGTTTTCTATGATTTTAATCATAGAAAACTATCTAGAGCAGCCGAGATATAAAATTGCTTTGAAATATGAAGAAACCAATACCTCATAACTCAAGAGTTTCACTGTAGCTACAATATGAATGTGTACTTACTTATAAAAAGTGTTGTCCCAAGGCAGGTGGGACATTAGGACAATGGCACTTTTTGAATTGGGAGTGTGCCGGCAGAAGCCAAATGTGAATGTCGAGTCTATGGAGGTGAGCACAAAGGAAAAGTTCTGTACAACATTTCTGAAAGATGAAAATGGGAATGTTACTGATTATAATATATTCAGCAATAATTGTTAGTAGCTAGCTAGTTACTAACCAAAATAGATAACAAATAACTGTAACACAATCACGCTGAATACAAATATTCAAAATTTCTTTTTAGGTTGAGAGACGAGAAGCTGATAATTTTTAAATATTCAATGAACTCAAAAGGCATAAGCTGCAAACAACTGATATCAAGAAAAAAGTTTTTCTATCTCTTTTGCAATCAGCAGCAATAAAATCTAAATAATAATAGTAATAATAGTCTTTTCCAATTAAACTATGGAGAGCTAATTGTGAATTTTATTAAATCAGTTTGTTTAAAATGAAGCTGTTAGAAAATTAAACAGAAGGGAATGCTTTCAGTGATACTAATGTAGCAACATAAAAAATTTATGAACAAATATTTTCTCAACCAACATTGAATTGAGAATTACAAATATAATTAGCTACATAGCAATGATTAGGGATGGAACGAAGTATCGGCATCGGTATCGGCATTTTTTGGGAGTATCGGCAATGGTATCGGTATCGGCATATATTGAAAAGTATCGGCCGATACTTGTATGATTATGTAAATTTTATTCATTTCCTAAATTTTCTTTTTTATTAAATTTTTATTATTCTATAGCCATAAATGAAATAAATAATTAAAAAATTCATTAAAGTACCAATCCAATAATTGAGCAACTACCTACTAGAGTTTTAAGTGTAATTTTTATTTATTTATTATGACATTATTAATAAAAAATTCAAAGTATATATGGAATCTACCAATAGGTTTTTGAGTCTGACTATAAATTCAAGATAAGAATTATTCAGCTACTGTTGACCATTTTTGCACCTATTTATTACAAGTACCACAGGATGATAACACACATCAGAAAAGTTATCTATTTAATATCTATGTATTTTAATTAATGTGAAATATGTAAATCACTTCATGCTATACTACAATGAAAGAGCATAACTGTGTTAGTTTTGAGTTAGAACTTTATAAAACTTACAAGAATAATTGATAGCTACTTAATAACTCATTGTGTATCAACGAGTTTTATAAATAGACTTTAAAAAACTGCAAGTATCGGTATCGGCATTTTTTTCAAAGTATCAGTATCGGCACTTGTTGAGAAGTATCGGTATCGGCGAAAATTTTGGTATCGTCCCATCCCTAATAATGCTTATAATAGGCAAGTGCAGTTTTTTGAGAAAGTGATGTTAAATCAACGATATACCATTTCTATTGGGCTAAAAATAGAAATTCTATTAAATAAACAATTGCATCATTTTCTCAGATGGTAAGGAAGTAGCTACTTACGTTTCTAGGGAGCAAGGGAAAACAAACTGAGGAATCATTTTCAAGGTCTGAACATCATCATAGGTGTTAGGAAACTTCTGTATAATCCATGGTGGCTGATCAGGACCATCACCACCAACTATCTCACACCAACACACAAACAGTTGTGAGGTGTTGGACCTGTGTATAAGGAAAGAACAAATTAGTGAAACTAATGAAGTTAATAACGAAATGGAGTTTATATAAACCAAAATTGAACAGATATAGCTAGCTAGTGAGACTAAATACTGAAATGGAATAGCAGTAGTGTTTAACACTTTCCCCACTTCTCTCAATAACACAAATATGATGCAGCAGTGGACAAATTTGCAGGCTGATTAAGAGAGTGCTGTGCAATAGCTACATTGAGTTCAGACATGAATGTTTTCTTTGGTGATATACAGTAGAGTAGAGTACTAGACTTAAAATACAATAAAACATTGACATACTGGAGGGTCATCACTGAACTACATAATCATGTTTCAAATGTGTATTGACCCACTGGTGGGTAGGAAAAAGAAAATAGCAAGCAGGAAACTTGGTAAACGTGATTATAACTTGATGGTTACAATTCATATTTTGAATTTTAACATACTGTGCATACAAACTTTAACTTTTCATCATACTTATATTCAGTAACTAGTATTTATTAAATAAACAAGCGTGAAAAGCAAGTGCCAGAGCTAAATATATTTATGCAATACATTATTAGAGGTTAAATCTCTACTTCGTTAATAATTATTCCTTATAGCTACATCTATTCATTCAATGATTAATAGAATACCTAATTAGGGTTTATGAGATACAAATACAAATGAGAAACATTTGTGATGTAGAATGTAGCTAGCCTATTTGATACTTGAGAACATTTTCAAAAATTAAAAACATTTTAAGAGCTTTAGACTTGGTTTCAGTTAAAAATAAAATTATATAGCTGCTTAGTGGTTGATAAAAAATGAATAAAATTTGATCACTGCATCTCTATAAAATAGGTACCCTATTCCAAATTAGATTTAAAATTTAATTAAGATATACAATTGTACCTAATTGTTTATATTACAGAGAAATTAACATTTTATAAAAACTACGAAATAATAACCACTTACCTAATTCGTGAGCCCATTCTAATATTCTTGATATTGTTAGTGACATTTCATCTTGTTTTCTATTTAAATTTACAGCAGCTAGAAAGTTATAATTATTAATAGTTTGAGTTACCTAAACATTAATCTTTTAGATTTAAAATTTAGAAAGATACTAGAAAAAAAAATTATCAAAATGATGTTATGAGTCAAGGAAAACACTGTCAATTAGCTTTGGTGAAATATTTGCTTTCTCAAATATTAACACCGTTTGCAGAATATGGGGTATTAAGAATATTCTGTGCAAACATTACCTAATTTACACCTATAAGCCAATTCACATGTATTGCAGTACTGAGAAAAGAAGGCAAATTTAAGCTAAATTTCTTGGAGAATACTATACCAGTTCTGACGTATTTCTTAATAAAAATATGAAATGTTCATAAGAGTCCAATAATATTAGTGACATCAGTCAAAACCATATATAGAGGGAGGTGGAGTGAATTTTCTGCACACTTTGATTCTATGAAAAAACTAAAGGAGCCAGCTTTAAAAATTGATAGATAAATAGTAAACCTATCTGCACGCCATTAAAATGGCGAGTTTGGACATGCTTTACTACATGGCACTTTACCAGTTTCTGAAGACGCGTAAAATAGTATGGCTCATAAACTCTCCATTAGTCTCTCGAAAAAAAAATCTCTCCAAAGTGATCTAATTATCATAAAATCAAATTCTCTCCCAAATAACATTGTAGCAATCATAAACTCTCCATTTGTCTCCATAGGCTAAATGCTATGGATTATACAGTTCCCAATCCCATTAATTTATTACTGCATTTTAAGGTTTGCAACACTCCAACAGAGTAAATAATATCTAATTAAATCATTAGAAAAGACAATTTTTTCCAGAGTGGCTGTAAATGTGGGCTTGTAGCATCGAGACTGTATTTCAAGGCAATTTCTACTGACTTGTCGGTGGAAATTTTCTCCCTAGAAAATATTATTCTGGCAAAGTCGATGGATCTTTAGCTATTTATTCCTATGTTAACATTAATTTACGTAGAAAAAATTGGTAAGATTTTGGTGGATCAGCCAAATTATTGGAAATTCATGATGGATTTTTTCAGCTTTTTCAAAAATTCAGTAGAATTTTAATCACCAAATACAGACTGGTGTAGCATGGGAGAAAAATAGATATTTCTCTCCATTTGCAATTGAAGGGCTCAAAATAATTGTCAAAAACTCACCACTAAAATGGCGAGTTTGGACATGCTTTATTTATTACCTGGACCACTCTGAAAAATACCTTAGGCTAACAGATGAATTTTAGAGGCTAAATGCTGCGGGTTATACTCTGTCTGTATTTCATGGAAAACGCCACCGACTTGTTTGTGGATTTTAGCTATTTATTCCCATGTTACCATTAAATTTTCGGTGAAAAAATGGATAAAATGATGGTGGATCAGCCAAATTAGTAGAAATTTATGGTGGAATTTTTCAGCTCTTTCAAAAAGTTCGTGGAATTTTGTGCACCAAATACAGACTGGGGTTAAACAGTTCCCATTAATTTATTACTGCATTTAAGGGTTTGCTAAACTCGAACAGAGTGATTAATCCATCAGAAAAGACCACTTTTTCCAGAGTGGTACCTGGACGATTATTGTGAAAAAATTGAAAAAAATGCATTATAGCTAGTAGGTACCTAGTCTGCGAAATATGGGACATTTATAACATTTTCTGTGCGAGCAATTCTTAATTTCCTCCTATATTTACAATTTTACATGTATTTTACTGAGAACAGAAGCTGAAATGGATGATTTCTTGGAGAACAGTTTACCAGCTCCTGCAGTCTGGGTTGGTACCTACTCAAAAATATTTTAAAAATCAACTTGAAAGTGAACTAGGTAGTGTGATATGTTTCAGAAGTTGGAGAATTCCAAGCCAATTTTTTAGTCAAAATTTCACAAAAATTCTGAGCCAAGCCAATTCAGCTCATTTTTTGAAGATTTCACGACAAAACTAACTTTAGTAGCATAGGAGGATATTAGATATTTCTTGCAATTCGCAATTGAAGAGCTCAAAATAAGTGTCACAAACATGCCATTAAAATGGGGAGTTTGGTCACCAATCACCAGTCTCCAGAATATGGGAGATATTTCTCTCTGAACGATTTTCAATTTTGAATTAATTCTTATATTCACATTAATTTTGCTATGAACACTTCTGAATTAATCTCTATATTTACATTAATTTTTGGTGGATAAATTGGGAAAATGTTGGACATTGTTGGTGGATCAGCCAAATTACTGGAAATTTATGGTGGATTTTTTCAGCTTTTTGAAAAAGTCAGTTGGATTTTGTGCACCAAATACAGACTGGTACGCCAGATTGTATTTGGTGGCCAGTTTGTATTTGGTGCACTGAACTCCTCTGACTTTTTCAAAAATCTGAGAAAAAGATGCCAACATTTTTCATCAATTTGTCTAGTCCTCTAACATTTTTCCAGTTTCCCCTCCAAAAATTAATGGTAACATAGGAATTAATAGCTAAATATCCTCCGATATTGCAAGAACTATTTTATTAGAGAAATTGATAATCTCCCGATATATCATTGGAATTTACCACCAAATACAATCTGGTTTGGTGGTAAATTCCAATGATATGCAAGTCTGCAAAGTGTGTCAAATCTGTCATAAAGATTTTATATTACAGGACAATTAGTCTCCAAGAAATTTCAAATTTGTCTCCAAAGACCAAAATGACCAAATTTCTTCAAACATAGGAATTAATTAGAAAATAGTCACCAAGATCTTGTTTTGATAAATTTTCTATCAAATATAGTCTCCAAAGATCTTTGGTGACATGGACACGCCAAACTGTATTTCATGTTAAATTCCCTGACTGCAGAAACTGTTCTCCAAGAAATTATCTTTTTTGGCTTCTGTTCTCAGTAAAATAGCGTCAGACCGGGTGGCTTTGCGCACTTCAACATTCCGGGTGAAGTTGCGCATCGGTAATTGACGGTGAATGCGTGAAAATATTTCAAATCTGACAACACCATTGGAAAGAGCAGCTCTTAAACTCCCAAGTGCACAAATTTCACGAAAATTGTAATAGATTAAGTATAGATACTAAGTGTTCAAACAGAGACCTATGTTTTTTATGGCAAAATAATTATTTTGGACTAGAATCGAATCTCCGCGAACTATGCTGTAGTGTTGATAATTATGCTCCAATTTGATTGCAATTTACGTTGGATACGCATAATTTACTGCAGATTAACGTCATGAAAGATGATTTTAATAATAATTATAAATTATTGAGATATAACCACTATACTAGATGCGCAACATCACCCTGGGAATATTTTAATTCACGGGTGGACTTGCGCACGTTTATTAAAGAAGTTAAAGAGCTCTTATTCATTAATAAACCTGTGATATTCATTCCCGATACTCCTATATCACGGCAGTTGCACAGCAGCCTCACCCTCACGGCAATTGCACAGCAGCCTCACCCTCACGGCAATTGCACAGCAGCCTCGCCCTCACGGCAATTGCACAGCAGCCTCACGGCAAATGCACAGCAGCCTCACGGCAAATGCACAGCAGCCTCACGGCAATTCCACAGCAGACTCACGGCAATTCCACAGCAGTCTCACGGCAATTCCACAGCAGTCTCACGGAAATTCCACAGCAGTCTCACGGCAATTCCACAGCAGTCTCACGGCAATTCCACAGCAGTCTCACGGCAATTCCACAGCAGTCTCACGGCAATTCCACAGCAGTCTCACGGCAATTCTACAGCAGTCTCACGGCAATTCCACAGCAGTCTCACGGCAATTCCACAGCAGTCTCACGGCAATTCTACAGCAGTCTCACGGCAATTCTACAGCAGTCTCACGTCAATTCCACAGCAGCCTCACGGTAATTGCTCTGCAGCCTCACGGCAATTGCACTGCAGCCTCACGGCAATTGCACAGCAGACTCACGGCAATTGCACAGCAGACTCACGGCAATTGCACAGCAGCCTCACGGCAATTAAACAGCAGCCTCACGTTAATTCCACAGCAATTGCACAGCAGCCTCACGGCAATTGCACAGCAGCCTCACGGCAATTGCACAGCAGCCTCACGGCAATTGCACAGCAGCCTCACGGCAATTGCACAGCAGCCTCACGGCAATTGCACAGCAGCCTCACGGCAATTGCACAGCAGCCTCAAGGCAATTTTACAGCAGCCTCGCGGCAATTCAACTGCAAACTCACGGCAATTCCACAGCAGACTCACGGCAATTACACAGCAGACTCACGACAATTACACAGCAGACTCACGGCAATTCCACTGCAGCCTCATGGCAATTCCACAGCAGCCTTACGGCAATTCCACAGCAGACTCACGGCAATTCCACAGCAGACTCACGGCAATTCCACAGCAGACTCACGGCAATTCCACAGCAGACTCACGGCAATTCCACAACAGACTCACGGCAATTCCACAGCAGACTCACGGCAATTCCACAGCAGACTCACGGCAATTCCACAGCAGACTCACTGCAATTCCACAGCAGACTCACTGCAATTCCACAGCAGACTCACTGCAATTCCACAGCAGACTCACGGCAATTCCACAGCAGACTCACGGCAATTCCACAGCAGACTCACTGCAATTCCACAGCAGACTCACTGCAATTCCACAGCAGACTCACTGCAATTCCACAGCAGACTCACTGCAATTCCACAGCAGACTCACTGCAATTCCACAGCAGACTCACGGCAATTCCACAGCAGACTCACGGCAATTCCACAGCAGACTCACGGCAATTCCACATCAGCCTCACGGCAATTTCACAGCAGCCTCACGGCAATTGCACAGCAGCCTCACGGCAATTATACAGCAGACTCACGTCAATTGCACAGCAGACTCACGTCAATTGCACAGCAGATTGGGGCAGTTGCATAGAAGATTGGGGCAGATTCACGGCAGTTGCATAGCTTATCGGGGTTAGATTTTCTATGCACAGTTTATACATAGGATGAACTTGCGCACTGCGCAGTTTCACATTGGGTGAATTTGCGCAGTGCGCAAATACACCCGGTAATTGCGCAAAATTCACCCGGTTTATCCCCACGATCTTTGCGCACAGTTTTTCGATGATAACTTTTTTCTATTAAACCTAAAGAGTTGAAACTTGGTGAGCACCTAGGTCTACCCTTCATCTATCTGCACACAAAAAATCAGATTGCTGACTTCTCTAGTTTTTTCGTAAAATCAAAGTATGCGGAAAATGCGCAAAGCCACCCGGTCCGACGCTACATGTAAATAAAGGAGGAAATTAAGGATACATGTAAATAAAGGAGGAAATTAAGGATTGTTCGCACAGAAAATGTTAAAAATGTCCCAAACCAGTCTGCAAAAGATGCATGAAGTTGTGAAGTTTATCCAGCCCAGACTGTATTTCATGGTAAATTCCATAGACATGTCGGTGGAAATTTTCTCCATTGAAAATAATATTCTGGCAAAGTTGGTGGATTTATAGCTATTTATTCCTATGTTACCATTAATTTTCAGTGGGAAAATGGGCAAAATGTTGGTGGATTAGCCAAATTACTGGAAATTTATGGTGGATTTTTTCAGCTTTTTCAAAAAGTCAGTGGAATTTTGTGCACCAAATACAGACTGGTATCCGGCGACTATTGAGGCCTAGAAATTAGTCTCCTGAATTATCCAGCGACTATTTTTAAATCAATTCCTATGTTCCAGTCTGTATTTCATGGTAAATTCCACCGACATATCGGTGGAATTTTTTCCCTTTGAAAGTAATATTCTGGGATAGTCGGTGGATTTTTAGCAATTTATTCCTATGTTACCATTAATTTTCGGTGGGAAAATGTAGGTGGATCAGCCAAATTACTGGAAATTTATGGTGGATTTTTTCAGCTTTTTGAATAAGTCAGTGGGATTTTGTGGACCAAATACAGACGGGTCAGTTTGTATTTCATGGTAAATTGCACAAACATGTCAGTGGAATTTTTTCCACTCAAAAATAATATTCTGGCAAAGTCGGTGGATTTTCAGCTTTTTATTCCTATATTACCATTAATTTTTGGTGGAAAAATGGATAAAATGTTGGCGGATCAGCCAAATTACTGGAAATTTATGGTGGATTTTTTCAGCTTTTTCAAAAAGTCAAGAGGAATTTTGTGCACCAAATACAGACTGGCAGACTGGCCTATGTTTACATCATAACTCTTAATTCCTATATTAATTTTTTACCGTCTATCAAAAATGTTGGAGGACTAGTCTACTAGACAAATTGATGAAAAATGTTGGCAGATATTTTTCAGATTTTTGAATAAGTCAGAGGAGTTCAGTGCACCAAATGCAAACTGGCCCAGGCTCAGGCTGAGTACAGTCTGTATTTGGTGCAAAAAAATCCACTGACTTCTTCAAAAAGCTGAAAAAAATCCACCATAAATTTCCAGTAATTTGCTGGGCGAATTTCACTAATTTGGCTGATCCACCAACATTTTCCCAATTTATCCACCAAAAATTAATGGTAACAATAACAGGTAGGAATAAATAGCTAAAAATCCACCGACTTTGCCAGAATATCAATATTAATTTCAAAGGGAAAAATTGGTGGACTGGAATTTACCACAAAATAAATACAGACTGGGGCTGAGAGGCCTGACAGCAGGAACTGGTAAAGTGTTCTCCTAGAAATCCTCTATTTTGGCTTCTGTTCTCAGTTAAATATATGTAAATATAGGAGGAAATTAAGGATTGTTCGCACAGAAAATGTTAAAAATGTTCCATATTCTGCAGACTGGCTGAGTGGTACAAACACTTTACCATTTTCTCCAGACTCGAGTTTGGACATGATTTATTATTTCAATTAATCTGGAATTAACATGGGAACATAGAAATTAACTCAAAATTTTAAGCAAATTAGACATTAGTTAGGTATCCTATCTGAGTTTTGACCAATTGAAAAAGAAATCTAAGCCAATTAGGGTGTTTGTGCCAGTAATCGGCATAACTCTAGTAATCGGAATAGCAGACACATTAAGTATAACTTTCTACATAATATATTAAGAAATAGAGGCATACGTACTAAATTATTAAAGAATCAACCACTATAATTGATTAGTAATTCTTTCTAATCTTTTAACCACACAAATTAACAGGTAGCTTCCAATCATTGTCGGAAAGTCAAGTTATCGATCAGTTCGTTGTATTTTTCGTAAGAGAACGGTTCCTCTTTGAAACTCCTGAGTGTGTTTCAGTAGCTTTTAATGTACCAGGTGTATGTTTTTCTAGATGTACAATTTACGGTCTATCAGTGCATTTTAAAATCTAAGCAAACAAATACTTACTTTCTATTTAAAATGGTAGTCCGATCACTAGATTATCGGAACATCTAATTTTAATGTTCGGACAGACTGGCCGATTAAACAAAGAATCCATCCGTCCACCCTGACGATTACTGGAAAAACTTCCCGTCATGCGTCCGATAACAAACTGCTATTTGTAACTCATTAATTTAAATCGTTACATTGACCGATAACATTAATGAATAAATTTTGAGATAGTTAAGCTTGTATATTCTCCGAATAAAATACGTTATTACATATGATTACTTTAATAATACCCACTTGTATAGTGTCACGTGTGAATTATATATGGCGTTTGTCAATAACCCAAATACATAAAATTCAATCAGAAGGATTTAGAGTCAGCAGAAAACCCAGTCTGTATTAAAAATCCACCGACTTTGCCAGAATATTATTTTCAAGGGCAAAAAATTCCACCGACATGTCGGTGAAAATTACCACGAAATACAGACTGGCAGAAAACAGGACTTCCACTCCAGGTTGTGACGTCATTGATAGCGACAAAGAATGGTTGAATCTACATCACAATAGTGGAAGAGGGCAAACCAGAGGGAATGAAGACGGCATATATAACGGCATTTATTTTTTAAAGGGACATTCAAATTATGTCCCGTTTAAACTTAAACAAAGCAACAGTTAATTAGGGGCCGAAAATTACTTAGGAACCTAGCTTTGGAACTATTTCAATGAAAATCTAATTGAGGTAAAGCAATTTCAAAATAATTGTTATCAGTAAATCAAATGTGTTATAAACTTATAGTTAGCATTCTGCATTATAATAAGGCTAAGATATCTGCAACTAAATATACATTAAATGCGCATGACAATTATGGCTTGCTTTTATTTAAAATAGTTACCCCATTTTTCAGAACTATTCTAATCAAAGAAAATGTATAGAGGCTAAAACTAAATTAATTGATATTACTGAATACCAATCTGAGTCTTCTGAGAAATGAATAAATTAAGCATTGATTGTCAATTTTAAAACATCTGAATATAATCTATGTATACTTGGCAGACGAATCAAATATATGATAAACCGTATAATTTAAAGTACCTAGCCGTTGATTCTTAAAGCGGGTAATTATTTCCTCTTGCATGTAGAAGGTAGCAGTTGTAGGAGCTTCAGCTTATGTAAAAAAATAATCACATTAATATAAAATAACTTAGTTTTCAATTCTGGTGTATGGCAAACAACAAAGTATAACATGTCCAAACTTTCGAATGAAATGACAACACTAAAATATAACATATTTTTAACCATTGACGAAGTGTTTGATTGTGTGTATGGGCAGGTAATAATAATATAAACATAATACTTACTATTACTTAGTACAGTAGGAATTACATTAATAAAAAAAATACACATTGATTGTATAGATATTAGGTATGACTAAATCTATTACTAGTAATTACCCAGTCTGCAGAATATGGAACATTTTTCCAAGACTCTCTGCGGGAGTTTTTGATTGAATTTTTAGAAATTGGAGATCTCTGCGGGAGATCTTGAATTAATTCCTATGATACCATTAATTTAGCTGCGGGATATTTTGAATTAATTCCTATGTTACCATTAATTTAGCTGCGGGAGATTCTGAATCAGCTACGGAGAGTCAGAGAGTAACTGTCTCTCAAATTAAAATCTCTGCGGGAGAAGAGACACATTCTGCAGACTGGGTAATTACTAATTAGCCAGTCTGCAGAATATGGAATATTTTTCCAAGACTCTCTGCAGGAGTTTTTGATTGAATTTTTAGAAATTGGAGATCTCTGCGAGAGATCTTGAATTAATTCCTATATTACCATTAATTTAGCTGCGGGAGATTTTGAATTAATTTCTATGTTACCATTAATTTAGCTGCGGGAGATTATGAATATGCTACTGAGAGTCAGAGAGTAACTGTCTCTCAAATTAAAATCTCTGCGGGAGAAGAGACACATTCTGCAGACTGGATAATTAGAAGCGAGAGACTAATTATACTACCTATATACCTACTATTATAATAATTATATTAATCAGTCACAAATCAACAAGTATGACGAACATTAGTTCCTTATGATTGGCCACCTGACGATAATAGAATTGGAAGTGACCCAGTCTGTATTTGGTGCACAAAATTCCACTGACTTTTTGAAAAAGCTGAAAAAATCCACCATAAATTTCCAGTAATTTGGCTGATCCACCAACATTTTATCCATTTTTCCACCGAAAATTAATGGTAACACAGGAATAAATAGCTAAAAACCCACCGACTTTACCAGAATATTATTTTCATTGGAGAAAAAATTCCACCGACATGTCGGTGGAATTTACCACGAAATACAGAATGCCTGAGAATGGGAACTTAAGTGACCGAACATAGATATTGCTATGACGATTACTAGCATTTTAGACTAATGGGACATTTTTACTTTTAATTGCATAAGTAATAACATAAATGTGTTTATGTGTAAAGCGATTGGAAAGATAAAAATTCCATCTTTCCAATGATAGTTGCATCGTGTTGGTAGCGTTTATATGTGACTTGTTAAGTCATAAGTATCTAAAAGCTGAGCGGCGCACCACATTACGGCGCACTACAATACGGCGCACCACTGTACTTTCTATTAATGACCTCAATGTGAAAAACTGTTATGTAGTTTGTTGTATCCGCTAGTTTGTTGTTCTGCACACTTCATGATTGTTTAATGACCTGGCAGGGGGGTTCGGGGGGCGGCACGCCCCCCGATACATCTACCTAACGGCTAACTGATAAGTTTTTATTTACATCTCAGACTGAAAGTTTACAATAGTTACCCCATAAAATTATAATTACAGTTTTCTATGATGAATTTTACTTTCTATTCCAAAGTAAACATCTCAATTGAATTCAGGTACCGTCAGGTGTCAGACATAAATTTGATACGACAATTACCTATCAAATTCACTCCATTTGTCATTAATCTGTATTCAAATTACCTATCTAATAGAATGTACAGTGGTGCGCCGTAATCTGGTGCGCCGTACTGGTGTGCGCCGCTCAGCTTTTAGATACGTATCTGTTAAGTTGTTATTGGTATTTGTTTGTAATTTAACCTTAAGTGACCGATTACTGGCAAAAACACCCTAATTAAATTGGCTTTAACTGACATACTCTGTAACATGGCTACCGCCTTAGACCAGTCTGCAAAAGATGCATGAAGTTGTGAAGTTTATCTGGCGTCTCTTTAGGCTTTTAAATTAGTCTCCTGAATTATCCGGCGACAATTTTCTAATTAATTCCTATGTTTACATGTAATTAGTGGAGAGAATTTGGAGATTTTTGGCCATTTTGGAGAGAAATTTGAAAATCTTGGAAGCAAATTGTCCCAAAAATTAGATATCTGGAGACTAATTGTGCATGCTTTGCAGACTGGCATGGCTTGGTTACATAGATTGATAGGTAGCTATAATTTTTTAATACATAACATAGGTAGGTACAAAAATTAAATTCTAATTTTATTTCTCAGCCAGTGTGCAGAAACTGGTAGGCCTAATGTCAACCTTGGTAGTATACGGTACTGTTACTGTATCTACACCTTGTTTAGTTAATAACGGAACACCGGACTAGGCAAGTTATTTAATTCTTTTATACTAGATATAATCATATACCTAGGTAGGTAGGTAGGTAATATAATTTTTTTGTTAAACTCCTGTCCATTTCATTGGTAACTAAAGCACAGTAGAAATACAGTAATTGTAGGCTAGGTATAGTAGTTGCAATTCTACGGAATAGGTAGTAACTAGGTATGTAATACTCAGCCGTACTACCGGTAATTAGGGTGCGTTCCGAGTTTTCGGACGGCTCCATAATTTACAACATATAAAAATAGATAGGTTGGCTACCTATAATTTTTTTTTAACTAGATAAAGTTCTTCTTTTCAGTAGTTGGGTGGACCATAAATATTTATGTCTAATCAGTAATGAACTACAAAAGTGTCAATAAGGATTAAATAATATAGGTATAGGTAAATAAGGATTTAAAAACAGGGGGGGCTCGTGACCGGGGAGGCTCATGACCGGGGGGGCTCTTGACCGGGGAGGCTTATGACCAAGGGGGGGCTCATGACCGGGGGGGGGGCTCTTGACCGGGGGGGGCTTATGACCCTACACCCATAATCGGTTAAGAGCCCCCCCCCCCCCCGGTCAAGAGCCCTCGCCCGGTCATGAGCCACCCCCCCCCCCCCCCCCGGTCACGAGCCCCCCCGGTCACGAGCCCCCCCCGGTCACGAGTCCCCCCGGTCATGAGCCCCCTAGGTCATAAGCCCCCCCGGTCACGAGCCCCCCCCCCCCTCCATGTTTTTTTAATCCTTATTTACCTAGTTAAACAAATGAAGAACTACTTAGATAGAAATAACTTTAAGTTGCTAATGTAGTTTGTTGTATCCGCTAGATTGTTGTACTGCACACTTCATGATTGTTTAATGACCTGGCAGGGGGGTTGCACGCCCCCCGATATACATATATTTTATGTCTAATCAGTAATGAACTACAAAAGTGTCAATAAGGATTAAATAATACAGGTAAATAAGGATTTAAAAACAAGGGGGCTCGTGACCGGGGGGGCTTATGACCTAGGGGGGGCTCATGACCGGGGGGGCTCTTGACCGGGGGGGCTTATGACCTACACCCGACCATAATATGGAGGTCACCCTAAAGCTTAACTTGTAAGTTGTAGGTAATAACAAATAAAATTCAAATCCAAAAATATTTTTGATTTAATATTAAAATATTGTACTAGATCTACAAATCATTTGAAAAATATATTTCCATGAATTATAATTAGTTGTGGAATGTGAAATCACGAGTTGAACTCATGACGTCAACTGGTGAACAGACGACCCAGCTTATATGCCCACAGGCCACATGGCACATTAGCATTTGAACTTGATATCTAAAGGCTCTGTTACAAGGTGTGAGAAAACGTGCGAGTTGGCCTAGCGAGTTACTGTAGTTCAGCTACTCGCACAGTGTGACCGCATCAGTCGAGTAACTGTCATGTGTAGGAGCTCAGCTAACCATATCCTCTCTGTCCCGCGTGGGACAGAGTGGGATATCCCTCGCTAGCGAGAGAGAGGGAGGGACGGGGGATTTCAGACGTCTGAAATCCCACTCACGTCCTACGTCTTGTACAAGCAGGATGTCCCACAAGGGATATCCCTCTCTGTCCTCCGTCTGTTTTACGCAAGAAAAAGTTATATATTGAATCGTGGTGCAAATCTTAATGGTAAAAATATCGATACATATTGCAGCAAGTTCATTCTCAAGCTTTATTTACGTATCATAACTAGATAGGTATTCATAAACACTAGTAGATATAACTAGGTAGCTGTTGATAAACAGATGTAGGTATCTAGGTAGGCATTGATAAACATTGGTAGGTATCTAAGTAGGTATTGACAAACAGTTATAGGTAACTAGGTAGGTATTGATGAACACTGTAGGTAACTAGGTAGGTATTGATGAACACTAGTAGGTAACTAGGTCGACCGTAGGTATTGATCAACATTTAGTAGATAACTAGATAGGTATTGACAAACAGTTGTAGGTAAATAGGTTGGAATTGATGAACACTAGTAGATAACTAGGTAGGTATTAACAAACAGTTGTATGTAATTAGGTATTATTTATGATCACTACATAGTAGGTAACTAGCTAGGTAGGTATTGATGAACACTAGTAGGTATCTAGGTAGATTTTGATGAACACTAGTAGGTAACTAGGTAGGTATTGATGAATACTAGTAGGTAACTAGGATCTAGATTGGTATTTATAAACAGTTGTAGGCAACTAGATAGGCATTGGTAAACAGAAGAAGGTAACTAATTAGGTATTGATAAGCAGTTGTAGGCAACTAGGTAGGCATTGATAAACACCAGTAGGTAACTAGGTCTAGGTAGGTATTGACAAACAGTTGTAGGTAACTAAGTAGGTACTGATATGATAAATACTACGTAATAGGTAAGTAGTGAAAACCACCAGCAGAGATGGGCGAAAAGTACATCGAAAGTACTTAAGTACTAAGTACAAGTACTCGTAAATCAATGTACTTGAAGTAGTTGCCCAAGTACTCAAATAAAAAAGTACTTTCAAAGTACAAGTACCAAGTACTTTTTAAAGTACTTTCAAGTACCAAGTACATTTACAATACAATTTAAAAACTAATAATTTATACTGTTTACTCTGATAGTACATCTTCTCAGTGACTTTTTTCTCTGATAGTAAATCATCACAGTGACTCTTTTCTCTGATAGTACCTCATCACAGTGACTCTTTTCTCTGATACATCATCACAGTGACTCTTTTCTCTGATACATCATCACAGTGACTCTTTTCTCTGATAGTACATCATCACAGTGACTCTTTTCTCTGGTAGTACATCATCACAGTGACTCTTTTCTCTGATAGTACATCATCACAGTGACTCTTTTTTTTCTGATAGTACATCATCACAGTGACTCTTTTCTCTGATAGTACATCATCACAGTGACTCTTTTCTCTGATAGTACATCATCACAGTGACTCCTTTCTCTGATAGTACATCACCACAGTGACTTTTCTCTGATAGTACATCATCACAGTGACTCTTTTCTCTGATAGTACATCACCACAGTTACTTTTCTCTGATAGAACATCATCACAGTGAGTCATTTCTCTGATAGTACATCACCACAGTGACTCTTTTCTCTGATAGTATACCATCACAGTGACTCTTTTCTCTGATAGTACATCATCACAGTGACTCTTTTCTCTGATAGTACATCATCACAGTGACTCTTTTCTCTGATAGTACATCATCACAGTGACTCTTTTCTCTGATAGTACATCATCACAGTGACTCTTTTCTCTGATAGTACATCATCACAGTGACTCTTTTCTCTCATAGTACATCATCGAAATGACTCTTTTCTCTGATAGTACATCATAAAAGTGACTCTTTTCTCTGATAGTACATCATAAAAGTGACTCTTTTCTCTGATAGTACATCACCACAGTGACTTTTCTCTGATAGTACATCACCACAGTGACTCTTTTCTCTGATAGTACATCATCACAGTGACTCTTTTTTTCTGATGGTACATCATCACAGTGACTCTTTTTTTTTCTGATGGTACATCACCACAGTGACTCTTTTCTCTG
The DNA here is from genome assembly GCA_947561585.1 of Caprella mutica. Taxonomy (NCBI): domain Eukaryota; kingdom Metazoa; phylum Arthropoda; class Malacostraca; order Amphipoda; family Caprellidae; genus Caprella; species Caprella mutica. The sequence goes on from CANNZV010000011.1 coordinate 537,171, forward strand.
ATAGTACATCATAAAAGTGACTCTTTTCTCTGATAGTATATCATCACAGTGACTCTTTTCTCTGATAGTACATCATCACAATGACTCTTTTCTCTGATAGTATATCATCACAATGACTCTTTTCTCTGATAGTATATCATCACAATGACTCTTTTCTCTGATAGTACATCATCACAGTGACTCTCTGTACACGTCCACACGCTTATAATTCGTCAATGTGTTTGGTAAATATTGGTTGTGATATCTAGGTATCACAAAATAATTATATTCAATGTACTTAAATTGGTTAATATAACTCATAGTCTCTATACATGATTGTATGTCAGAATATATAAATATTCACCGTCACATGAAAGTATACAATGTCTTACAGTCTTAGTTTTCGATTCTACTGTTTGACAAAGTTTTCAATTTTACTGCTTGACAAACAATTTTCCAACATGTTGGATCTCTTCAAACTCTAGTTTTTATCCAGTTGCTGTAAATACAGTTTTGATGAGAAAATGAATTAATTTTGTAGAGATTTTAGAGCTAATCTTTTAAAATCTCTTGACTGAAAGGAAAAAATGTACTTTGCAAAGTACTTTTTACTTGGAAAGTAACAATTAAGTACTTGTAAAAAGTACTTCTAAGTAATTATTCAAAGTACTTTTTAGAAAGTACTTCAAGTAGTACTTGAAGTACTTACTTGTTACTTAGTACTTTCACTTGGTACTTGGGAAGTACTTTCCCGCCCATCTCTGACCACCAGTAGGTACTAGATTGGTGGTTATCACTTGTAGGTTACTAGGTAGTTATTGATAAACACTAGTAGGTAACTAGATAGGTATAAGGTAGTGATATTACCAGTAGGTAACTATAGGTAAGATTAATTAACAGTTATAGGTAATTAGGTAGTTAATAACATTAATTAACCTTATTAATACAAATATTAATAAATAACTTTATACATATTTTTATCATTTACATTAAAGAAGAAAAATACCAAAATGTAAAATATTAAATTATATTTATTTAAAATAACTTTAAAAAGCACGCAAGTTATCAAGTTGCATAAAGATCATTCCAATACTAATCATACCATGTCCAGGATGGCTCAGTGCTTCAATAGTACTTCGCACTACAGTCCTGAGATCGATTCCCGAGAGCACCACTACATTTCTTTCTCCATTTCTTCCCATTTAATTTGTATATAACAATATGTAATATTAAAATAATTGATTTACAGCCAAATGTACATATACACTGATTCCAGGACAATAACCCCCGTGCAAAAAAAAACCCCGCGGTCAAAAACCCCCCGTGCAAAATACCCCCCGGACAAAAACCCCCAGGACAAAAAACCCCCAAGCAAAAAACCCCGGTCTATATAAATAGCATAATTCATTTTTATTAATATATTAAACATTATTCAATGCGAACCAATAATTATTACATTTTCTTCGAAAATATGGCAATTTTTTTGTAAAATAAGGTATACCCAATTACCTATTTTATAGTAATAATAAGTACAGTATACACTGCGACCAGAATTATTAGTCCAAAGAGTTTTTTGCCCATAACTCTAAAACCGTTTGCGGAAGATTTCCGAAATTTCAACCATAGGTGTAGAAGAGTATGAGACACGTTCTAACTAATTTTCAAAGTTGTACTCTTCTTTGTTTTGAATTTATTTAATATTTCCTTTTTTCAGGTGACCATAATTATTAGTCCAGTACATAATTTTTATTTAATTAGTTGAAAATGGGGCGTGGAAAGGACCTTTCAGAGCAAGAAAAAAACCTTATCATCAAGTTAACAGCTAAGAAGAAGCCTCAAGCTGAAATAGCTGCACAAATTGGACGCCATGTAAAAACCATCAAGCGTTTTTTGGAAAATCCGAAAATTCGTAAAGAACGCAAGGATAAAGGCAAATTGAGGAAACTATCAGAAAGGGATGTGCGCCGCCTGAAGGCTACATTGAAGAAGAACCCTGGTTCAACAAGCAAGGACATTTTTTCCGCTTCCGGGGTTGCAGATGTGTCTAAATCGACCCGCAATTCAGTTCTTGGAAAATTTGCTAAACAAAAAAAAGCCACTATAACTCCTCCTCTCACCCCAAAACACAAAGAGAGGCGTCTAGATTGGGCCAAGAGATATATGAGAACCTCTCCAAAGCTTATATTATTCACTGACGAATGTAGAGCAACTTTGGATGGCCCTGATGGATGGTCCAATGGATGGGTGTTTGGGGATGACCCTTCCCAAATGCGTTTGCGACGTCAGCAAGGTGGTGGAGGGGTGATGTTTTGGGCGGGAATTATAGGGGATGTACTCATTGGTCCTGTGAAGGTGCAAGAAGGTGTTAAACTCGATTCTAAGCGCTACTGTGAGTTCATTGATTCTGCTCTTTCAGACTGGTTAGATGACCTGCCTTTGGAACAACGCCGTAAAATCATATTTATGCAAGATAATGCTCCGTCGCATGCAGCAAAGAAAACCAAAGAGTTCTTGCACTCACTGGGCTTCAAGAATAACACCCTGATGGACTGGCCTGCCTGCTCACCCGATTTAAATCCCATTGAAAATTTATGGGCCATCATCAAAAGAAGTGTTTACAGCAATGGGAAGCAGTATTCATCAAAAAATGATCTCTGGGCTGCCATATAGAATGCTGCGAAGGCTGTGGATCCTTCTACTATCAAAAAACTAACAGATTCTGTCACTGAACGAATGTTTCAAGTCATAAAATCCCAAGGATCTCATATTGGGAAATAATCATGATTTCTGCCATATTAAATTCACTATTGACTACTTTCTTGTGTTTACAAAGTGTATTTGTATTTGGTATTTGATGTTAAAAGTTTTGTTATTTAAAAAATTCGTTTATTTATCCTTGTAACAAATTTATAAAGAAACGAAAAAATCGGGACTAATAATTCTGGTCACCTGAAAAATGGAAATATTAAATAAATTAAAAATTAAAAAGAGTTAACCTTCGTATAATGACACGAATGTGTCTCATATTCTTCTACACTTATGGTGAAAATTTCGTAAATTTACCGCTGCCCGTTTTTGAGATATAGTCAATAAACACTTAGGACTAATAATTCTGGTCGCAGTGTACATTTTGTCACTATCAAACCTGGCCAGGGGGGGGCAAGCCCCCCCCCCCCCCAACCCCCCCAATCGGACCGCTAACCTGACCTTAGGTGCACTATATCTCTTTATATTTATAGCATATAGTAATTTTATTAATAAAAAATTAATGAAAATTAATTAAAATGAATTATGCGATTTATATCGACAGGGGTTTTTTTGCACCGGGGGTTTTTTGCTTGGGGGTTCTTGTCCGGGGGGTATTTGTCCGGGGCGTTTATTGTACGGGGGGTTTTTGTCCGGGGGGTTTTTGACCGCGGGGGGTTTTTTGCACGGGGGGTTATTGTCCTGTCACCATATACACTATATGCAATATTGTAAGAAATTGCAATATTTCTTATATATTTAATATATATATTTCTTATACATATTTAATCTATTTATATACCCCAATTAATCGAAGTAGTTTGAGCAGAAGGGAGATATGTCCCCCTTGCAGAGGTAGACATCCACACTCTGTCCCACGTCTTGCAGAGGGGGACATCCGCACTCTGTCCCACGTCTTGCAGAGGGGGACATCTACACTCTTTCCCACGTCTTGAATCTCTCTATAGCGAGGGACATCCACACTCTGTCCCACGTGAGTCCCACGTCTTTAATCCCTCTTCCCTCTATAGCGAGGAACATCTGCACTCTGTCCCACGTCTTGAATCCTTCTATAGCGAGGGACAACCACACTCTGTCCCACGTCTTCAAAATGGAGTGGGGTGAGACGTGGGATGTCCCCCTCTGTCAGAGAGGGACAAGACGTGGGATCAGACGTCTTAAAGAGGGGGAACCCTGTGCAAATGAAGAGGGTTAGACGTCTGATTTCCCCCGCCCCACTTCTTTAATCCCTCTATAGAGAGGGATATCAGACGTCTTAAGACGTGGGTCAAACAGCTTTTGGTTAGCTGGGATAGGTAGTTTTAAATTAATAAAAAATATTTTTTTTATAAAGGTTCATTGATACCTATTCCTGATTCAATTAACATACTTTTCATTGAAAGAATTATTCTCTCCTGGCTATACCTATGTTTTTTTATTACATGATGATAAAAAGTTATTATACGATCCATTATCCATAATTATTGTATATATACAGTAGCACCCATAAATAACATTACAAAAATTACCTATATATACCTACTTCGTTTTCTATGCAACGAGATGCCGTAAGAGACTCTTGTTTGCCGCCAACTCCAACCGTTTTTACGTGAGTGTTAATTAAGCGCTTAGCTGCCTTAGCACATCAAGATCGTAACCGTATTCATTGGTGCTAAGCGATTACGAGACTTTACCTTGAGCAACCCGATTTTTGCGGTTAAGAGACTTTGACTTGTGGCCCTTCATATGTAAGTACGATGAATTTTCGGATTTGAATTGATTCCTATCTGTCCGTCCCATTATAAATCAAATATTACCAATTCAAGAACCCAGTATGAATTTCGTAAAATCATTTGACACGATAAATTCCACACCAATTTCTAAAAAGTAGTTATATAAATAATAAAGAAGGAATGTTGACTTTTTTATACAATGTCGATTAACATCCTGAAAGTTCGTAGCATAGTTTCATATTAATTAAATGGTTTCAAAAATATAATGATTTAACATAATAACTTGATATGACAGGAACAATATATCACTTCCTGAAGATTGATTCTGTTGCTATAATATAATAGAGAATTAGATATTGTGCGCTTATCTCAACTACAAAAACTACATAAGGAATTAATTTCGTATCATCTCCATTTTCGGAGAAATTGCGTTTTTAAGCAAATCAACGCCAAATAGAATTATCGGAGAAATTGCGTTTCTGAAGCAAATCTACGCCAAATAGAACAAAGAAGGACTACCATGGGACTCTGCAAATAAATGAAGTTTCTGAGGGGATGAGTTGCATCGGCAGACCAAGAAGAAAAAGAGCAAGAACAGCAGCTCAAAAACGAAGTTAATTTTGAATCTATTTCTTCATTCAAAAGAAACTGTTGAAATTTTTCATACCGCTCGGTGTTACGAATGTCCTTTCTGTATAACTTGAAGTTGAGAAATTTTGGAGGTAACTTATTTTCCTTGCAGGCTTCCAAAAAGTTGATATCAATATTGTTTTTCTTGATTTTCCAGTCATCCTTTTCAAAGTTCTGAAATTTTAAAGTTTTACGTCCATATCTTGATATCATAATTTCAGTTATTGGCTTCCTTCTTGAAATCTTAGTAAATTTATGAATGGAAGCACGAGTGAAACGACGAAAAGTTAGCATCCTTTTATTTTCTGGAGCTTTCGAATTTTTAAACATTCAACATTTTCAAATCCTAATTTCAAACAAAATAAACAGAAATAAGAAGTACTTTGGATACCAAAAAAAATTAAAGTCCTGAAGAATTAATAAGTAAAAGAGAAAAATAATCAGCAAAAACAACTAGTAAATTAATAATCCAAAATAACTAAATTGAATGAACTCGCTCGTTCCTTTATTATAATTAAGATATTTGGAAACTGTTATTACTTTTTTAACTTGCATAAATTTCACATATTATTTCTAAATAGTTACTGCAAATAAACCTCTAAATATTTCAGTTACAAAAGCAACCCATAAAACAGATGAGTTTACTTTGTAATACCATTTGCTACCTATTTAATTATATACTAACAAATTTCATGAAACACCAGTATAGCTACTTATTAATATAAAAATATATAAGGCACGGAATGGTTAAAGGAAATCACGAGATGGTATAAAAGATACAGAGATTTAAAGGTCCTCTCCAGGCTCCGGGAAAAAAAATGAGTTTATAACTTTATATTATAGAACTAAGGTCTACGATCATTATTCTTCAAACCGCATACAATTCGGTTCAATATATATTTTATAATTTGTTTTTAAAATTTTTCAATACTCTGTGAGCAACAATTGAGCGAATCACTAATCTGATGCTCAAGAAGAAGATTGTACACTCTTTGTTTTGATAACAAATTTGAATTTTATTTTAGATATTAATTGTTTCCTAAAGTATATAAACGTTTCCATTATAAGTTCATTCAATTTTATACCTTTACACGAATATTAAATGGATTCATTAAACCTAATACCTAGTTGATAATCAAAACAAATGGTGTACATTCTTTTTCTTCAGACTGAAAATTTCTTAAATTAGTAAGTCGGAAGTAAAATAGGTTTTGTAGAGTTTTGATTATAAAAATCTTTATAAGCATATAAAATTAATAATATGCTACCAAATTCGATGCGGTTTAAAGAAAAATGATAAGAAACATTAGCCTCGTTGAATGAGGCAATAAAAATATTTGCTTGGAGGGGACCTTTAAATATAATAAGGGAAGATTGCAAAGAATTTAAATATTTTATAATTGCTTCTATTATTTCAAAATAAGAAATTGTGAGAAAAAAATCAAAGAAAGAAGTATCTACTGCCATGATGATTATAATTTTCGAAATGATTATTAATTAATAATAATTGTAACAGTTCTACCGATTAATAATATTTTCTTTATAAAAACTACTTTAATAAAATATAGCAAATAAATGAATATTTAATGTAATAAATTCTTCGGCTGAAAGCAATGGATTTTGAGAGAAAATTCAGATTTGTTAGACAAAATAAGTTTGATTGAGGATTTTTTTAATCAAGGTTCTTCTGTGAATGAAAACTAATGACAAAAGTTTGTTAGCACAATCTAGCTGTTACAAAATAAGAAATTAATTTTCAATATTTGCTTTGAAATATCTACAGTCAAATGAAATGTTTTCAAATTTTACTAATAAGTAATACCATATTTCTAAGAAACTTTACTAATTCTAATGGTTGTAGATAATTAAAATTGGTCTGGGTACACAACGACAAATTTGTAAGATTAGAAATTATTATAAATTTGCAACATGCTCTAACTCTTTTCTCTGATAGTACAAATATCTCATTGTACTTCTCAATTATAATCACGTTCTTTTACTCTTATAATTATATTGAAACATATTTTATAAATCTATCTCTCCACACTAAGTTATAAAAGTTCGTAAGACACTTTAGTCGTTAGAGCTAACACCTTTGGTATACAAATCACATCTAATAAAAATCACACTGACTATTTTGGTGACATCTAAATGTTGTACTCAGGGATTAGCACATTTTATGATAGTTACCGCGCTAAATAGGAAAAGAAAATTTTTACGTTCACAGAAAACGGACTGAAATTAGAGGAATAACTATGTTTAACCCACGCTAACTAATTAACTAAATTGTTTTTGATGATGACATCAAATTTCTGTTCTAGTTGCTCATTGACTCCCCTCAGACCCGCATCAACAACCGACAGACTCCATCGGAGGTACTCCTGCCTCCTCTCTTCGCTCCAACCTACGGGCAACTGACGCACCTGAAATGAGTTTGAGTTTGGTACAATTGGTATGAATTCCTGTTATCATTCTAGAGAAAAATTAGAAAAAATAGGCATAATTTGCACACTTTACTTAATTTTTTATTTGAGGGGTTAAGTCTGTTTCGACCATATCTTAATCATATTTCAGACGTCAAAAGGAAATTAATAACAAGGGAATGGAAGAAGTAAACAGAAAGGTAAATGACTCCATGCACAAAGTAATCTACAATAACAAATTAACAAGTTCATAGATGCAGGAAAGCTACACCGTCAATGCAGTAATCAAACATTTAAACGTAGGCAAAGTAATGCACACTCACCAAATCACCGCAGTTGTACAGTTTATCAGCGAGTTTCACCAGCTTAGCTCCTGTAGAACATTTAGGCGCTTTCACAATCTGCATGGCTTTTCTCTCATGCTTGGCAAGTGACTTGTCATCTGTCACCTGCACAAAGTTGGGGACGTAGGATGATAAAAAAAATAAAAAATGGATATTGAAAGATACTATTGAGTATTTCAATACAGTCAACCATTAGTTAGCTACATAACGTTATGAATGAATTCAAGCGTTGATGTAATACGACCGCAAATAGAAATACTAAAGTTGAATAGAACAGTTTGTAGCCAGAGAGATTAAAATTTTTGGTAATTAAACAGTAATTAAATTTTAGTAGGCGTTTAATGTCGTTTCCACCATATCTTGATCATATCGCTGACATGAAAAATGGAATTTCATACAAGGGTCTGGATGAAGCAGTCATAAGGAAAGTGGCTCCATGAACAAAATCACCTACCACCGAAGGTGACAAACTCATGGATGCAGTAAAGCTACTCCATGTAAACGTCACTTAGGTACCAAGGAATGTGAATTCGTCACTTACCAAAGAATGTTACGAAACTATAAAGTAACATTATCTAGATTAGTGAAACACAATTAAGAAATAAAGAAGCAGTTTATTGCCAAAGCAATCATAGTACCTCTTTCACAATGTTCGCAACCTTCTCCCCAAATTTCTCCACCAGCTCCTCATGTGTTGTGTCGGTATCTTCCACTGTATCGTGAAGGAGAGCAGCTTGCAGAACTGATACGTCTTCAACTCCAGCTTTGACTAGCGAGTTGGCCACCCCTTCAAAGAAAAGCTTCCCGTCAAATGAACTCATGAGAAATGTTAGCAAAGCAATATGATGATGAAAATAGAGGATCTTTTGTTCTTAACTCACCGATAGGATGGTTTATATAAGGCGTTTCCTCAGGGTCTTTACGTCGTTGGTCTTTATGTTTTAATGCGGCGAAATGAGTAGTTTCAAGAATTATTTTCATGTTATTATTCATAATTATTATTGTCACTAAGTAATTTTTCTTTTATATAATCAATTAGCTAAGATAATAAAATATAAAAAATAGAGTAGCTATTAGCTATATTTGATAACATAAACAAAACTAGTGAATATTTTCAATCAATAAAAGTGATAATATAACCATTACTGATGTTTGGAAATATAATTCCATAGCTATATTTACTTCCTACATTTCGTCATTTCCCTATTAGGTTTCACCTCTCTAATTATTATAAGAAAGCCATTAATTAATGTCATAGTTTCTCTCAGAGACTAGATCTGTGTAACTGGCGGACAATCCAGCCAATTAGAAGCTAAAAATTTGCTCAGCCAGTCAGCCGTCCGCCAACCAGCCATCTCAGCAAGCCAGTCAGCCACTCAGCTCTACATAAATAGCTGCACTAGCTATTCTCATCAGATCTTTGTCCGCCTCCGGCGGATAAACACCTCTCACCTTCCTCTCCTAAAAGATGCATTAGCACACAAAAAGATACCTAAGCACAAAAAAGATGCCTTGCACACAAAAGATGCTTTAGCACATTAACAAAAGATGCAATAGCACATAGTCATTGAATGACTCGGCACAAAAAAAAAAAAAAACCTGGTACGGTTTAAAGAGGCTCTCTAGCACAATGAAAAGATACCTATAACCTGGCACGGTTTTAAGATTGCTATATAGCATATCATAAAGATGCCCAAACCCTAGCACGGTTACAAGATGCTTGAAACCCAGTATGGTTATGAGATGCTGCCTGGCTAAGCCTCAGCAAAAAAAAAAAAAAAAAAAAAACTGGCACAAGTTAAAAGATGCTTTCTAGCACAGTCAAAATATGCCTTTAAACCTGACACAGATATAAGATGCAATACAGCACATTGAAAAGATGTCTCCCTTGAAAAGATAACTCTGTTCCAAAAGAGTAAAAAAAAAAAAAAAAAATGGAGAGTAATAACTAGAGAAATTGTCATTTCCCATATACCAATAATGCGATGTATTTCGTTTCTTAATCACCTTTATATGTTACAGATCACTTATATATAAATCAATATTTACAATGAGTGATAAATGTTCAAAGTGTACGGAGTATCACTCCTGTTTACAACACTAACTGCATCAATCATGAAAAACGCCTGTTGGTAAGAGACTGCACTCAATGCAAAGAGCTCTTCACTAAAGCTGAACAGGGAGACAGAACTGATGTCAAGAACCTGATTTCGTGGCTCAGATCTATCAAAACTATTCGTCAACAACGAGGTAAATCCTCTAGCGAGGCTTGGGAGTTCTGGCAAGATCAGGATGAAGCTAACCTCTACACTCCTCTTCTAGAACGCTTGGGGCTGAAGAAGCCCCAGAGCCGTGACAGTAGCGCCGATGGCGTCAATCCTGTCTTTCATGATGATAATAACAACCAGGGGTCTATTCTACATCTGCTTCATACGATGAATTCTCGGTTCCAAAAATTTGAATCGAAATTAGATTCTCTTGAAAAGAAACACGATCGGTTGGAAATGAATGTCACCAATAAGAATCATCACGCGGTTCCAAATACCGCATTCATCACAGAGGATGAGGCACATGCTGGACGACCAGATTCTGAGGATTTGTTCCTAGATTCTGAGGATGATTATATACCTGATGCTCAGGGATCACCCAGTCTGCATTCTCGAGAAACCTCGCCCCCAGTTCCTTCTGAGGCTTCCATTGGTATGGCTAGCACTCCTAATACACTTCGAGAGACTTACTTAATGCCAGAAGATGCAATAGTAATCGGCGTCTCAACTATTGAATGGAAGGATCATATTTTCACTGAAGAGGACATAGTTATTGTCCAGAAACCTGGCCCTAACGAACCCTTGTCCTTCAAAGTTCAAAAATCAGCTCGTATGTCGGAGCATCTGATTGAACTAATCACGGCAGCTAATAATATGCCGTCAAGTCCCCCCTCCCATGCTCAGACCTTTTCGAATGCATTTAAACTTCTGGACAGCAAACTGTCTAACGTAACCGGTTGGCATGGTCCAAATGCCAAAGAGTCATCCGTAAGGGTTGACAAGTTCGCAATGTCGGAAGACATAGAGCTTCTGTCTAGAGACGTTCTAAGTCTAAAGAGACAACAGAACAAACCAAGGGGAGGCAAACTCGAACTCTTAAATGAGTCTGATTATGCGAAGTATTTCCAAGGTCCTAAGCTTAAAAATGACCACAATTCAGAGGGTCTCCATTTGGGAAATAGACTAGGATACTTGCGCACGGCAGATATCAAGAAGGAATTCTCACTCCGCCACACGGCCTGGTCAGCCTGCAAATTAGTTGAGACACTAGAAGTTGCTCAAGCTGCCTTGAGTTTGATTCCTCAAATGTCTATTGTACATTCCGTACAGGACAGAGATGAAAAAATATCTAATGTCAACAACTTCATTGGCTATTCCAAACAAATAGCACATCAGTTAGCACTGTCCCTGTCAAGAGAGGCTTTGACACATAAAGCCTCTATGAGATACGATACTGTTGCCAAAGTACAGCCTCCAATAATCAAGGAGAAGCTCCTAAAATCCTCACTACTCCAAGATTCTCTTTTTGGGAGGGAAGAGTTTTCTTCTGCGGACTCGATGGCTTCACAAGCTGTACACTTCCATGGACAGCACCCAAGTTACAGGTCTCATAATAAGAGACCAATAGTAAAGCCCTATGACCCTTCCGAGAGGAAGAGGTCAAGACCTCAGTTGCCATTAGCTCAAGGGAGGCGACCCTCCTCTCGTAGTGAAGCTGGCCATGGTCAACAAAATAACTCGAATCAGTCAGAAAGAGTTAAGAGTTCAAAGAACCCTTATGTGGTTTCTTACATTAACACTAAGCCATCAGAAGCATCAACTTCTGATACACAGAAATTTCGCATCCCTAAGAGAGGCACAGTATCAGGACAACTCAACAAAAACCCTTACAAAAAGTCAAATATCTGACTCACCGGGAGCCCGCCTTCAATCCTTTCAAAAAGGATGGCGGGGAGCTCCAAAGTACATACGAAATGTTATTCTCAGAGGATATCATTGGAAATGGCTAGAGACTCCACCTCTGTCATTCCCAACTTCTCAAAAGGCGTCCACTACTCTAGTAAAAGAGGTGAACGATTTTCTTTCAAAAAGCGCTATTTATTCTGTCCCAACTCAGCTTTGTTTCCAAAGCAGAGTATTCTTAGTCCCGAAGAAGCACGGCAATTATCGAGTTGTCATAGACCTATCCCACTTGAACCAGTTTATCGAAAACTCAAGATTCAAGATGACAAATCAAGTCGTTGCAGCAAACTTACTGCAAAGAGGGGCATGGGCAACAACTTTGGACATACAGGACGCATACCTGCACGTACCAATACGACCATCCCTTCACAAATACCTGGCCTTCATGCTAAACGATCAGCTTTACTTTTTCAAGGCTCTGCCCTTCGGACTGTCGACAGCTCCAAGGATATTCACCATGATCATGAAATGGCCCTTACAATTGCTGCATCTGAAAAACATACAGTTGCTAGCATATCTAGACGACCTGTTAATTTGGGCTCCTACGGAAACGCAAACACTCTGTGCGACCAATTCCGTAATGAAGACATTACAGGAATTAGGATTCCTGTTAAACTTAACAAAATCAATGATAATTCCCTCTCAACACTTTGTGTGGTTGGGAATATCATTCTCCACTCCAGAGATGATGTGGGCCATCCCTATGGAAAAACAGCTATCCATGCAAAAAGAGGCCATCAATCTCATCACCTCAAGGGAAGCGAGCAGGAGAATTTGGGAGAGTCTGATCGGCCAAGCATCATTCTTCTCCTAAGTGGTGAAACCACTCAGACTAATCTTCTACCCCTTGGCAAAACCACAGGAGTTGGGGCCAACAGTTTGCAGGGACAAAATGAGGGAAATTCCCCCTCATCTATTGCAAGCACTTATCCCATGGACAAACTTGGAGGTACTGTCTCAAACTTATCCATTGAAAATGCCGGAGCCAACACTCACCCTTTGGACAGACGCGTCCCTAGAGGGATGGGGCTGCTTAACTTCAGACAACCAAGTGGCCCAGGGTCACTGGTCAATAGAAGAGAAAGAATGGAGCATCAATCGCCTAGAATTGCTGGCAATTCTGGAAGCAATAAAGGTGTTGCAATTAAGCAACGAGCATCTACTCGTATACACGGACAACGAAACTGCTCGATTCTCCATAAACAAGATGGGAAGCCGCAACAGTCGGATACACCTTCTTATTACTCTGTTAATGGAGTTGGCGGAACGCCACAAGTTAACATTGGTAGCAGCCAGAATAAATTCCAAAGAGAATATAGTAGCGGATCACCTCAGTCGATCCACAGTGCAACCAACAGAATGGGAATTATCCATAAACACATTCAACATGATTCAAGAATGGCACGGGAAGCTCATGATAGACATGATGGCAACCCCGTTGAACTCCAAGCTTCCAAACTTCATTTGTCCTTTCGAGCACCCCCTGGCAATAGGGACGGATGCTCTATCAATAGACTGGAGCCACTTCCAGGAAATTTACATATTCCCTCCCGTCAATCTGATTCCGAAACTGATCCCATTTCTAACGAAGTACAAAGGGAGGGGCGTGATCATAGTCCCGTGGCGCCCCACGGCACCATGGTTTCCTACAATATGGTCAAAAGCAGTAGATCATCTACACTTGCACAAAAGCGTCTCTCAAATGGTCTCAGGGAAAGAAATATCAGGAGACTACAGATTTTACGGAAGGTGGACCGCCTTCAGTTTTTGAAACGAATATGGTCTATTAAATACGATAAAGTTACTTCTGAGCAGCTTTCTCTTTCCTTCCGTAAATCGTCTTCAAACCAATATCAGTCTGTTTGGCGATGCTTCCAAAATTGGCTGCCCCCTGTGGTTAAGGTCCTGACTAAAGCTCACATCCTTAGATTCTTAATATGGCTACACAAGAAAAAGAAGCTCTCTTCCAAAACTGTGCTAAGTTACAGAGGAGCCTTATCCCTACCTCTGAAAATGGGGTTCGGGATAAACACAAAGGATAAGGACTTCAACTTACTGGCAAGGGCTCAGTTCTTAAATCGACCAGCTCCTAAAAAGAAAATACCAAGTTGGTCCTTGAACCATGCTCTCGAATTTTTCAAACTACCTCGCTTCAATAACAACAGAGCATCTGCTAAAGACCTCTTTCTGAAATGTCTTTTTCTTACGGCAATTGCGTCGGGTAACAGAGCTTCTGAATTGTCTGCTTGTGTGAGGGGAGGCATAGTTCAGTCTGGTAATACTCTAACTATTCCAGTTAAGGACAAGTTCTTGTATAAGAACCAGAGAGCAAACTCCTCACCCAATATCATCTCCTTTCCGAGCCTTCCTCGACAAGAGTTATGTCCAGTGGCATGCTTACTGAAGTACACCAAGATGACTGAGAAATTGCCTCATAATAATTACCTGTTTATCCATCCTGCGTCAAATAAACCACTAAAATCTGGGAGAATTTCATATTGGCTACTACAAGCTCTTAAATTAGCTACTCCTAATTTCAAAGGAACAGCGCATGAAGTCAGGGGTCAGGCATACAGTGCTGCTTGGTCAAGAGGCGTCCCTATGGAACGGATACTCAAAGAAGGGTTCTGGCTGACCCCAAACGTGTTCATTGACAATTATCTGAACTCTATTGATTCTCTTATCACGCCTTTCATTGGCGGTAGACACTTAATTAAACCCTAAATCTGTTTAGTAGATATGTGTTTGGTCATTACTAGATTATTAGTAACGAATCATTATTATTTCTTGTATTTGTGCCACTAGCAACTAAACATTAGTTACTGATCCACAGTTATCTTTTTGTTGTTCTGAATTATGTGATTCACTGTTATTCTATGTTGGTTTCTCTGAATAGATGAGAGCCTTGATCTGTGTGTCCATATCCCTTTCCTCCACCGTAGCTATACCTGCGGCGTAATTGGTACTTCGAAACCTAATAGGGAAATGACGAAATGTAGGAAGTAAATATATTAGATTGACGCAGGAAAGCGTCATATTTGCTTCCTTAAATGAGTCATTTCCCTATTGGTACCTCCTCCTCCCCAAAAGGATATATATTTCTTATCAGTAGGTGTTCCAAAGATCTGATGAGAATAGCTAGTGCAGCTACTTATGTAGAGCTGAGTGGCTGACTGGCTTGCTGAGATGGCTGGTTGGCGGACGGCTGACTGGCTGAGCAAATTTTTAGCTTCTAATTGGCTGGATTGTCCGCCAGTTACACAGATCTAGTCTCTGAGAGAAACTATGACATTAATTAATGGCTTTCTTATAATAATTAGAGAGGTGAAACCTAATAGGGAAATGACTCATTTAAGGAAGCAAATATGACGCTTTCCTGCGTCAATCTAATATATTTAATACATTCCGAATATCCAGTGTTATCATTTGATAATTATTAACTGTAGCGGCAGAATCAAACAATAGACTCGTTCAAGTTTTTTATTTGCATTCAACCTCAATATGACAGGTACATGAGAATGCTACCATAGCCACGTGCCTGAAAAGCAAGACACGCAGTTAAAATCTTGCTAAAATACATATGTAAGAAACTTCAGAAAACAGTATAAAGCTAAACTACCTTTTAAAATCCTAAAATTTAAGCAAGACTAATTTATAATGTAGAAAAGGTGCATGAAATGCCGTCACAGAATTCACAAGATGTAAAAATAAAAAAAACAAGCTAATTGTATAAATTAATCTCTCAATAACTACTATAGAACAAAATTGACTAGAAATGAAGTATTTGGCGAGTAGTGTGCCACTATCTACAACTTGGAAGTACTCAAAATTATATAAATTCCCTACTAGTTTAGATTGGCAAACAAAGCATAAGACTAAAATATGGGTAATTGACAAGAATACTCAATTGGAGGTATTTCAGCTATAGCTAGTTAACATCACAGCCTAATCAACTTTATTAGCATTGAATCTTAAAACTTTAAAAACTAAATTAAAACACAGGAGCACAAACTTACTAGATGTGGTTTGAAGATACATAAGATGAGGCAGGTAATTAATAATGAATAAACAATGCGGGCTTACGCTTACTATGCCGCTATTATTGAAAAAGAATGAAAAACTTTAGTGGAAGTACGGGCTTACGTTTACTTTGCCGCCATTAGAACAATAATGATTTGAAAGAATGCATGTCACGTTCTAGGGAACCGATATCAAATTAGTTTGGCAAGTGAACATGAAAGGTTATGAAAATTATCAAGATAAAATGAATAACATGAAAAATTGGTTATAATAAAGATGAATTAAATTTCCTATATAATAGGTATGGCGTAGGACGCCACACTCCCCCCTCACAGTCACGTCCGTGTGACTAAGATCTGCAATCGTGCTCCCTTGCAGGATGCAGGAGAATCAAATCAGCAACACAGCGCCTCAGAAGAGAACCGCCAGCCTTTTTTGAAGGCACACGAAGAGTCACATCCCGTACTAGTCCATCTCTTCCCCGATGAACGTCAGTCACAACTGCCATTGGCCAATCATTGCGTTGACTATTTGGTTCTCGGAGCAGAACTACATCGTCTTTAGCCACACAAGGTTTCCTGCTCTTCCACTTGTGTCTCTCCCCTAGAGTATGAATGTAGTTATTGCGCCACTTGAGCCAGAACTGATGGGACAGATATTGTACTCTGCGCCAACGTGAGCGTCCATACTGAGCAATGTCCGCTTCACTGTACTTAATATCAACAGTTGGAGAACCTTTGTCTCGAAGATTGAGGATCATAGCGGGACATATAGCCTGAGGGTCATTAGGATCTGAACTCATTCCGTACAAAGGCGTGTGATTGACAATCGAGGCGGACTCTTGAAGCAGTGTAGTGAACTCTTCCCTCGAGAGGTTTCTAGTGCCCAAGGTTTTTAGAGCTCCAGAGAAGACCCTCTTCACACTGCCAACTTTCCTCTCCCATATTCCAGCCTGATGGCTTGCACCAGGAGGAGTGAGCTTCCATGATAGACCAGGAATCTGTTGAAGCATTCTCTCCCGAACTGGAATGAAATTGGTGCCATTGTCACTACGGTAGGACTTGCATTCACCCCGTATTGCGACGAATCGACGTATGGCCAAGTCTAAAGAATGGGCATCCAAGGAAGAAAGTGGCTCTAGGTGAATAGCTCTGCTATTTAGACATGTCAGCAGAAGAACCCAGATCTTCTTAGTAGCCGTAGTTCTGCGGGTTGAACGGCTGTCGTGAATGAGGTAAGGTCCAAACGTATCCAGACCTGTCGAGGTGAAGGGAGATACTTCTTCCAATCTGTCGGGAGGCAAATCGGCCATCTGCTGTGTCAAGAAGTCACCACGTAGTTTCTTGCAAGTTATACAAGATTTCAGAAAGCTTCTGATAGTCTGACTTACCTTGTGAATATGGAATCCCGCTTGTCTCAAGGATGAGTGAGTTATAACTCTACCCTGATGAAATGTTTTCTCGTGAAAATGAGCCAATATCATGATGGTCAACTGGCCCTTCCGAGGCAGCAGTATAGGATGTTTACACTGAAAGTCCAATTGACTGTGTCGCAGTCTGCCTCCCACTCGGAGAATGCCTCCTTGCTCAAACGGACACAAAGATGAAAGAGGATCGCTATCAGATAAACATTTACTCTTAGAAAGAGTATTCAAAGAGTCCTTGAATACTCTGCTCTGAACCTGCTTCACCATGAAGTACAAGGGATCGAAGTGTTCTTCCAAAACCATGGACGTCCTCTTGATCAGCTGTAACCACCGCACACATGTTCTTCTAACAGCCTTGACGATGCAGATTGCCTTCACAAGGTTTGTCGTTCTCGTGCAAATGACATCAGTGAGCAACAGATCATCACTGCTTACAGAGCAGACTGTCACCACCTTAGCTATCTCTGGAAGATCCACCTGTCTATTGTAGTTGTCTGCCGAGTACTCTTTAATTTGCAACAGGAATAGAGGACCAGGGAACCATCTGCTTCTAGTCAAGTCCCTTGGACTTTGAGGCCTTGAAGCTATATCGGCAGGGTTGTCCTTTGAGGTCACATATTTCCATTGTGAAGGACGAGACAGACCCAAAATAGTGTTAACTCTGCCGGTCACATACCTAGAAAACTGTCGTTCAGTATTATTAAGGTACCCAAGTACCACACAGCTATCAGTGTAGTAGATCACCTGGTTGAGGGGAACATCCAGTTCGTGCATGATGTATTGAGCTGCCTGAGCCCCCTCTAAAGCAGCACAGAGCTCAAGCCTGGGGATGGAAACTGCTGACTTGGGAGCAACTTTAGAATTAGCAAACACAAAAGATAAATTAATGTCATCATGGATATCAATAAGTCTCAAATATATAACAAAACCTATTGCCTCGTCACTAGCATCACAAAAAACATGAACTTCTCTCTCCCTTATTTCACCAAAGCTACTTCTTTGGAAACTACGCGGCAGTCTAATTTCTTCAACGTCTTGAAGAGACGACTTCCATCTCAACCATGCATGAGATATCTCTGGTGGTATTTCTTCGTCCCAATCCAATGCAGACGATGGATTGTCCATCTTTGTTTTAGATAGCATTCTTCTCTGGATCAACCTTCCAGTCAAGGTGACTGGACAAACAAACCCCAAAGGATCGTACAATGAGTGCAATGTACTCAAAACGCCACGCTTAGTCAAAGGCTTATCTGGGAATTTACACTTCAGGACGAATTCATCTAGTACCGTGCACCACGAGAGACCAAGTGTCCTTTGAACTTCGTTAAACTGTAGAGTGACTGGGTCAACGTCGCTGGAACACTCAGTAGAGGGGAATGAACTTGTTACATCTTTATCACTAGATGTTAACTTGTGGAGCCTAATAGAGTATCTATTCAAAATACCGACTGCAGCATGGAGGACCGCAACTGCTTGTTCGGGAGTATCTGCGCTTCCTAAACAATCGTCCACATAGAAATTTGATTTTATGAGTTTGATAGCTTCGGGGCTTTTCTGAGCTTCGTCAGATTGAGTGGTGTAACGAAGACCAAAGTTGGCGATTGCTGGCGAGGACTTCTTGCCGAAGTTGTGCACTCTACTTCTAAATTCCACCAACTGCTCCTCAGGATCATTATTTCTCCACCAAAAGAATCTTGTCAAATCTCTATGCTCGGGGCACAGACTAAAACAATGAAACATCATTTCGAGGTCTCCAGAAAACCCTATTTTGCCATGTCGGAATCTTGTCAGAACGCCAACTATTCTATTTCCTTCGTCCGGTCCCTGCATCAAGACATCGTTGAGAGAGCGTCCCTGGAATGTAGCGCTACAATCAAACACAATTCGCAGTTTGTCCTTGCGGGCGCTCACAACTGGAAACACAGGGATGTAGAATTTAGTCATATCTGTATTAAGTTCATTAGGGGGAATCGGCTCCACATGTCGTCTAGAAATGTATGTTCCCATTGTCTCTGTAGCTTTGCTTAATTTCTTAGGGTCTCGTTTCAAGCTTTTTAGGGTACTAGCTGTTCTAGCTTTAACTGCGAACTTATTTTCAGGTAGGGCACAATCTTCTTTGAGTGGCAATGGCATCTCTATTTTACCCTCTTCATTAACACGTATATAATCGCCGATTAATTTTAGAAACCTTCTATCACTACGAGATAAATCAAGCACGTTATCATCACGATTTTCAACAAATACACTTGAATAGTTATCAGTTTTAAGGATCAAATCACGAATACCATCAAATGAAGGTTTAGCACTAAAATGTTCACAACTATTGACTGGTTCAAGATTAGTCTTCAAACAAAGTACACTTTTTGACACTGAACTAGTAGCCCCGCAGGCTGGTCCAACCATGGCCCTTCCGAGGGGTGTTTTATGTACGAATGGATAATGCTCACCGTAAGGCTGTGTTTCCATTGCTTTACCACAGTTACCTCCGACCAGCAAGAGAATCTCCAAGTCCGGGTCGATCCTGGGGAAACGTCCTGCAAAGCACCTGATGTGGTCGTGTGACGCCACCAATTCTGGAGAAGCCACGCCTTTCTTGTTCTGAGGAATTCCTGGGTGGGTAATTGTAACTGGTAAATCTATCCATAATTTTTCATCAATACCCTTGACTTTAAGCCCCTCAATGATCATGGCTTCCATCTTAACACTACTAGCAGCAAAAGAAGACATGGTACTGAGATTATAAAGCTGAGTAGGAGCTGAACTTATTCCAAAGTACTCCAATAACTTTTTGTCACAGAAGGTGCTATCAGATTGTTCGTCTATGTTTGCCAGACATTTTAAAGTTCTACTACTGTTTTTGAACCTTAATTCAACTGGAACGATACGGGAACATACCTTGGTCCGATGTAGAGTCCCACATACCTCAGTGCAATTTGTGGTTACGTCCCTTGGAATGAATCTACCATTACTTCTCTGATGACTTCGATTTTGTTCCCTATCCAGGTGCATGACGTCAACATGTGCACCTTTGCATACCGTGCAGGACACATCTCTGGGACAGTTTGCTATCATGTGCGGCTTTAAACATGCGAAACAAAGCTTATTCTTCATAACAAATTGCTTCTTGTCGAAATAGTTCAACTTTCCGAAAGCCTTGCAGTCATATACAGAGTGGCCGGATGCGTCGTGGTAGATACAGTTGTCCTCGGTCTTCGTAGAAAACGCTTTGATATTTCTGGTAGGATACGATCGAGATGGTTGAGACTCAGCCAAAAATGAGGGCAGAGAAGCCTCGTCGATGAATTCCTCCATGAAGTCCAAAAGCAACTTTAGATTAGGAGAACCAGACGACTTCTTCTGAAGTGTGTAACATTGTTTTCGCCACCTAGTTCGAAATTGATCGGGGAACTTGTCCCATATAGTCTTCATGCCTCTGGGAAGATCCAAGTACTTCAGATCAGAACAATATCCCATGCTAGAGTGAATGATTCGACATAAATCGTGAAGGTCTTCCATTTGGGTGATCTCTCTCAAAGACTTAATAGGAGGGAATTTTTCAAGTTTCTCAAAGAGTGCGGTGGACACAATTGCATTGTTTCCGAACCGTTTTGTCAGAGAAGACCATACTCTAGCTAAGGTCTGTTGAGGAGCATGTCCACCAGACGTGATGCTGTCTGTGATAATCTTCCTTGGTCTGCCAATGGTATTTGCTTGCAATATTTCCAAAGAGTCTAGGGCTGTAGCCTCAGCTTCCAAAATTCGCCTAGAAATTCTCTGCTTCCAGCCCCAGAAATACTGAGGCTCACCATTAAATGGCTCGCAGTAACCCTTCAACAGATCCTGCTTCAATTGTCTCCTGGAGACAGGGTCCAGAATCTCAACATCTTCATTGTTCTCAGAATGGGATTTGGTAGAAGCAGGCTTAGGGCTATCATCGTCAGGAACCTCATATACAGTTGGATGTGGAAGATTAGAATCCACACCTTCACCATCCGGTATCCGTTCAACACTTTTCTGTTCGTCTACAAATGCAGGTAGAGAAGCCTCTCCCTGCTCATCTACCACCGAATGCAGAGAACCAGCAGCCTCTTGAATGACTTGGGTTGGTCCATCATGAACAGGTTGAGAGTTCATATCTACATGGACATTACCATTGCGTGGCTGTTCAGACTCATCTGCCATAATACTGGGTGCTGCTACACTTGACATAGCATCTTCACCCAAAGTAGTTAATTGAACATTTAAATTCTTAACAGCTTCTGAACAGTCTGTGTGAACAAGCTGCAGCCTGGTATTTCTTGTTTCAGAAGCTGCAGAAAGAGAACCATGACTACTGAGCCAAGAGGAAAGAGCTCTACTTGCTGCTTCATAGCTCTTGATAGCAGTTTTTATCTTCTTTATAGAGCATCTTACACTTGAAGGACTAAGTGAAGAAGAGTTGGCAGACTCGAGTTCTCCTATCAAAAAGTTCCTAGATGTCTCTTCGGCTGTGTTCAGTTGATGGTAAGTGGGCACAGGGGTTTTCTTGAGTTTGGTCCCACTCATGGCTCAAATTACAGTTCGACTCTCTGCCTCTACCACAGTTAATCTCCTTATCTAGCACTGTAGCGGCAGAATCAAACAATAGACTCGTTCAAGTTTTTTATTTGCATTCAACCTCAATATGACAGGTACATGAGAATGCTACCATAGCCACGTGCCTGAAAAGCAAGACACGCAGTTAAAATCTTGCTAAAATACATATGTAAGAAACTTCAGAAAACAGTATAAAGCTAAACTACCTTTTAAAATCCTAAAATTTAAGCAAGACTAATTTATAATGTAGAAAAGGTGCATGAAATGCCGTCACAGAATTCACAAGATGTAAAAATAAAAAAAACAAGCTAATTGTATAAATTAATCTCTCAATAACTACTATAGAACAAAATTGACTAGAAATGAAGTATTTGGCGAGTAGTGTGCCACTATCTACAACTTGGAAGTACTCAAAATTATATAAATTCCCTACTAGTTTAGATTGGCAAACAAAGCATAAGACTAAAATATGGGTAATTGACAAGAATACTCAATTGGAGGTATTTCAGCTATAGCTAGTTAACATCACAGCCTAATCAACTTTATTAGCATTGAATCTTAAAACTTTAAAAACTAAATTAAAACACAGGAGCACAAACTTACTAGATGTGGTTTGAAGATACATAAGATGAGGCAGGTAATTAATAATGAATAAACAATGCGGGCTTACGCTTACTATGCCGCTATTATTGAAAAAGAATGAAAAACTTTAGTGGAAGTACGGGCTTACGTTTACTTTGCCGCCATTAGAACAATAATGATTTGAAAGAATGCATGTCACGTTCTAGGGAACCGATATCAAATTAGTTTGGCAAGTGAACATGAAAGGTTATGAAAATTATCAAGATAAAATGAATAACATGAAAAATTGGTTATAATAAAGATGAATTAAATTTCCTATATAATAGGTATGGCGTAGGACGCCACATTAACCCTATTTTAAGGTAAATAAACTGGTTAAGCCTTGGACAAGAAGACAAAGGAGGAACTAGTTACAAAAATCTCGTTCAACTGCTCAATCTTTCGAGATGACAAAAACTCTTTCATGAAACAATAATGCAATGAGAAAAAAAATTCTAAATCTTATTAGCAGATGCCCCCCTAAAGCAATTGAAGCTCTTCAGCTGTATAAATCTATTTCACAGTCAAGAAGGTGAAAATGTCAGAATTTCTTTGTAAAAAACAGTATGAAACCTAAACCACTGCAGCTCTAATTATTAAGTAATCTCGTCGATATGGGTGAATCTCGGATATTAAATCTCTAGAGCCTAACGAAATTCCTATAAATTGCTAGATTGAAACCTTTTTTCTCCAATTAGATGAAAGACGCAAAATGTATGGAAAATTATTAAATTTAGGTGTAGTTATCCAAGACGTAAATAAATAGATACTAAGAAACTATGAATATAAAGTAGAACAGTAAATTGGCTCATGAATAAAGTCATCTGCATAGGTAGATACCTATTAGGCTATTACATAATTAAAAATATTAAAGACACAGGAGAAATTTTTTGATCTTCATTTTAAAAAATTAACTGTATGTAATAAACACAATTTATTTTGATATATTCTACATATGAATAATCTTAAAACTATGAGAAATTAAGGTTTGTAGAAATTGGATAAATAGTCAGTTGTACCGCTAGATGGCGTTGGCACAGACTTTGTGACAAATAGTATAAACTCAAACGTAGGAAAATATAAGGAGTATGAATTTTTCACATCTAGATGGTGTAACTATATAATTGAACAAGGTTTAAAAAAAATAGTTCAACATTATTCCGATTTTGATGTTCTCTAATAAATGTATTGAATTTTCAATCAAAGTAAAAAAGATGTACTGGGGTGAAGAACATAACTCTTACACTTACACAACCTTCAATTAACATTAAAAAAGATGAAGTGAATGTTTATAGCAAATTACAACAGTTCGGGACCCAAGGGACGCCACTCCCCTTCTCTATCATTCACCACAGACAGCTTTAGGATAGAGGCCCTGGGGCAACTTTCCACATTAAGATTAGTCTCATTATTATTCAATAATCTTGAGAAGATTCAAGAAATTTCGTAAGATTATTCAATTCAAAAGTTATTGTTGTAACAACTGAACAGAGGATAAAGAAAAAGATAAGAAAACCAGGAAAGTAAGACTATTTACAATTTTACAATAAAAAGCATAAGTGCTAAACTACAATTAACATTGCAGGTGACAAAAAAGAATAACTATAATATTAGTATTGATTTCATTGCTATAACACAACAAAGGTCAAATAATGCATTTTATTACGAGTAGCTACTTACTGTAATAACTAAACAGGAAATAGCTAAAAAGTAGGTAGTTAATTTTATATTAAGAAAGAAATTAACTTTTTTTTTAACATGAAGATTGATTCTTCAAATAAAGTAAGTTAGGATATTAATTTTAGAAATGAGGATAACAATGAAATAACTATCAGAAACATTGATAAAGAAACTTGAGAGAGAATTCTAACGGGCTAAAAAAGAAAATGTGTTAACTAATTAAAAATATTTCTCAATAGAAATCAACACTGAAAAGATGAAAATAAACTACCTTTTTAACACGTTCCCCGCGTATTAACCCACAGGTGGGTCAAGCATGGTATCTCCAATATCGTGTATTGACCCACCGGTGGGTCAATACGCATTTTTAAAGTGCAAATTATAAATAGTGCGTAATGATTTATCAACAGATCAGCGTTTTTTAACATTATAAGTCTAGAACCATATATTAGCAAAGAAAAAACTCCAGAGCTTACAATACAATGCATCACACAGCTATTTAGATGAAACAGAAAATTCTTCAGTGGAAACATCATACGCGGAGAAAGTGTTAAGTTAGCTAAAAAGTGACTATTGTTAACTACAGAACTATTGTTAGGTAACGATTGTATGTAGCTAAGTCAAACTCGAAATAAAATAAGGCTAGATGATTATGGTTTGAGTATTATAATTGGATTTCTCTTTAGAATGAATAATTTCAGAAGGTAGGTAATTCAAATAAGAATGAATAGAAACACAATGGCTAATGTAGCGTATCTAAAATAGCTACAAGGAATAATTTGTACTGATTTCGTATCCCATATATATCGTGATAATAGAATCATAAGAACTTTGACGATTTTCCAGTTGAGAATCTATCATTCAATTGTCTTGCTTTCTTCAGAATGGTTGCCTTTTGCGCCTCATCAAACTTGTGTACATTCATATCCTCCTCTCTGCTGAAAGGTTTCCTCTCATATCCCACACCAGTCAGACTTAGTGACTCTTCAGACTTCTGCTTCTAGAAAAGAAAATAGTCTTAATTAGCTTCTAGTGTGAAAATAAATTATTTTATCAACTACAAGTGACAAATTATTTATTCTTTACCTCTGGCATACATTTAAATTAACTAATGATTTTTTTTATATAGGTAAGTAGCTACTTTATAAGATTTCACCAAATATATAGCTATCCACTTTATTTAGGTAATGAATAGAGCTAGGACATTGGGGCACTTAAAAAAGAGCAGTAGTAGCGGTCAAAACGAGCACTTGTAGCGCTATAAATGTGCAGTAGGAGCGATAAAAAAGAGCATTTGGGGTACTTATCGGGGCATTTGGGGCACTTATCAGTGCATTTGAAGCACTTATCAGTGCATTTGGGGACAGTTATCAGTGCATTTGAGGCAGTTTTTGGAGTGTTTCATGCACCGAAAGAAAAAGCGTGCATCAAAGTAAGAATTTTAACGAGGTTTTGTTTTTTGAAGAGTTTTTGGATGAAATATACACAAGAATTATTTCTAATTTTTATCCATAAATAATTCATTTTGAAAAATCATTATGTAAATATACGAGACTCAAAGTATTGTGCAATACTTGAAAAAACATAAGAAAAAGAACAATAGATGTTGAAACCAAAACGAACGTATACAGTACATATAATAATTGGAATCTATATCGAGTCTATAATGTTACAGAAAATTCTAGCATCACATGTTGTTGAAGTGTGGTAAGAATGTGAAAGTTAACCCATATTAACAAGATAAAACCATTACTTCTTTAACATTTTTTTGACCCTTCATCGTCTATCTGAGACCAAATATTTCAATAAAAAATAATCTCTACTTCTGTGGAAGTAACAGGGGCACTAGCATAGCGGGAAATATCTTAGGGAGTCAATTCGGGAAATATTTCAGTCTGGTTTCTTCACTACGCCTTGCAAAACACTCAACCCTGTATTTACTTACTCAAACAAATGTACAAAAAAATAAGGCATGTAAAATAAAACAAAGATATTAGTAGCTAAATAGATATTAATTACGTGAAAATCTAGGGTTACTATTAGAATAGTTACACCTCTTTTTAATTTTATAGAACTTTTCTAATCAAAGAAAATGTATAAGAAAAGGGTAACAAAATTAAATCATTAAAAAAACTGAACAACAATACATTAACTCATTAAGTGAATACAATCTAATTAATCAATGCATGACTAGATTAATGGTCGACATAGAATATATTTGTTAATCCATATAATTTAAAGATGTCATTGTAAGAGCTACATAGCCCTTATAGAACGGATATTTTTTGCCCTAGCTTTACGAGCTTTACCTGTAATATGATTTCTCTTCAACATTTGAAATTAGTTAACTATCAAAAAATAAATACGGATACAATTTCTTTGACTGTACCTAGGCAATAGCACACAAACACATACCCTGGTATTTCACTGAAGCTATCTCTCTATCAATATCAAATTCGTATTTCAATCTATTTTTAGTTTAAGTATATTTATACGAACTAATTATTGGTTATATGAAGAATGGGGAAAGAAATGTATGAATTATTGATGTTACCTAAATAAACAGTCTCAGCAATCACTGGCAGATAACTATGTGAAATTAGTTCGATCATTCACGTTTAAGCTCTATGAACCATTAAATACACTTAAAAGTGCAGTTGTCCACCTGGTAAGAATGATACAGTTATTTGACATTACTCAATCTTGGTGCGCAATAGAAGTCAACAAGAGTAAATATGGAGCATTTTGGGCGTTTTGAGCATTTTGGGGCATTTATAGCGTTTGGAGCATTATGAGCGCTAGTGGCATTTAACTTATAAATGCTCCAATGTCCGAGCCTTAGTAAAGAAGCATGAGGCAGGTAATACTTATAAAATGGCAGGTAACACTTAGCACACGGCAACCCTGTCAATGAAGTCACTGTATTCGTATGTTAGAATGATCATTTCATTCACTCTATATTTGAAGGCGAGCTGTTAAACATCTCATGTGTGCTTTTGATT
Source organism: Caprella mutica (assembly GCA_947561585.1). NCBI lineage: Eukaryota > Metazoa > Arthropoda > Malacostraca > Amphipoda > Caprellidae > Caprella > Caprella mutica. The sequence goes on from CANNZV010000011.1 coordinate 564,359, forward strand.
ATAAACATTTATGCCTATTTCAAAAGAGGCATTATATTTCAACAAAAATTCACCATTAAAAATGCCTAATCTACGTGTACATACAAAACACAAGTTTATTCAGTTGTAGCATATTCATTGCTGCGGCATGACAAAAACGTTGTGTGAAAAGTGACTTCACAAATAGTAGCTATCATTTGGAATTAAATTCTATACCTTTTGTTTTCCATGCGCCTCAATGAGTGGCACAGCTCTCTTCTTAGCGTTGTGACTATCCACCAAACTCTGGAGTTTTTCATCCCTCTTCCTTGCAGCTATTGTCTCGGGGGTGATGAGTTCTTCTACTGCGTCAGAATTAGAGGCCTTGCCTGCATTCTTCTGAAAACACATTCAGGAAATTAATAAATCAGTAGCTACATATAAGAAATTTATTACAATTAAAAACTAGTTTTAAATAAGCCATACAATGTTTAAAACGAGAACATTATAAATTATAATATTAAAATTAATTAGCTATAACAGTAATACCATACAGAAGAAGAAATTTATAATTTTGCTGTTAATCTAATAGCTAGCTATTCACAACATTCTAATTTAATTCCAGTCCTATTATTATATTCATAACAAGCTTTTAAATTCTAATCACATTATTATTTTCACAACAAGCTATTTAATTCGAGTCATATTATGTTCACAACAAGCCATTTAATTTTATGCATAGCAAGGTTATTCTGTCAATTTTAAAATTATTTATTGTAGCTACCTATTGCGGATCATATAGGAAACTTAACAATGATTTCCAATCATACATAAAGCTGAATGTAGTTTGAACAATGATGATTCATGACCATCAATATGATTTATTCATCAAGAAAAAGAAATTACGGTAAAATATAAGATTTAAGCAAACCTGAGCTTTCATAGCCTTTTCAGCTGGCGTGTCAGTCCACATTGACGTATCTCCTCTCTCTTTCTTGGCACTGCGCGCAAACTGTCTTGGTTTGAGACCCAAGTCAGTCACTGGTCTGTCGTCAGGTAATTCAAGCATCCAACTTTCTCTCTCTAACTTCTTAGGAGCATTCTGAAAATAGTAGTTATTGATTAATGTAAATAGCTAATACATACGAGCCTGTTATAGCTAGTAGATATTTATTTTAAATATATTACTACCTAAATAAGTTATTTATAAATTAGCTAAGCTATCTATAAAAATTTGATAACCAAATGATTAAAAATTAGCAAGATATTTTATTATTGTCCATGAAATTAAAAGGGGCAATTATAGGAATATATATTACTAGATATAAATTATTTATTTTGAAAACATAGCAATGAACAATTAGAACAAATTGAATCATTTCTTTTGCAAAGAAGGTTTATTTCCATATTAATATAAATTTAATTAAATTAAAATTTTCACAATATTATAAATCAGAAAAAATTAACTAGCAATCTTTGTATTAACATTATTTCAGAGTAGCTTTGTATTACTAGATAGCTACACAGACTGCCTAATAAACACTAATTTGAACTTCCTTTCTTCCTCACCTTTTTCTCAATAATTTCTTGCCGTTTCTTATGACGGTCACTAAACATTTGCTCAATATGCTCATCAATGTCTACAGGCTTAGCAGCAGGCATGGGGCCGTAAAAGTCTTGACTATCCTCCTCTTCTGATGAACTAGAGGGAGACTCTTTATATGAGGTAGGGGGAATATAATCTGGAGGTGGTTTAGATGGACCATATGTCTTATTCTTCATGAGATGTGGCGGTAATGCTGGACAAAAGAGATCTTCATTCTCTGAAGAATCTGATTCACTGGTATCTTTTATAAGCTTGCTTATTTCTTTATTTTCTATATGAGGAGGTAGTTGAGGACAACAATCATCATGGTTACTTATATTATTAACAGCAGATTCTTTTTCTTTTAAATGGGGAGGTAACTCAGGGAGATATTCATCAAAATCATTTGAGTTATCCACAGGACTTGATTTAGATTTAAAATTAGGTGGTAATTCAGGAGTATGATCCATTTTTAAGTAATATTAAGTACAATAGATAAAATTGATCTGTAAAAGGAAAAGAATAATATTTGATCTAGTTAATTTTTATAAATTTTGGAGTAGCTAATTAATTTATTCTAGAAAAATAAGGCAAAATCCCCGAGGTGATGCTTTCAAGGCAGAGCAGTAACAATAAAAAATATGTCACAGGTACAGAAAAGTAAAATTGTCAATAAAAATAAAATTTGTAATTCGGTTTTTGAACCATTTGTAGAGATTATATAAGGCTACCATTTGAAATTTGTCTCAATCTAATCAGTTTATTCAGCCAGTGCCAGTAAGAGAAAAACAAAATTCTAATGTTTTATTATTAAAAACAAAATTTTAAAATTTTACCTCCTAGAAATTGTAGCAAACACACCACAAAGCAATTCAATATTGAAGGAGAATGAATATTGTTGCGCAGTAGAAACTAGCCACACACCTGTCTGCAATATATGGGACATTTTTAACATTTTCTGTGCAAACAATCCCTAATTTCCTCATATATTTACATGTATTTTACTGAGAATAATAGCCAAAATAGAGGATTTCTTGGAGAACAGTCTACCAGTTCCTGCAGTCTGGTGTGGCCACACTTCTTCTAAAGATTCACAGCTATCCAGTCTGAGGAAAATGGGACATTTTGTAGGATTTTCTGTGCCAACAATCCTCAATTTCCTCCTACATGTATTTTACTGAGAACGGAAGCCATAATAGAGGATTTCTTGGAGAACACTTTACCAGTTCCTGCATTCCATATTACAGAGTATGTCAGTTAAAGCCAATTAATTGGCTTAGATTTCAAAAGGTCAAAACTCAATATGTCTAATAATTGGTTTAAAATTTTGGATTAATCCCTATGTTCCCATGTTAATTTTGGCTTGAAATCTTCAAAAAATGAGCCAAATTGGAAATTTGGCTTGGCCTAGAATTTTTGTGAAATTTTGGCTCAAAACTTGGCTTAGAATTTTCCAGCTTCTGATACATGGACTGCAGTCTGGACAGCTATCAGCTACCTAGTGGATATAGTCATATAGTGTCATAATAAGCACTAGCTACATCCTTTACATTGTCACGAAAACTTCAGCCAATTTCATCTTTCTGTTTCTGTTTGAGAACAAAGTTAAAATCAACATTAATTACTCAAAGTAAGTTGTTGATTTAATTTTTTTTTCATTCTTCTTTTTCTTAAATGTTGAACTTTTGATATATCTACTACTTATAATGTAAAAATATCACCTCTTTTTGATGATTCAATCAGATTTTAAGAATTTTGTACAGTTCTCCAGCTTTAAGATAAGGTGTGTGCAACAACCAGGTAATAAAGCATGTCCAAACTTGCCATTTAATTTTTAATGGTAAGTTAGGAGTTTGTGACAGTTTTTTCAATTTTTTGAGCACTTCTCCCATGTTACAGAGCATGTCAGTTAAAGCCTATTAATTGGCTTAGATTTCAAAGGGTCAAAACTCAGATGTCTAATTGGCTTAAATTTTTTAATTAATCATTATGCTCTCTTGTTAATTTTGGCTTGAAATCATCAAAAAAATAAGCCAAATTGGCTTGGCTCAGATATTTTGTGAGATTTTAGCTCAAATATTGGCTTACAATTTTTTAGTCTCTGAAAAATGGATATTCTCCAATGGTACAATGTTATTTTAGAAAGAATTTATAATAATTTGATCATTTTGGAGAGATATTTGGTTATTTTTGGAGAGACCTGGAGAGACAAATGCCAGTCTGCAGAAACTGCTACTGGTAAAGTGTTCCTGTTCGTAGAGATCTCTTATTCTGCTTGTAGCAAAATTAAAGTAAATATAGGGATATATATTCAAAAGTGTTAGTAGCAAAATAGATGTTAATATAGGAATTAATTCAAATCTGTTCAGAGAAAATATCCCAAATATCTCCCATATTCTGCAGATTGGGACATATGGAGAGTATATTAGCCACACTATTTCAGTATTTCACTTGGCTCAAACGCACATGACATATACACCTACCTGGCCTAGTGGCTAGCCAGTCTGTATTTGGTGCATAAAATTCCACTGACTTTTTGAAAAAGCTGAAAAAAATCCACTATAAATTTCTAGTAATTTTGCTGATCCACCAACATTTTACCCATTTTTCCACCAAAAATTAATGGTACAGGTAACATAGAAATAAATAGTTAAAAATCCACTGACTTTGCCAAAATATTATTTTCAGTGGAGAAAAATTCTACCGACAAGTCGGTGGAATTCAATTTACCATGAAATACAGAAGGGGTGGCTAGTAGCGTCGGAACGGGTGGCTTTGCGCATTTTCCACATACTTTGATTTTACGAAGAAACTGGAGAAAGTCAGCAATCTGATTTTTTGTCTGCAGATTGATCAGGGTAGACCTAGGTACACACCAAGTTTCAACTCTTTAAGTTCAATAGAATAAAAGTTATTATCGAAAAACTGTGCGCAAAGATCGTGGGGGAAAACCAGGTGAAAACCAGTACACCCAATGTGAAACTGCGCAGTGCACAAGTTCACCCTATGTATAAACTGTGCATAGAAAATCTAATCCCGATATGCTATGCAACTGCCATGAAACTGCCCCAATCTGCAGTGCAATTGCCGTGATTCTGCTGTGCAATTGCCGTGATTCTGCTGTGCAATTGCCGTGATTCTGCTGTGCAATTGCCGTGATTCTGCTGTGCAATTGCCGTGATTCTGCTGTGCAATTGCCGTGATTCTGCTCTGCAATTGCCGTGAGTGTGCTGTGCAATTGCCGTGAGTGTGCTGTGCAATTGCCGTGAGTGTGCTGTGCAATTGCCGTAAGTGTGCTGTGCAATTGCCGTAAGTGTGCTGTGCAATTGCCGTAAGTGTGCTGTGCAATTGCCGTGAGTCTGCTGTGCAGTTGCCGTGAGTCTGCTGTGCAGTTGCCGTGAGTCTGCTGTGCAATTGCCGTGAGTGTGCTGTGCAATTGCCGTGAGTCTACTGTGCAATTGCTGTGAGTCTACTGTGCAATTGCCGTGAGTCTACTGTGCAATTGCTGTGAGTGTGCTATGCAATTGCTGTGAGTGTGCTGTGCAATCGCCGTGAGTGTGATGTGCAATCGCCGTGAGTGTGCTGTGCAATCGCCGTGAGTGTGCTGTGCAATCGTCGTGAGTCTGCTGTGCAATCGCCGTGAGTCTGCTGTGCAATCGCCGTGAGTCTGCTGTGCAATCGCCGTGAGTCTGCTGTGCAATCGCCGTGAGTCTGCTGTGCAATCGCCGTGAGTCTGCTGTGCAATCGCCGTGAGTCTGCTGTGCAATTGCCGTGAGTCTGCTGTGCAATTGCCGTGAGTCTGCTGTGCAATTGCCGTGAGTCTGCTGTGCAATTGCCGTGAGTCTGCTGTGCAATTGCCGTGAGTGTGCTGTGCAATTGCCGTGAGTGTGCTGTGCAATTGCCGTGAGTGTGCTGTGCAATTGCCGTGAGTCTGCTGTGCAATTGCCGTGATTCTGCTGTGCAATTGCCGTGAGTGTGCTGTGCAATTGCCGTGAGTCTGCTGTGCAATTACAGTGATTCTGCTGTGCAATTGCCGTGAGTGTGCTGTGCAATTGCCGTGAGTGTGCTGTGCAATTGCCGTGAGTGTGCTGTGCAATTGCCGTGAGTGTGCTGTGCAATTGCCGTGAGTGTGCTGTGCAATTGCCGTGAGTGTGCTATGCAATTGCCGTGAGTCTTCTGTGCAATTGCCGTGATTCACAGCAGTTGCATAGTTGCAGATCGATCAGGGCGCAGATTCACGGCAGTTGCATAGCAGCAGATTGGCTTGTTTACTTTACTTTACCACTGGCGCACTATAGGAGTATCTGGGATGAATATCACAGGTTTATTAATGAATATGAGCTCTTTAACTTTACTAATAAATGTGCGCAAGTCCATCCCTGAATTAAAATATTCCCCGGGTATTCTTGCGTATCTAGTATATTGGTTATATCTCAATAATTTATAATCATTTTACATGAGGTTAATCTGCAGTAAATTATGCGTATCCAACGAAAAATTGCAATCAATTTTGAGCATAATTATCAACACTACAGCAAAGTTCGCGGAGATTCGATTCTAGTCCAAAATAATTATTTTGCTATAAAAAACATAGGTCTCTGTTTGAACACTTAGTATCTATACTTAATCTCTTACGATTTTCGTGAAATTTATGGACTAGGGGGTTTAGGAGCTGTTCTTTCCAATGGTGTGGTCAGATTTAAAATATTTTCACGCATTTGCTGTCAATTACCGATGCGCAACTTCTCCAAGAATGTTGAGGTGTGCAAGGCCACCTGGTCTGACGCTACTTAATTAATTATCATATTATGTAGAGTGAACTTGTGAAGCAGTTAAATTGCGGCCCTGGAGCTATTTATGGCCTTTAACCACATAACACCAAGTCTGCAGAATATGGGACATTTTTAACATTTTCTGTGCGAGCTATACTTAATTTCCTCCTATATTTACACGCATTTTACCGAGAACAAAAGCCAAAATAGATAGAGGATTTCTTGGAGAATACTTTACCAGTTCCTGCAGTCTGGCAAAACACTATCAAAAAATAGTAGCTACAAAGTTAATACACATGCTAAAAATATATAGCAACTAGCAAGCATTGACTAGTAATGACTACTGTCATTGAGTAACTGAGCTTCTTTTAATATGCAACATATCAATATGAATTAGATTCCATGTTTCAGAGGCAACCAATTTTGGAGCCAAAATTTCACAAAAATTCTGAACCAAGCACATTTGGCTCACTTTTTGAAGATTTCAAGCCGAAATTAACATGGGAATATAGGAATTAACCTGTCTGCAAACAGCACAATCAATGTTTTAAAGTATGGACAAAGTCGCCAGTATATTGGCGACTTTTGAGGGGTTAAATAAGTTGGAAACCTGTCAATCACAAGTGAATCACTCATAAATAGTCTCGAGAGACGCACATGCATCAAGCATGAATTATAAGGATGTTTTCAAGTGTAAAATCTTCACTAGGAAGCCTAATTTCTCCTTTAAAGTGTCTTAAATGTGGCGACCTCAACCGACCTGGGTCCATTTTCTTGCTAAACTGGCGACTTTCCTGCCACACTTTAAAACATGGAGCACAATCAGTCTCCAGATATTTAATTTTTGGGAAAATTTGTCTCTACAGATTTCCTGATTTCTCTCCAAAATAGCCAAAAAATTCAATATTCTCTCCACTAATTACATGTAAACATAGGAATTAAATTAATTAGGAAATTGTCGCCGGATAATTCAGGAGACCCAGTCTGCAATAGATGCATGAAGTTGATCCGGCGACTATTGAGGCACCGAATTCGAAATTAGTCTCCTAATTCCTAATGCTACATGTAATTAGTTGAGAGATTTTTGGTCATTTTGTCTTTGCCAGTCTGCAGAATATGGAACATTTTTCCAAGACTCTCTGCGGGAGTTTTTGATTGAATTTTAGAAATTGGAGATCTCTGCGGGAGATCTTGAATCAATTCCTATGTTACCATTAATTTAGCTGCGGGAGATTTTGAATTAATTCCTATGTTACCATTAATTTAGCTGTGGGAGATTCTGAATCTGCTGCTGAGAGTCAGAGAATAACTGTCTCTCAAATTATAATCTCTGCAGGAGAAGAGACACATTCTGCAGACTGGTGTCTTTGGAGAGAAATTTGAAAATCTTTGGAGACAATCACAAATTGCCCCAAAAATTAAATATCTGGAGACTAATTGTGCATGCTTTGCAGACTGGCACGAGAGTCTGAGGAGACTAATTTCAAGACCTCAATAGTCACTGGATAAACTACATAACTTCATGCAGACTGGGGAATTAATTCAAAATTTTAAGCCAATTAGACATATCTGAGATTTGACCATTTGAAATCTAAGCCAATTAATTGGCTTTAACTGCCATTATGCCATACTCTGTAACAAGCCAGACTGCACAAACTGCTCAACTGTTCTCCAAGAAATCCTCTATTTTGGCTTTTGTTCTCAGTAAAATACATGTGAAAATAGGAGGAAATTAAGAGTTGTTCACACAGAAAATGTTAAAAATGTCCCATATTCTGCAGACTGGAACTAAACAAGGATTAGATTCAGCATGTTTCAGAGAAATTCTGGCGATGACCACCCACAATTGGAAATTAAAGGGCCGAAATTACGGCCCACTTGGCAGTTGGCACTCACTAACTGCGGGCTCTAACAACTGAAACATCATAGCTATAAATTCTAATAAATTAGTTATAGCAAGCACTGTGCTTTTTTTGATACTTATGCAACATTTTAATGTAATTTTAATTCAGATATTTTAGAGACCCTCTTGAGAGGGCCGCAGTTAAAAATTGAAGGGCCGCAATTTACCTGCGTGACCCTACTATGATATTTATCATTCGTAACAATAACATAATTACCAATACCTAGGTAGCTACTAAGAGAAATAATTGAAAATTTTTAACACGAAATGAAATTACTTGGAGCTCATATTTGTCATATAGATAATAGCTACTCTGGTACTCACACCCTCACCCTGACACTCGATCGACGATCATGAAAATCCGATCATTCTTATTTTGACCTTTCTTAATCTGATTTTTTTTTTAGTCAGATTTTAAAGCAAAGGGAGGAGGTTGCTCATATGAAACGGACCTACACTCCCCGGATGCAATCATCATAAGGCTGTCCATTCTTAAGACTTTAATGATCATACTTAAAAAACAGGTTAAAAATGCAGTGCATGATAGTTCTGCTCCCTACAAATATAATATATACATTTTAATGTTAAAAAAAAAAAAAAAAACAGCACCAGACCATGAACCCGCACACACGACACCACCAGCTCGCCAATCTCATTCAATCATTCTCAACTTTCCTTCCCTTTCTTTCCACATCGCTTTCAAGTAGGCTTTAGCATCATCTGGACATACACCATCAACAAACAATAAAACTTCTTCCAAAGATTTGCCAACCATACCATTCACCACTCTGATATGTTCTAAACTATTACATTCCAATAGAAAATGCTCCATACTCTCCTCACAATCCCAATTACATAACTTACAATTGATATCCCCATTCTCAAAACACTTCCTCCAACCCAATTTTAAACAATTTGCTCTGGCTCTAAACATTAAAATTGACTCCTCAGTGTTGTTATAAAATAGTTCCTCTTTCATTTCCCTTTTAAAATGTTTATATAGACTTAAAGTAGACTTTGAGTCCAATTCTTCTCTCCATCCATTTTCATCATAATCCTCAACCATACTTTCTAACCTTTCCTTTGACATATTACTAAGTTCTTGAACATTTTCAATATTCAAAATTTCTAAGTACTCTTTAATTACTTTCACTAGTTTATCATCACCTTTTACAAATTGTTCTCTAAAGATCTCTCTCACCATCTCATTTTCAGCAGAGTACAAATATCTAGCAAAGTTTAAATTCACCTTAATATCCCTTGCTTTCAGACTTCTACTCTTGATCTCTCCTCTCATGGCCACTATTGGGGTATAACCAGGGGCTGCTAGGATTTTCCTCCAGACAGAGTTTTCTGTTCTCTCAATCTTTAACATCTCCCCTTTGTTCCATACCAGCAGAGACTCTCCATACATAATACTTGGCATTACTGAATTCTTCCAATAAGTCTTTCCCATCATTATTCTATTATAGCTCTTTATTATTACGCTATATGTCAAATTTCCCATTCTTTCTATTTCTTTCAACTTATGTTCCTTATGACTTTTAAAACACTTTTTACTGTCATTAATAGTAAGACCTAAATATTTCATTTCATTCTTCACAGCAATTCCACTTATTGCAATAGGCTTACTCTTCATATTGAAAATCATTGAAACACTTTTACTCCTATTAATATCCAGTCCAATTTTTCTGCCTGTAGTCTCAATCAACTCTATCAAATTTCTCATTTCATCTGTATTCTTAGTCAAGAGCAGGCCATCGTCTGCGAAAAACAGAATCGGTATGTTGAATCTATCATTCCTAAAACCTAGCCTTTCTTTAACTGCCTCCTCAATAAAACTATTTAACATCAATATGAAGAGAAGAGGAGAAACAGTACAACCTTGCCTAATACCACTACTAATACCTACACTCCCTATCTCCTGACCATTCATCCATAGCTGAGTACTGTCATTGCTATATACCTTGGACAACACATCAATGACATTCTCATCACATTAAAGCTTTTTCAGGCAACTAATGAGCTCCTCTCTTTTGATGGAATCGAATGCCTTGGAAAAGTCTATCGCAGTAACTACTAATGGATGATTATTACTGCAAGCCTCCTGAATACAGAAATTTAAGACAAAGATGCAGTCTTCTATTCTTCTACCCTTTGTAAATCCAGCTTGGAATACATTCAGCTTATCATTCCTCTCAGCATGTATACTTATATTTTCCTTCATAATTCCCATAAAAAGTTTATATGAAACATTTGTAATGGCTATAGGTCTGAGTTCATTATATTTAGGTTTCTTCTTCTTTGGTATCAATACACTTTTGGAAGTTGTCCATCCCTGAGGTATCATGCTCGTTCTGAGAACTTCATTCATACTTTCACACTGTAGCGGTTCACAATCAGGAATGCCACTCCAACTACCAAGATCTCACTCCAGGACCACTTACAAACCTTCAGTTGCCTGGGACCAAGACACACCAAGCGAATAAGAGAGCCAAGAAAATCCTGCAGAACCGAAGTGTGATGATTATGGTTATGAATGCAAGCAAACGATCAAATAATTAACACAAATGTGATCAGCACTCACCTTGTCCTTTTATATAGTTTTACTTCTATTTGTAAATAAATTAAATTACTTCAATTCCAACTATGGTGAATAAATCTTTATGTTCTGTTAACACGTTTACTCAAACTCATCTATTCTACTTAACAAAACAACAACAACAACATTCAGTGTAACCTAATATTATTAATAATTTTATATTTACAAATTGCAAGGGAATCCTACAATCTACGCGTACAGCAAACTGCCAAGATAAAGATTCCTAATCTAGATCGGGGCCCCAAGTACTAAGAAAAACTTGTTAACCAATCTATTTAACTTCCTAGATCTTATTCAGATATTCACTTCTCTAGGTAGATGTATGTATAATTCAGACAAGCTAATCATTGAATACCAGATTTGATAGGAAAGTAGAGGATTTTAGGACAAGGCTTGAACCTCTACACACCAGACCTGAGACCGAGTGCTCCTATAGGGAAGAGCAAGACAACATTAGGACATGCAAGGAATCTATAAAGCACGAGGCAGTCAGGATGAGTACTCACCAACTGGAGCCAAGAGATGAGTAGTCCTCAGATGATTTACATAAAGGAACCAAGGTAGTCAGCAAGAAACAAGAGATCAGCAGGCAACAAGGGTGAATCAGCAGGCAATTATATTACACATGCATCAGATATTAGAGTTATTGGCAAGATATTAGTGGTAATCAGCAGGCTTCAGAAGCAATTTAACAAAGTGCACAAGTACTCAGTGAATCCTAGGAAAAGCTACTGACAAAATCATCTAGAAACAAAGAAAAGATCAATTCTCAAGAACACCTCCACTAATCAAGAGTTACAGACTTTTAAACGTCACTCCACCTCATTACCCCCCCTCAAGTGAGGAGCATAGCGATCACTTCAAAATTATAACTGTGTTTTTGAACGTGTTATCATTCCATGACTGGGTTGTGGCGGCAACACTGTTTCAGTAACAGGCACCATATTGCTGCTTTTAGAACCATAGTGTTTTGATCGCTTACGGTAATCAGCTATGATGGAATTAGATTCTCTCAAAAGTTCACTGATTGGACTCAAGTCCACTCTCGTGATAGGAATGGCACGGCTACTGGATCCATAACTAGTTCTCCTGGAAAACCCACTGAAATTATTGTTGAGAGACTCGGACCCCAAATTGGATATCTGAATAAACGGCACTTCATCCGGCATAAAACAATCATAATTAACTTGAACTGCTACATCTATTGCAGCTGGCTCCACTGTACTGGGACCAACAGCAATATCCTTGAATGAAGGGAACTTGGACCCTATAATACCAGAATTCAGACGATCCCTTAAACCCCAGCTTTGACTAGCTGAGTGTACCAAACTTGTATATTCCAAGGTTCCTCCACATATTGCCTCAGTCTCCCTGCAGATAGGGGACATCTGAAAAAATTTATCAGTGGGACATTCCTGTATGGGCGTAGAGCAGCGTAGAGAACTGAATGATAACTTGCCATTCCGGTCCTGAACGCATGCCCTCTCCAGATTTATTTCAGAGCTATCTTCACACGAACAACTCCCAAGACTAGAATGCATTGAGCTTACACATGAACACACAGAACTAGAAGAGCATGATTCAGAATCACTGATGTCCTCTCCACTATTAGTAACAGAGAATGAATTTTCATTATACCGCTTTTCTCCAGCAAAAGGAATTGGACGATCAATCGGCTCCGAAAACCCTAGGAAATCACAAGAACTGGAAGAATCCGACACAAACCCAGAAAAATCACAAACAGAACGACCCGAAACAAATCCAGAAAAATCTACAGACGAGTTATCAATAGAAGAATCATGACAGCCAACAACAGAAGCTCCCGAACATCTACCCAGACCATCTGAATTCTCAGACTGCTCATCCATATCATCAGCATCACCATTAGTATCATCATCGAAGAAACAAGTCTGTTCATACGTTTTTAACAGATCTGACAAGTATTTATTGGTTGTTATATATCTTGGAGTGGAGAAATACTTACGCATTTGAGTGTGATGCACTTTTCGAGTTTCTGTGGATCCCTCCTGTAAAGTCCTAGTAACCTCATAAGTTACAGAGTTAGGCTGAATAAAAGTAACCTTGAAAGGTCCTTCATACCTGGGTTGCAGTTTGTTCACGACTAAATTTCCTTGGTGATGAATTTTACATAGAACCAACTCCCCCTTCCTAAAGGGAGAGAATAAAGGATGACCTCTCTTCCAATCTTCCTTAGTCTTGAGAGGAATTGGGGAATCATAGGCAAGTGGATGTTTCTTACTCAATAGGAACTGTGAGGGAGAGACTCCCAACTGGGAATGACAAGAATTATTATAAGCTATCACCACTCCAGGCAAGTCTAAGTCCCACTTATTATCGTGTTCTCGAGCACAGCATCTTAACCTCTCACTTATGGTTCGATTTAATCTTTCAATAGCCCCATTTGATGAAGGTTTATACGGTGTACTATACAGATGTTTGATTCCGTAGGAAGACAACATCTCGTTAAACTCATCTGAAATAAACTCTCTGCCATTATCAGTGAGTATCTGACATGGTCGTGCAGCCAATGCTGGCAAGACCCGGTCTTCAAATGCCCGAGTGATTGTACTAGCTTGCTTGTTTCTTATTGGAATGCACTGGGAAAACCTTGAAGCACAGTCTACCACCATCAGACAGCCATTGAAACCCCTCCCTGTTCGTGGCAATGCTAACAGGTCTGCTGCGACTAACTTGAAAGGTTGCTGTTCATCAATTCTAATTGTAGGTGGAGGGGTTGACACTGAAGATATCTTACTTAATTGACATACAGAACAAGAACGACAAATATCCTCAACAATATTATTTATACTTGGATGCCAGGCATTGTTTCTTACTGCATCCATCATCTTGAACTTACCAGGATGACCCAGTAGCCAATGAAGACGGATCGTAATTTCAACCAGAAGAATATACGGTATTACTGGCACACAACAACTATCATGAGTGTAAGTTAAAATGGAGTTACTAATTTTAAGGCTCTTGCTAAATCGCCTGTAAGGAAAGGTGACCCTAGATTTCCAATCCTGTGAAGGAACACTTTGCTGCTTTAGTTTCATAACAGTTCTAATGGAGTAGTCGCCTGATTGAGTCATTTTAACTTGTTCAGGATCCAAAATATCGAATCGACAGTTGCCTGGTTCCAAGGTATGTAAGACGGTTGTTACATTAGAGTCCTTGTCACTCATGTTTGGTAAGCATGTTTCGAAAAAACGGACTGAATCTGTGCCACCCCTTAACTGAAGAATTTGTTTATCAAAATTCAAAACCACACCATGATTCTGCAAGATGGGCATCCCCAGTATGAAACAAAAGGACATATAGCTGTCTGGCACCACATAAAATTTAGACCTACAACGAATTGACATAGGCAAAGCAATTTCCAATTCGACACAACCAACACAACTGACCATTGCCCCTACGGACCTGATTCTTGGAGCTGGAATTAACTCATCTTCGGTCAAACCCAGATCCTGAATCACCTTCATGGCTACCAAGTTTATCTGAGCACCCGAGTCCATGAGCCCACAATATTTGTAGTCAGAAATCTCCAATACAATCTGCGCTGCAAGCGAGCTGTTATGTGACCTTCGACATGGTAATTCATCCTTACAAAGTAAACTTAGATCTGTTCCTATTTGTTCTTGAACAGACTGATCCCTCCAACATCCTTGCAAAGATGGTACATCATCCACAATTTTCTCATCTAAACCAGATGCAAGAGTCGACTCAGTCTGGTTGTCTATAACTAACGGATTATAATGGATACCAGAGAGTCTCTGAATATGTATTAGACCTCTTGGGTTTGGAGAGGAATATATTATTGGTTGGGGCAATTCCGAATGTACATGTATATCGAACTTATAAACATGGGTAAAAGCCAGTAGAAATCTCTCATCGGGAAGGTGTCCTGGGTGGCGCATGATTTTCAAATTAATTTTGTCTCGGGCTGATGATCCCATTTTGAACAATGATGGATTATCTAATATTTTATCAACAAGGATATTCCGCAAAAGGACCGGAGAATCTGGTACCTTAATGTCTGTGTCCATATCTGTTATCACAGATTTCAGAACTGACAACAGGGAAAGAAGCATTGACTCTCCCCCTCCAGGAATATGTTCCAAAATTTTCAATCCCTTGGGCAATATATCTTGTACCGGTTGCATCACTTCTTCAGGCTCTTCGCTTATTCTTGATAATGCATCGGCAACCACATTCTCTTTGCCTGGACAATAGCGTATGTCAAATTCAAACTCGGACAACTCGGTAAGCGTTCTCATGAGCCTCGAGTTGTGTCTAGAAAAGTTGTGAAGGTGCTCAAGAGGTTTATGATCCATAAATAATACAAACTTAACTCCATACAGAAATCCTCTGAATACCTTGATACCCCAACGAAGAGCAGCCAACTCTCGTTCTGTTGTACTATAACCCCTCTGTGCAGCATTGAAAGTCATAGATGCATAGCTTATAACACGTCTGACTCCGTTTTGAATTTGTGAAAGACATGCACCAGCGCCGACCATTGAGGCGTCAGTTGAAAGTTCGAGAGGAGCTGCAGAATTCCCATAATCAGGAAAAGCGAGGTTGATATCTTTCGCCATCGCAGCTTTAACTGCTTGGAAAGCATCCAACATATCTGATGTCCAGGTTAATTTAGTTTTGTCAGGTAAACCAGTCAAGCTGGTCAGTGGTTTAGTCATTGTAGAACATCCCGGAATAAACTTTCTTTGAAAATTGACAAGTCCAAGAAACCGACGTAATTCTCTTACTGTTGATGGTTTTGGATACTCTGCAACATCCCTGACGTACTTTCCAGATTTCTTCAAGCCTTCCGGACTTACAGTGTGTCCAAGGAATTCTACTTCCTGATGAACAAAACAACACTTCTCTGGTTTAACCTTCATTCCATAGGAAGCAAGAGTTTTCAGTACTCGCTGAACCAGTTGAAGATGCTCCTCATAGGAACTTGTCATAATAATAATGTCGTCAATGTATATTAATACTTCTTTGGGGTTGAACTCACCAAGTACAATCTGTAGTTCCCGCTGAAAAGCACTTGGAGCATTTTTTAAACCAAATGGCAGAGTCTTGTACTGATAGTGATTTCTTTGGGTGCTAAACGCTGTATACTCTCTGCTTTCAGGATGTAGCGGAATCTGGTGATAACCCTTCACCAAGTCGAGGGTAGTGAAAAATTTCATTCCATGCAGCCCATATACCAAATTCATCATATTTGGTAGAGGAAATCGGTCAGATTTTGTAACCTTATTGAGACGTTGATAGTCAATACACAATCTTACTGACCCATCCTTTTTCTTCACTGGAACCACAGATGAACTCCAAGGAGACTTGCTGTGTTCAATGACATCCAGCTCCAAAAGTTGTTTGCATTGTTTTTCAATCTCAGAAGCCAGCGGATCAGGAAACTGCCTGGGTCTTACCCGAATTGGTGTCTCATCATGAAGGACAATTTTGTGTTCAGTAACACAAGCTCGACCAATATCATCATCCCCTTGACTAAATGCTTCAAAACTCCCCTCAATAATTGACACGACATCCTGTCTCTGGGACTCAGACAAGTGAGAGAGTTCAATTACAGAATGAGAATCCATAGCTTCATGTTTCTCGACTGTGTTGAGAGCCAGACTATCCTGATAGGGTTCCATCAATTCAACAAGTGAAGAAAGATAACACAAGAGAGTACCCTCCTTCACTTTTTCACGTCTATGATTACCATAGTACTTCGTGATAAGTAGTCCACTAGCAACATCTTCACCATTTAACACTCCATTAACTCCAATAAGATAACGAGATAATCCCGATTGGAGTCCACCCTCGAAGTAAAACACATGCTCACCCGAAGTCTTGAATATGTCATCAAATTTCACAGGCACTAGCGAAATCTGATTCTTGTAAACTTTGAAATCTTGGTTAATGTAAACTGGAAGAGACTTGAATACAGTTGTCACACCAACCTCGTTCAAATATACCTCCCATGCAGCACCGCTTGAAGATTCCCCACAAATCATTTTTCTATCAGAGTCTGCCTTAATACTATTTTTAGTCAGAAAATCTGTTCCAAAGACAATCTCCTCACTTCCAATTACACTATCATCATCCAACACCAGGAACTCATGAAAAAAACAGACATCTCCAATATTGAATTTCATTTGCACTCGTCCAGTACAATTAATTGTTTTGGAAAAATATGTAGCGCTTGTCACACACTCCCAAACATCCAGGCCAATCCACTGAACAATATGAGCAGGAACGAAACTTGCAGAGTTATTAAAATTCAAGGCAGAGTCAACTCTTATTTCACTGACTATCACAGGCATGATGAAACTAAAAGAATGAGGAGCCTCTTGAGTCAAAATGGATTCCCTGTTAACAGTATTGCTGCCTCTATGATCCGTATCTTCAAGCCCATTTTCGCACTGATTTTCAAAACTTCTAACATGTCCTCCAAAAGTCTGCTCATGAGCTCCGCTCTCGTCTAGAAAGGAACTTGGGCTCTTATGCTCCGAAAGGTTGTTCCTGGTTCCTTCAGAACCAACTAGTTTAACTGATGGTCAGGAGAGTTTGGTCGTGATGATAACTGCTCTGATGGACCCTGTCGATCAGCAGTGTTGAATCTCACATGTCTACCACCCAAATTACGGGTAAATGGTGTTTCTGAGTCAGGGAATACTCTTTGTCGCTCAGGACAATTTGCAATTCTATGATTCGCAGAACCACAAGCAAAGCATAAACGATTTAATTTTCTACAAGCAGACTGCATATGTCCAGTTTTCCCACAATGGTAGCATGATCCCCGTACAGGTGAGGTTGAGGTACCTTTAGGATGCCACTCAGGTGCATTTGTATTCCACCCTCGATTATCTGTTTGCACCGCATGAACATAATTTAAAGGAAGCCTCCTTAACTCAGATCTGATTGTAGGATCCTCATCTCCAGATGCGTCAGTAGTAGCATTATCTTGCTCTATCCTCCCTACCAACGTAACAAGGTTGAGCCAAGTTATTTTCTGGCCAAGCAACAAGTACACATTCTCTGTGGCTGCAAACTGTTTTCTCAAGGATTTCGGTATAGAGTCCATGAATTTGTTCTTGAGAGTCTTGCTTTGTTCAACATCTCTTCCAGGGTGAGCCCTACGAAAAGCTTGTTCTAATCTAGTAGCATAGGACTTCAAAGATTCTCCAGCCTTCATTGAAGCCTTATCAAACTTTCTCCTGATTTCTCGTTCCAAATTCTCAGCATCATTCTTTTGCCAGTTCAGAAGATCCTTCCGTATTTCATCATAAGAGTTTGTTGATGTCCTCAGAGATTTATATACACCCTGAATATCCCCTTCCAGAAACCTACCCAATTCAGGAATCCACATGGCTCTACTTCCCTTAAATGAACAGCGGCAATACTCTTCAAATTCCCTCAGAAAATCTGAGAGAGATCTACCAGACGAGGAGTCATATTTATCTGGTTTAGGAACTACCCTTGTATCAAGTTTGCGCATGAGTTTACTGATGGTATCAGACTCATCAAGAGAGGATGTCTCATCTGACGACTCGGTTGAAGACCACTTATTCTTATTCTTAGATCTTGAGGCCAATCTTAACACATCTACAGGAGGGTTTTTCCTACAATGTCTCTTATGTTTGATCCTCTTCTTATGGTCATCACTTCTTTCTTCTTTATATTCCTCAACATCAAGAGCTTCTTTCAGTTCTCGTTGCATATCCCTTACACATTTCTGATAATCCAGATTTCTGGAATCTTTGAACTGACTGATGTTCTTTACCATTTTAACAATTGACTGACATGTCTTTATTAGTTCAGCCAGCTCTCCATCAGGTTCTGACACTTGCGCCTCTTTTACTATTTGAGACTTTATTTTTGGTTTCACAGCAGGACCAGTAGCTTGTGGTATGCTCATGGGGCCAGTAGTTTGTATAAAGTTCATAGGGTCAGTAGCTTCTAGAAAGTTCATAGGGTCAGTAGCTTCTGGAGGATTCATATGGCCAGCAGTAACTACTGCATCACCTTCAGGGTTGACATTACTTTTGCGACATTGCTTCTTAGGGATAGCTTGACACACCCTTGAAGCTGCCCCGGTAAACCCAGATTCAGCATAAAATTCCTCCATACTGCTAAATCAAAGACTTATCAAAACACAATCAACAAAGGTTATCTTATAACTATATGTAAAATTTTTTTTTTTTTTTTTTTTTAGTAACACACAATTCGAAACTACAACAAATGAATTAACAAGGAAACATTAAGCAATACAGAAATCACAGAAACGATGGCGCACAACACCTACAATTAACAAACAACCCGAATAGAACAATACTTACAAATGAAAAGTCATCACAAGTTTGAAATCAATGAAGCCACCACACTAAAAAATCAAATTCCCCATACTGGCCACCAAAATGTAGCGGTTCACAATCAGGAATGCCACTCCAACTACCAAGATCTCACTCCAGGACCACTTACAAACCTTCAGTTGCCTGGGACCAAGACACACCAAGCGAATAAGAGAGCCAAGAAAATCCTGCAGAACCGAAGTGTGATGATTATGGTTATGAATGCAAGCAAACGATCAAATAATTAACACAAATGTGATCAGCACTCACCTTGTCCTTTTATATAGTTTTACTTCTATTTGTAAATAAATTAAATTACTTCAATTCCAACTATGGTGAATAAATCTTTATGTTCTGTTAACACGTTTACTCAAACTCATCTATTCTACTTAACAAAACAACAACAACAACATTCAGTGTAACCTAATATTATTAATAATTTTATATTTACAAATTGCAAGGGAATCCTACAATCTACGCGTACAGCAAACTGCCAAGATAAAGATTCCTAATCTAGATCGGGGCCCCAAGTACTAAGAAAAACTTGTTAACCAATCTATTTAACTTCCTAGATCTTATTCAGATATTCACTTCTCTAGGTAGATGTATGTATAATTCAGACAAGCTAATCATTGAATACCAGATTTGATAGGAAAGTAGAGGATTTTAGGACAAGGCTTGAACCTCTACACACCAGACCTGAGACCGAGTGCTCCTATAGGGAAGAGCAAGACAACATTAGGACATGCAAGGAATCTATAAAGCACGAGGCAGTCAGGATGAGTACTCACCAACTGGAGCCAAGAGATGAGTAGTCCTCAGATGATTTACATAAAGGAACCAAGGTAGTCAGCAAGAAACAAGAGATCAGCAGGCAACAAGGGTGAATCAGCAGGCAATTATATTACACATGCATCAGATATTAGAGTTATTGGCAAGATATTAGTGGTAATCAGCAGGCTTCAGAAGCAATTTAACAAAGTGCACAAGTACTCAGTGAATCCTAGGAAAAGCTACTGACAAAATCATCTAGAAACAAAGAAAAGATCAATTCTCAAGAACACCTCCACTAATCAAGAGTTACAGACTTTTAAACGTCACTCCACCTCAACACAGTGCACTAACACAAATATCGCTACTTTCTAACCATTTATAAATTTCTGGCTTTATACCATCTAGACCTCCTGCTTTTCCAGCTTTCATCTTCCTGATCTGCTTTCTAATATCCTGATTGATTAAATGTACTCCTTCCATTTTTATTACCCTATCTACATCTATCACCCCACCCATATCATAATGTTCTAATAAATCTGGCACCACATACATACTTTGCATATCATCCACTCTTGTTATCTCTCGCCTACTGCCATCTTCCAGTCCAACACGCTCCATCAAATTCCTCACAAAATCATATGCAGGTCTCAGCCACACCGGCATCATTCTACCATAATCAACTCTCACAAGGTCATTGGCAGATTCATTCCCATATTTTCTCTTCTCTTCCTCATTCCACTGTTCCACTATTCTATTCTCATGCTTTTGATACACACTTCTCCAGTAGTCTTCGACTTTCTTCTCCCATTCACCACTCCCTATAATCTGTCCATCATCATCATAAATCTCAACATGATCATTACATTTCTTATCTCCTCTTAATTTCTTAATATTTTCCCAAAGTTTCTTACTATTATCACAACTTTTGATTTCCTGAGTTAATTTTAGTTCATGGGCTGTTATAGCATTCTTAACTAGCAGATACTAGCAGTTGTACCTTTTTCTTTTGTGTTTTGTATGCTATTTCAAGCTGTCCCTTTTGCCTTTCATTTCTGTTGTTCCTCACCTGTCTCTTAAATACTCTTCTCAAATCAATCTCATCTTGTATTATTTAATTAAACCAAACAGGGTCTTCCTTATTATTTTGATTATTTCTTACTTTGATTTTCCTTCTTAAAACTTCCTCTGCTGTCAATTTAATGCATTTTTCAAAGTTAATCATACTCATGTAATCCTCATTTCTTATTCTTTCCTCCATTTGAGCTACAAAAGGCTCTTTAAGTTCATCTTTTGTACAATAATATTCTTTATTTATTTGTCCATTTTTTCTACCCTCACATACACCGCCTACTATAAACTTTACCCCTACAAGACAATGATCAGAAAGGTCACACATAACTTTATCCTGGTCAATGGTCATTTTCACAAAATTTTTATACATCATTTCATGTACCATAACAAAGTCAATAACGCTCTTCACACCATTTTCTTCTCTAGTTATTATTCCATCACACCCATCATCACTATTCAGTAAAATTAAGTTATATTCTTCAATAATTTCCAACACATATCTTCCATTATGGTCAAGATCACAGAACATTGAATAGAAGAAGAAGTGTAGATCCCATTATATTACTCTTGAGTGCCGTTTACAGTGACGTCACTTCAACTAGAGCCACTCAGCCAATCAGAGGCTTCGTTTCACCAGTTCTGTTTGAGTCCGTATTTTGAATGCGTATTACAACCGAAATGGTGTCAGTTTGTGTTTTTTGCAAAGAAGATTAGTTTATTATTGCTTAGTAGCTGAGCTATAGAATATAGATAATTGTGTACTTAATTTGGTAGGAAGATATGACTCCCAGCAAAGATAATGAGCTGAGGTAGAATGCACGCTCAAACTGTATTCGAGAGTGTTTATAGTGACGTCAGCGATCAATGGACGTGATTGGTTGAAATTTTACGACTGGGTACACCATGTGTACACGTTCGATCTGAGCTTCTTCTTATTCAATGTTCTGTGGTCAAGATGCTGATCCCCTATAAATCCCAAGTGCCCATTAAAATCGCCTAAAACCAATAAACCCTCTCTCTCATTTGTACCCTCAACAATTGAATTTAGTTCTCTTCTAATTTTACCATTTCTGGTCTGATTCATAACATCCATGTAAATAAAAACTATATTAAAAACAAAACCTCCTATTCTAAGTTTTAAATGCAATATATCAGAACTATCAGTATTCATTAGGATTGTACCAAACTCAAATAAACTTTTATTGTGTGACTTATTTGTGTTTTTTTTTTTAATTTAAAGGGTTCCGGTTAGTACCATATGTCCCTTTTTCATTAGAGTATTTGTAATATATTTTATTTCAGTACTCAATTCACAATAAATATTCCAATTTAAGAATTTCTCATGGTAACATAACAGCAAACACCAAAACACACAATCACCAAAACACACTATCACCAAAACACAGGCACACAACTAAATATATTTTGAATTTATATGTACATTATTTACAAGGGAAGGTAAATCCCTACTGGGAGGGCATAAAAGAAAATGGGGAACTGCCGGGCGTTCTCTTCGGTACCAGACACCTATCCCTCCGGAAGAGCTTCCAGAGGGAGTTGGGTTGGTACCTATAAAGTCTGCAGAATGCGTCTCTTCTCTCAGAGATTTTATTTTGAGAGAGAGTCATTCTCTGACTCTCAGCAGCAGATTCAAAATCTCCCGCAGCTAAATTAATGGTAACATAGGAATTAATTTAAAATCTCCCGCAGCTAAATTAATGGTAACATAGGAATTAATTCAAGATCTCCCGCAGAGATCTCCAAATTCTAAAAATTCAATCAAAAACTCCCGCAGAGAGTCTTGGAAAAATGTTCCATATTCTGCAGACTGGCTGGGAGGGCAGACGAACCTTGACCCACCCACAGTGGGACTCCAGATTGCATTAGTTGTTGTCTAAGAGCCGCCATTTCACCAACAGGTTATTTGAAGAGCCGTGGGATAAAAAATACGAGCCATGGGATGAAAAATGAGAGCCGTGGGATGAAAAATGAGAGCCGTGGGATAAAAAATACGAGCCGTGGGATGAAAAATACGAGCCGTGGGATGAAAAATGAGAGCCGTGGGATAAAAAATGCGAGCCCTGGGATAAAAAATGCAAGTCGTGGGATAAAAAATGCAAGTCGTGGGATAAAAAATGTGAGCTGTGGGATAAAAACTACAAGCAATGGGATATAAAGCGAGCCGTGGTGGAAGGAGCAATTACTACCTAGATTTAGTTACTTATTAACAGACCGGGAATATTTGATCAAGTGAAAATTCACATTTGATGAGCCGCAAAGTTTTGAAACTCTATATAAATGTCTTTTAGAAGACCGCGAGTTTCGAAAAAAATTCACAAAGAATGCAATCTGGCAGTGGGTCAAGCCTAGTAGCCTACCAACCATGTCAAGGGATACGTATCTAAAAGCTGAGCGGCGCACACCAGTACGGCGCACCACTGTACATTCTATCCAGTTTGTATTTCGTGGTAAATTCCACCGACATGTCGGTGGAATTTTTGACCCTTCGAATATAAAATTCTGGCAAAGTCGGTGGATTTTTAGCTATTTATTCCTATGTTACCATTAATTTTCGGTGGAAAAATGGGTAAAATGCCAAGTAAAATAGTATGTCTCATAAACTCGCCATTTGTCTCTCCAGCTCTCTCCAAAATTCAACAAATTCTCTCCAAAATGATCAAATTTTCATAAATTCTCTCCAAAATAACATTGTAGCATAGGAGAAAAATAGATAAAACTCGCCATTTGCAATTGAAGGGCTCAAAATAACTGTCACAAACTCGCCATTAAAATGGCGAGTTTGGACATGCTTTATTACTTGGGTAAAATGTTGGTGAATCAGCCAAATTACTGGAAATTTATGGTGGCTTTTTTCAGCTTTTTCAAAAAGTCAGTGGAATTTTGTGCACCAAATACAGACTGGCATTCTATTAGATAGGTAATTTGAATACAGATTAATGACAAATGGAGTGAATTTGATAGGTAATTGTCGTATCAAATTTATGTCTGACACCTGACGGTACCTGAATCCAATGTTTATACTACACAGTTTAATTATTTGATTGAGATATTTAATTTGGAATAGAAAATAAAATTCATCATAGAAAACTGTAATTGTAATTTCATGGGGTAACTATTGTAAACTTTCAGTCTGAGATGTAAATAAAAACTTATCAGTTAGCCGTTAGGTAGATGTATCGGCCATCGGGGGGCGTGACACCCCCCGAACCCCCCTGCCAGGCCAGTCTGCAGAATATGGGACATTTTTAACATTTTCTGTGCGAACAATCCTTAATTTTCTCCTATATTTACATGTATTTTACTGAGAACAAAAGCTAAAATAGAGGATTTCTTGGAGAACAGTTTACCAGTTCCTGCAGTCTGGCTGCCAGGTCATTAAACAATCATGAAGTGTGCAGAACAACAAACTAGCGGATACAACAAACTACATAACAGTTTTTCACATTGAGGTCATTAATAGAAAGTACAGTGGTGCGCCGTATTGTAGTGCGCCGTAATGTGGTGCGCCGCTCAGCTTTTAAATAGTAAATACTTATGTGTCAAGGTTCTATTAAAGATTGTTAGATTATTCTAACTTACAGTTGGCTTGACCCATATTAACTTTTGCTTAAAATTGTTGTTTGTTATTATAGCAAAAATAGTTTACCAGTTGTTCTGATACCAGTCTGCAGAAACTAGTAAAGTGTTCGTAGAGATCTCTTATTTTGTTTGTAGCAAAATTAATGTAAATATAGGAATTAATTGGAAATTGTTCGGAGAGAATATCCCAAATATCTCCCATATTCTGCAGACTGGTAATCTGATATATGATGATACAGAGTTAATAATGATCACTTGTTTCTTCATAGAAAGATCTAATCCTCCCAAGAGAAGATCAAGAGAGAGAGGATTCCTAATATTTGCCTCCTGAAGCTCCTTCCTTAGGCAGTCCCTCTGCAAATTATAGATTGGACAATACAAAATATAATGGCTTATATTTTCCAGCTCACCACACTGACAGAGTGGGCTGTCTGCTTGATGGAACCTGAAAAGATATTGAGCTACTCGTGACGTCATTTGTTTACATCGGTTCTGAAAACCGGATCAAGTTCACCGTCAATGAATTTGAAACTTAGTATAGGTTCCCACTTTTCTATTTATTTACTATTATTCGTAGATAGGTGAATAATTTTGGTATTTAAAGCCATTAGGAATTTATAGCCTGATTGAAGAAAATAGAGGACTTCTTGGTTGCTGCATTATGTTTAAGGTAACATAATGAATTTATAGCCAGTATAGGTAGGATTTTATAGCCGGTAGGATTTTATAGCCATTAGTTATATTATAACAGTAAGAATTATGGATGCACTCTAAAATTTCATGTCTAAAATAACATTGATTTTCACAAATTTTATTAGTTAACTGCAAATGAGATTTAAAGTTTTTTATTTAAAAAAATTCTTTCAAATATCTTATCCATCAATATTTATAAGCACATTTGTAAAAAAAATCTGTAGGAGTTATATATCCAGCCATGATATAACCCTACGGACAACGGACTGTCGATTCGATGGAACAATCCATCGATTCGAGATCCCAGGCAATCGAAAAGAAATCGAATCGATATACGTTGTTTATAGGGAAATAGTTAGAAGGATACTCGCACTCGATAGAAATACCTAAAGAGAAGGTGACGTCACTTGGAATATGATTTCAAGGTTTTTCTATAGTTTACTTTGAGCCTACATCTAACTACCCAGTAAACATTACAATGTTGGCCCAATTCAGAACGAAACTTTGGGCAAACCCTGTCATGCCGGTCTCGGTGTATTGGGCCAGCGAAGGTCCGATGTTGGCCCACCTCACGGATGTCCACCGGCCCTGAACAGTATGAGTTATGACCACGTATAAACGACTTATTGGTACCGGCATTACTTAAAGGTCCCCTCCAAGCAAATATTTTTATTATCCTAATTACAACGAGGCTAATGTTTTTTTTATCATTTTGCTGCAAACCGCATCGAATTTGGTAGCATATTTTTAATTTTATATGCTTTTAAAGATTTTTATTATCAAAACTCTACAAAACCTATTTTACTTCCGACTTACTAATTTAAGAAATTTTCAGCCTGAAGAAAAAGAATGTACGTACCATTTGTTTTGATTGTCAACTACGTATTAGGTTTAATAAATCCATTTATTATTCGTGTAAAGGTATAAAATTGAATGAACTTATAAATAGAAACGTTTATATACTTTGGGAAACAATTAATATCTTAAATAAAGGCCGAAAATGCATGGTTTGTTTATAAAATTCAAATTTGAAATCAAAACAAAGAGTGCACAATCTTCTTCTTGAGCATTAGATTAGTGATTCGCTCAATTGTTGCTCACAGAGTACTAAAAAACTTTAAAAACAAATTATAAAATATATACTGAACCGAATTGTATGCAGTTTGCCGAATAACGATCCTAGACCTTAGTTCTATAATATTATGTAATAAACTCATTTTTTTTTCTCGGAGCCTGGAGAGGACCTTTAACGTTGCCGAACCGATGTCCAATTATATATCTAATATGCTTCGAAACGATATCCACTCGCATCCAATGAATAAATAAATTCAAGAATCAAAATTGAACATTTCTACTTTATTGGATATAATAGGTGCAGATCAGTTTAATTAATGTTACATTAAATTATTTACAAATTTAATGGGAAGAAATGAAGTGATGTATCTGGGCATCGATCCTGCAACCTTGAAGCAACTTTCCAGCAGTCACTTGCACCTCTGTCATTGTGCCACCGTGGATGCATATTATAAAGAAAAATTTTGATATCAAACGACTTGGAGATAATTAGAAATATTATAAAGTGATTTTAATCGGCAAGCGACGCTTTTATAACCAAAATCACAACTTATTCTTATTACAAATTGTACATAATGAATGGTCAAATTTTTATAGAATTGTAACTCCTTAAAAATTACATTCTCTATGAGTTCAAATTAAAGAAAATATTTTGAGGCCACGACTCAGAATAAAGATGAAAGCTCTGTGATGAAAGTTCAAAGTAATGAATGAATTAATGTATTAAAATTTGACCATTTGACCTATATTTTTATCCAACTATAACAGACGACAGAAAATATGAGACTCATGACAATTTTCTATAACTTTTTACACCCATCGAATACACATCGTTTCTATATCTAGATTTATGCATCGTTTTCGATGGCTGGTCAATTGACCCCCGGTCATTTGATCCCCATACCATTTGATCCCCGGTCATTTGATCCCCATACCATTTGATCCCCGGTCATTTGATTCCCAGTCATATTTTTTGTTTACAATAATAATTTATTACGATCTTAAAAATTGCAATTTATTATTTAAACAATAAATAAAACTTGCGAAACGATTTGACATTTACTATTTATATAATAAATTTTAAATATAATGAAAAAATTAACAAAATTCAAACAGCTAGGAATTATAATCGCAACAAATTATTATTTTCATTTACAAACAATTTATACTTACAACTAGTAAGAAAACATCTTACAGGTGATAGGAAATATTAACCAACTCATGCAAGCTAAAGTTAGGTATATTCACTTCGCAAGCTATGGTTATATATGAACTACATTCGTCATATTTTTCTACAACATTGCGCAGTCTGATCAAAGTATCTTGATATTTGCGATTCTCCAGAGGAGTACGTGTTACCAGCACTAAGTTACTCTTATGAAATTCCTAAAATGATTGTTTTATTACAAAAGACTTTGAGGTAGAAGATTGACCATATAAAATTAAATTACAGTCAACTATACCTTTGGTGATTGTGACATTTAATTAACCATATATGCATGTAACAAACATAATATGTATTATATATACATACACAGTAGAAATAAACTAGTTAAGTGTTAAACTATAGAGTGATGGTAGATGATTAAGACAGCGCTATATCGTATAACCATCAATAGACAAATAAGGCACATAAATGTTAAAACGATGACATTCAGTTAAAACGATGCAGCAATAAACTGATCAAACAAGTATTGAACATAAACAAACGATGACATTCAGTTAAAACGATGCAGCAATAAACTGATTAAACAAGTATTGAACATAAACAAACGATGACATTCAGTTAAAACGATGCAGCAATAAACTGATCAAACAAGTATTGAACATAAACAAATTTTCGTACAATATTATATCCAAAATTTAACTCATTTAAATATTACCTCTTCTATATCTTCTACACTCTAACGAGTCTACAGCTACAGTGACTGTACATCTCATAAATTTGATATTTCTTATTAGGCATTTAGTTTGAGACTGATGGTCAAAGATTAAATCTAGGGATATGTAACTATCAATAGAAAAATAGGGCACAAATATGTTTTCTGGGGGGATTTTTTCCGGATGCCATACAGAACACGTGAAGACAACAGTTATACTTCTAACAATGTAGTAACTGACTAATAACTGTCGTACAAATACATTTTACAGATCGAAGTCAGGTAAAAATAGCACAAATGCTTATTCAAACTCAAACCAGTATTATTTTACTCATACTGTTTTAACAAATTAATAATATTTCTATTTAAAATTAAATAGAAAGTATAATTTTCAATGTGAATAATTTTTTCAAACGAAAAAATAACTTTTCATACTAAATATATGAATTAACTAGCGTCCAAGCTCATTTTTATGAATGTAATAAATAAAGTGTTTAATTAATAATTGGAGGGATAACAGTCCTATTTATAGTGAACTGCCAGAAACGGCTACAATTTCAAAGATATACTTAATTGAGGATATCAAATTGGCAATTTGGTGTGATTAAAGTTGTGAGAGATCGTTTGCACCTAACCTCTCTGTATTTGAATGAATGCTCATGATATGAGTATCCATACATTTATCACCTTCTTTTTTTGTATAATTGTATGTTATTATAATCAAAAATAAAAATCATGAAAAGACAGCTTCCAAGTCGGTTTAAAAATAAAATAATTAATATTTTTTATAAGGACTGGTGCGCCTGGTCCAGTACCTACCTAGGTTACTAAGATAAATAATGCAAACTTATAATTTATATAAAGACATTCACTTAACATTTTATTAAACCAATTCGCTATACAATACATTTTTTTCTTTAGTGGAACTTTCCGCAGTGGAATTTTCCTAGAATACTAGCAAACGCCTGACGTTGGTCCACCTCACAGTTAATTATTCAAACTCGAACCAATATTATTTTACTTACACTGTTTTAACAAATTAATAATATTTCTATTTAAAATTAAATAGAAAGTATAATTTTCAATGTGACTAACTATTTCAAACGAAAAAATAACTTTTCATACTAATAATATGAATTAACTTGCGGCCAAGCTCATTTTTATGAATGAAATGAATAAAGTGTTAAATTAATAATTGGAGGGATAACAGGCCTATTTATATTAAATTGCCAGAAACGGCTAAAATTTCAAAGTTATACTTAATTGATGATGATAAATTTGCTATTTGGTGTGATTAAAGTTAGGAGAGATCGTTTGCACCTATTATCTCTTATTGCCTGGCTATAACTGCCAAATAGAACCGGTAGACCAGTATAATAAATATAGGTACCTACTGCCGTACTGAAACATCAAAAAATCACTGGATTGGTTAACCAATGTTTTCTTCATTGGGCCAGTGCTGTTTGACAACCGTTGGCCCAATGTCGTTTACCATATATTGGCCCAGTGTGAAATAGCACTTGCGTGCCAATGCCCGATCGTGTCTTAGATTTTTTAGATTTCCTAAGATATTGGACTAATGAGACAATGGATGGTGAAATGACGACGCAGTGACAAGATAAATACAGATAGGTAATGCTCGTGTATGCTCTATTCATCTTGAACCAGAGAAATGTAAACGAAATTTTTAGTATGAACTTTTAAATATCCCTGTGACTTCCCAACTAAAATCAATTGAAATATCCGAATTTAAGTTTATAAAAAAATTTCAATTATATATAATCATAGTTGCATGTATTCTATAATATATCCAATTCTGTAGCTTAAAACTAACCAGCAAACATAGTCGTGTCAACTATATTTCTAAATGATACCACGTGCTCTACACTTTCGATGTAGAAAAAAGAAACAAATCGATCCATCTGCTTCGTTTAGATACATTTTTAGATAAGCGATGCAACACTCAAATAAATAAATAAAATATGTAAACGAAATCGTTTTAGTAATGGAAAAGACACCAAATGCGATATAAAAACATATCTAAATTGAAGATATTTGGAAACTGTTTCGATGAATTGTTGATACCATTATACTGTATCAATAATCTTTCTAAATGACGCATAAAGACGAAAGCGTTTTAGTAACAAAATAAACAGCCAATTCGATGTCAAATATATATCTATATTGAAGATACATTTTCCGAAGAAAGTTAAAATATCGAACTGTATTTCTTACCTACATCTACTTTAATTGTTACATAGATTGCAATTTACATTTGGGGACATATAAATTTTATTAATGCTATACATACAAATAAATGGAAAGAAATGAAGTGATGTGTCTGGGTATCGAACCTGTGTCATGCAGTTCTGGGCTCTGGATCGCCGCCACTCTGCCAATCTGGATGTATTTAAAAAAAAGTTTATATACACTCAGCCCTAAGCTTTATCAAAAGCGGTAATTATTTTGAGATATATCTCAAAATGATTACCGTTCGTAGACATAGAAAACGGAGACAAGTTTTTCGTGATTATTTCAGGTATCAAGGTTATTAGAAGCAAATAGTTCAGAAATTCAACATGTCTCGTTGAATTAACTGGATATAACTTTTATTTTCAATTGGTATCCATGATACAAATATGAATAGAAGTTTAATGATAATTATAATATTTTCTTTTCTGACGTGTCCAAAATTGTAGAACCAACCAATAACTTGGAACTAAGCACTCTACTACATAAAATATTTCATAGAGCATAAAATGTATATTTGTAAAATGTAACACAATAATTGTAGAAATCCAAGTAGGTATCTATTTATTAAAGATTACTAACCTATATACCTACTGAGTGAGAGTTATCTATGGATGGATTATTAAACCTTTCTTAAATTCACAACTTTAAACTTTCATCACAGTCACAAACACTGAAACACTGTTTAATAATAGACTTACATAGAATTCTAACGCTCAAACAAATTTTCTTTCATTATAACTCATAGAAAATGATATGCATAATCAAGGAGTGACAATTATAAATATATATTCCTTGTTATTTTTCCTAGCTTTAATAAACGTTTGGCAATTGAACTGAGTCATGATTTGGTAATTAAAGCGGGGCCTGCCTGTACCGGTAGGCCCCGTTTTTATTTCCAAAATCATAACTCAGTCTTATTAAAATTGGTAAAAACAGCGAAGTAGAAATATATAGGTGTATAAAAAAACGTTTTGAGGACACGACTAACTTATCGTAAAGATGAAAGTTCTGTGATGAAAGTGAATGAATCAAAAGCATTAAAATATAAACATTCCAGCAAACATAGTCGTGTCAATTATATTTCAAAACGATACAACGTGCTCTACACTTTCGATGTAGAAAAAAGAAACAAATCGATCCCTCTGCACCGTTTAGATACATTTTTAGATTAGCGATGCAACACTCAAATAAATAAAAAAGAGATATAAACGAAAGCGTTTTAGTGATGGAATAGACACCAAGTGCGATACAAAAAGCATATATAATTTGAAGTTATTTGGAAACTGTTTCGATGGATTGTTGATACCATTATACTGTGTCAGAACAATTTCTAAATGACGCATAGAATCTTCATTTCTCATTTCTAAAATAGTAACCAAAAAGAGACATCACATCGTTTAGATACATATTTAGATTAGAGATGCAACACTCAAATAAATAAAAAAAAAGATATAAACGAAAAAGTTTTAGTAATGCAATAGACACCATATCGATATCAAATACACATACATCTAAATTTAAAATATTTATTAACTGATACCGATATTTATATTGATACCGATATACAGTATTCAGTACCTACTCTTTCTAAATAGTAACGATAAAGAAAAATCTGATCTTTCAAATACATTTTCGGTTGGCGATGCAACACTATTATACATATGATCATAAATGGAATGAAATTTTAGGTATCTATTCTAAAGTGGAATTCTGTAATATAATATATATCTAATTACTGAAGTTGTTTCAATTCATTTAGGTAGATATCGGAATTGATCATAAATTATACGAAATTTTTGATATTTATTCTATAACGGAATATTGAATATTATATTGAACTAGTGTACTTTCCCGTTAAAAATAACGGGTCATCATCAGTACCAATTTATTTCCCATTATTACGTTACTTTTAATGAATTCAATTCAATTCAATTTTCTGCATAGTCTAATTTATTTTATAGATAAAATACATTTAAAAATTGAATAAAAACAGGGGAATTTAAATATCAAGTCAATATATTCCCGTGTGTATCATAGTTACATTCTTCATGTTTAATACCCGTAATGTAAAAGCGGACACCAAATAAATAAATAAATAAACACACTAAGGAAATTATTGGTATAGATAATATTCAATATGCATTGAACGATTTCTGATTAGAAAATAAACTATGCGGACTAGAGTGAAGATTTTTGGATACTGACGGTAGAAACAAATTATATTTCTAAACAGTCAAATAATTTAGATACATTCAGTTAGATATCTAATTTAAGTGTATTTCATATCTATTATCGGCATGCGCTACCAGCGCAACGAATTAGACACAACCCGATATCGAATAGATTCGGACATGTTTGCTGGGTAGCTTTACAGAATACAGCTATTATCTACTTTATTCTATACAGTTTTCTTTTTTTATTCTTTTTGTTAATTTGTATAGTGATATATGATTTTCATTCATTCCTTAATTGAAGAAATCCAACGACAATTATTAATTATATATATTTCACCATATCGATTTTTTATAGTGATAAGCAGTTCATATACCTACATCTTTATATATTAGTTCCTCAATTTCAATCATTGTTGGAGAATACACAATCGATCGTAGTCGACACAAATCCAATTACTATTATTGAATATCATCTGAGCTAAATTTAATAAATGATTTCAGTATTAGGTAAAAATATAATTATATATTATTATTTACGATGTATTTAATTAAATTTTTGACCAAATAATCTAAAGTCATTTCATGAGATGTATAACCAAATATTTCTGATGCGAGTATCTGTATACCAAATGACGTCATGAGTCGCGCGCGTGACGTCACACTTTCGCGCCATTTTCAAGGGTTGCGAGTATCCTTCTAACTATCAAATTCATGTATCCAGTTATGGAGGTGACCAAGAAATGTTGTCAAAGTTTAATTTAGTCGGCCTGGGTATGCTGCTCTTAAAAAAAGTGTTCTGGTATCACCTGAATTTCGTTAGAATACAATTTTAGATCCTGATTTAATATCTGCAGTAGTGACTTGCGAGACAAAAGTAATTGAGTACTACGCTTTCTCGTGATTATGAGTAGTCTTCTGGTGAGGTGAATGAAATAGCAGGTATGGCAGTGGTGGAATAAATTAGGTAATTGTGGGTGAAAATTGAGAATCGGAAGAAGATGTTTGAAGGGCCAAGGAAGGATATGGTGAACAAGTCAAAATGGATGAGCAACCTGACTTACAACTATTGATGCTTGTTTTAACTCGTCGGTGTGCACGTTAATTATTCTTGTTTTTCATTTTTGAAATTTGATTCAATACTACGAAATTTTATTTAATTTTATGAAATTTCATTTTCATATTATGAAATTTCATTTAAATTTAATGAAATATTATGTAAATTTTATTTCATTTTATGAAATTTAATTTCATTTTATGAAATTTCATTTCATTTTATGAAATTTAATTTCATTTTATGAAATTTAATTTCATTTTATGAAATTTAATTTTAATTTCATTTTATGAAATTTAATTTCATTTTAAGAAATTTAATTTCATTTTAAGAAATTTAATTTCATTTTAAGAAATTTCATTTCATTTTAAGAAATTTCATTTCATTTTAAGAAATTTCATTTCATTTTAAGAAATTTAATTTCATTTTATGAAATTTCATTTCATTTTATGAAATTTAATTTCATTTTATAAAATTTATTGATATTTATTTTTCATTCATCAAAATTTAATTTAATTTATTTTAATGAAATTTCATTACATTTATTGAAATTTCATTACATTTATTGAAATTTCATTACATTTATTGAAATTTCATTACATTTATTGAAATTTCATTACATTTATTAAAATTTCACTTTATTTATTGAAATTTAATTTCAATCATTGAAATTTAGGTTCATTTATTGAAATTTCATTTCATTCATTGAAATTTCATTTCATTCATAGAAATTTCATTTCATTCATTGAAATTTCATTTCATTCATTGAAATTTAAGTTTACTTATTCGAAATCAAATAAATTTCTGTTAAATTGAATTAAATTACTTGCAAATTGAATTTAATTTCTTGCAAATTGAATTTAATTTCTGTTAGATTGAATTAAATTTCTGTTACATTGAATTACAGTTCTATGGAATTGAATTATATTTTTTGAAATTCGATAACATTTTTTTGAAATCCCTCTAAAGTTTTTGAAATTAAAATTACATTTTTTGAGTTTCAATAACTGTTTATGAAATTTAATTTTATTTATTTGAAATTCAATTTCTTTTCTATGAAATTCAATTTCATATCTATAAGATTCTATTTCATTTCTATGAAATTCAACCTCAATTCTATGAAATTCAACTTTATTTCTATGAAATTCAACTTTATTTCTTTGAAATTCAACTTTATTTCTATGAAATTCAACTTTATTTCTATGAAATTCAACTTTATTTCTATGAAATTCAACTTTATTTCTATGAAATTCAACTTTATTTCTATGAAATTCAACTTCATTTCTATGAAATTTAATTTAACTTCTTCAAATATCAATTTCATTTCACAGTGAATTGGGTTAAATTTCTTTGAAATTCAAACTTCATATCTTTCGAAATCAATTTCATTTCTTTGTAATTCAATTTCTAATTTTATATATTCTTGAAATTCAATTTCAATTATTTGAAATACTTGATATACAATATTATTTGTGTGCATTTCAAACACTGATTAAAATATTCATAATCTGGGATTTCCATATCATCGAGAGGAGTTTAAAATCTGAAGGTTGAAGGCATTTTTAAGTATCAAGTTTTCGAATAAAAAAAAAAAAAAAAATCCAATCGTCAGAAACTAAATAAATTACGATATATAGTTCTTCCCTATCATTTTTATTGCATTTTTGTTCGTCATATAAGTAAACAACGGAGAGCTTGTAGTCTAAATCTAGCTTCATTATTAATATTTTAATAACCCTCTTGACCATGGAGCATTTAATACAAAGGCTCCATTGAGTAGTTATCAATTAATTCTTTACGTTCACCTTATTTGGCATTTTATTGTAATTAGATCTGTTGCCGAGTGGTTTAGCATGTATAGATTC